>JAEMOT010003482.1:28207-189327 GCA_019297695.1 Apostasia ramifera
GAGGGATAAGCATATAATGGTAATTTTAGTATTTTTTAATAATAAAAAAGATTTAGATAATTTTTTAAAAACTAAGGACCCCTATGTTATAATTTAAAAAATATGAACCTGTATAATAATAACCCTTGAATTCGGGAACTTGCCCAAAAAATTATTAAAAGAATGAGATTGATTATTAGACCAAAAATTAGGAATTAAAACTTTAAATATTTTAAAATATAAACTTGTTTGATATTATATTATAAATTTAAAATTTAAATGTAATTTATCCTTTTATTTTTAAAATGAAATTTTTTTTTCCCACATCTCTCTTTTCCTAGCGAAGTCTCTTTTCTTTTTCTCTCTCTTTCTCTCTTTTGAAAAATAGTGTGCGTGTGAAAGAGATAGGCAAGATGGACCCGACTGCCCCCTTTGTTGGGTTCCCGCAGAAAGTGCGCACATGTGAGAAAAAGAGGGTGAGAGATTGAAAAACGAGAGAATGGGGAGGTGACCCTTCTACTCCCCCCTATTATAGTGAGTAGTGGGAGAGAGACAAAGAAAGAGAGTAAAATGTGAATTATATAAAATTTTAATTGTTCAAAGTTAAAAAAAATTATTTATTGTATTATATGAAACTCAATGATTAAAATATTAAAAATTTAAAAATTTAGACATACGTGATGTTTTGCTATAAATTCAAAAATATGAATGAGTTTTTGAAGGCAAAATTTTACACCAAATCTATTTGCATTTGTCATTTTTTTAAAAATTTAAATATCATAATATTAAAATATTAAATCCTTGTAATAATAAATAATTTATTTTATTTTTATAAAAAAATTTATTAATAAATGATTGTTTCATCTAATAGCTAGTTTGACCCCTAGATAATGATCGATTACTTTAAATTAAAATCAAGTCAAGTTTGTAAAGCCTGATCAAAACTTATATTAATAGTTTATAGTTTTATCAAATAAAATTTAAGCTATAATGGAATTGAATCAATTTTGATTAAGATTTTTTATTTCTTAAGATGTATTACTTGGAGATAAGGGTGTTAATGTAGATCGAAGATCGAAAATCGATCGAAAATTGAATTGATTTTCGATTGAATCGATCTAAATGAGCCGACTAACGAGCCAAAAGTCTGGCTCGGTAATAATTTCAATCCGATTTTGAGCCGGGTAGGCTCGGCTCGATTCTGCTCTAAATCGGTTCGAATTAAAATACATTTTATATTATAATACGTATATATATAATATACATATATAATATATATTAAATATAATATGAATATGTTATATAATATATATATATTATAAACTGAGGTGATCTCGAGTCGGATCGAGTCGAACTTATTTGGCTTGAGATTTGATTTTTTTTCGAGCCGGCTCGAAATGAATCGAAATCGGCTCGAAGTCGATTGAAATGGACTCGAGCCGGCTCGAATTCGAACCCAATCGAGCTCGAATTGATTTCAAGTCGATCGAAATGTAATCAATCCAATTTCGAGCCGGTATCGCCTCGGCTCGAAATCGGATCAGTAACCGCCCTACTTGGAGAATATGCTGAGCAGAATTCTGGACGCGGTTGACATTTATTTAAAATTTATATGCTATTTAGTTTGTTTTTTTAAATAAATTTTAATTCATTCAAGACTCGACTTGGTCCTGTTTGGCACAAATACCAAAATTGTATTAGTTTAAAAATTAATAATAATAATAATAAATAAATTTTTTTTTAATTATTTTACATAAATTTTAATAAAAAAAATATTATTTCACTTTTCGTACTTAATAATTTTCAATAAAAATATCAACTTTATTTCACATCCTAAACTAAAATATTCGAATCTAGTATTTTAATCTAGAATGTGAAATAAAATTAATATTTTTATTAAAAATTATTGAGTATATAAAGTAAATTAATATTTTTTTTTATTAAAATTTATGTAAAATAATTTAAAAAATTTATTTATTATTATTATTATTTAAATTAATACTATTTTGGGCTTGATTTCGATTCTCGCACCAAAAGTGGTAAATTTGAGGTATCTCGCGCTTGAAAAGTCTCAAGTCCACATTTCAAAGTAAAATAATATTAGTAAGGCCTATGCAATTAATTGTACAAAATTAAAATAAATGTAAATAAAATATTTAAAATTATAAAAAATATAGATATTTTTAAATATTAATTATTTTTAAAACTTTTTAATAAATATCATTTCCAAAGCATAAAAGAAATAAAAAAGTAAATATTTAAAACAGTAAAATTTAGAAAGCTGTTTTTTATGATAAAAATTTAGAAAATTAAAAAAAAAGAGATAAATGTGTCTCAACGTCAGTAAAAAGTAAATTTATATATTTAAACAAGTAGTTTATTTATATATTTCATATTTAATAAATATAAATTTTTATATAATACGTAAATTTAAAATATAATTTTTTAATTTAATTTGGTTAACTTTTATCATAAAAATCAACTTCCTTAATTTTGTTTTTTAAATATTTATTTTTTCTTTTATTACTTTAATATTTTACAAATCATGTTTATTAAATTTTTTTAAATAATTTATATTTTAAATATTTATATCTTTTTGTATTTTCAAATATTTTATTTACATTTATTTTAATTTTGTGCAATTGATTGCACTGATCATACTAGTATAATAAATATATTTATTTTAAAATAATATTTAAATCGTATAGTAAAGAATTTAAATATTACTTTGTTAATAATATTGATATTTAAAATATTATAAAATTTAATTACTTGTATTAATTTTAATAAAGTTTTTAATGTTTAAATGGTATAGATTATCATTTAAATTTAAAATTTACTTTAAATTTATTTGTATTTTATTTGATTTAAATTTAACATGATTGTTTTAGTGCAAAATTAATTTTTGCATAATTAATTTGATTTAATTAAAATATATATTTATTTTTATATTTATTAATATAAATAAATTAAAATATATTATACACTATTATATATATAAATAAATTTATTTTATTATATTTTAATATTTTAAAGAGCTCCCGAGAGAGAGAGAGGAGAGAGAAAAAGAGGCAGGTGGAGAGAGAAGAGAGGAGAGAGAGTGAGAGAGAGGGGAGAGAGAGAATGGTGGAAAAATTAAGAATAGCGCTGTTTATGAGGGGTACAATTGGAAACACAGAATTTCAAATCAACGAGTCGACTCTAACTGAAATCGTTCTCACGCCACGAGTCTCCTCAGGTCGGCCCGTCCAAGGCTCCGACACCCTGCCACCTCGTCACTCGTCGGCCCCGCGTCCATCGCGTGTGCACTTTTCCTGCCTGTTCTTCCACACGTCGTCACCCTTTACAGCCTTCTAGCCTCCCCATAGCCGCCTCATTTCTTCGCACAGCAGCAGCAACCTCAGAACCAGTTGTCTGCCCTAGCTCTTGATTCAATACAGCACCTTCTTCCTCCTTTCTTCCATCTGAGGTACAACCCTATTCTACCGAGTTATCTATTGAATCCCCTATCTATTGACGATCTTTTATCTTTTTGAGGCTTAATCGATCTTCGATGATATCATTAAGAAAAGTGCGATTTCTACTGTATAAATGTCTTTGGGAACCTAATTTCGGTTGATAGTTTCTTAACTACTGTAAATCTATGTTATCTTTAAGAAAAATGCGATTTCTACTGTATAAATGTCTTTGGGAACCTAATTTCAGTTGATAGTTTCTTAACTACTGTAAATCTATGTTATCTTTAGGGGCCGTTTGGATAGGGTGGGTTAACCCACCAAACGCTTAAAAACGCATTAATTTTTAATCGGGGCTGCATTGCGGGATTGCGGATTTCTGATTATCTCGGTCATTTCTGATAATTTGCTTTTCTTTGCTGATCTCCTTTCTGGATTTGTTGGCATTCCTTTTTCCCCACACCATATCCGTCTTCTTGATTTCTTATGTTCCCTTGAGTTATTTACATCCATATTTTGCCTTGTAATTCATCTTGACTCTGATGATGTTCATGTTTTGAAGTTAATCATCAAATGTGTTTTTGTGAACTTTTAATTTTGTTCTTTTTGGAAGGATTGGTAGCCGACCAAAACTAGTTTGGGAGTCGGAGACTAAGACTATGTTGTTCTTGTTGTTGCTATCATTTGAAAGGATCGGTAATTGCTTTAATAATGCCAGCCAACTCATCATTGTCTTCATTACTTCAAAGTATAGTGACGTTTAAAAGTAACATATTTCTCACTATTGTATTAAGTTCTTTCCTCTGCATGCTTCTGCATATTAACTAACTGTTATTTGTTTTTTGACATGAGGTGTGTTTAGAGAGAAATTGATGCAAGTAGAAAGGAATCGTGTTTGCTAGCATTTCGATTTAACAAAGTGCAAGAGAGTAGGGCTACGTCCCTGGGTAGCAAGTAGTACATGAATGTTCATTGTGCAAGAACAATTAGTACAAAGAGGAGACTGTTCAGTATATAGGCAGCCATACCTTCCTTAATAAACAAGAACCAGGAAATATGTTGCTACACTTGTTCACTGACTTGGTAGTCCTGTAAAAAATTTGCATAGATATGCCCAGTCCAATGTTCAAGTAGGACAAGTGTCTTGTGTCAAAGATGGGCTAGAAATCAATGTATCTCAACAAATTGAAGTCATATTTAGCTTTTATTGTCAGCATACTTTACAATTAATTGCTCATTATTTATTAGTCTTATTTTGGATAAAATTACATATTGTTGGACACAGAATTTGAAATTTACTTGTGGGAAAATGTGTAATTGTGAACATAACAAAAGTAGCACATATGACCTTTGTGCCACCCCAGAGAATTGACTTGGGTTAACCTCTTACTTCACCGATGATTGCAGATCACCTCCATCATCACTACCAGATTGATTTGCATGCCCAACCAAATACGACAAGCAACAACGAAGGAAAGCCCTTGGAAGGTTTGGGCTCCAAATTAATTTTGCATGTCCCATGCCATAACATAATTAACAATGAAGAAACGTGCACTCCATAGGGATTTATGTGAAGATTTAGGTTTCATTGTCGTGCACGTAATTACATAAAGCTATTTGTTTCCTATGTTTCACACAAGTGGAAAAAGAAATTTAATAGCGTGCAGCTTGTCCCAAGGATGAACTTTTGAGGCTGATAGTTATGATGATGATGCCATGCTCTTTTTCATTTTGTTGACAATTGTCAAGTTAAAAGGAAATGGAAAAAGATAGTTAACAATGGTATATGGATTGTTAATAATGCTCTTCCATCTTCTCTTCTGTTGGCTTCTGTTACTGTCTCAAATTGCATGACGGATATTCCAAAAAAGCACCGAATTGGAGCTTATGGAAACTAATCTCATGTCATATACACCTCAAAAGCATTTTTGCTGATTGTAAAATTAAAGCTTCGTAGAAAAAATGCACTGGTGGATATGTACTTCTGATTTTTTTTTTTGGTAAAGGAATCTTTTGTCTTTCCTTTCATCTCTCTACAGCAATCATAAACTGAAGCTATTTGGAATGGATCTTTATTTATTTTTTCTTTTTTTGAAGGTGTATTTGGAGCGATTCTAGCTACACCCTTTATCCGACCTGACTCCTTTACAGAGTTATTCGAACCTTTCTCAAATTCACGCCTTTGGAAGCATAAAAACCACAATACAAGAATTCATTATAAAACAAACACTTTGGTTTGTTTGTTTGTAAGGCTAAATTTAATAAGGTTAAAATTAAATTTTGATAGAGATATTTTTTTATTGAAAATTATGAATGATGTGAAATAAAATTAGTTATTATATTAGGACATGTGAAGTTAGTTATTATATTAGTATATGTGAGGAATGTGATATAAAGTTAGAATGTGTTGAGATATGTGAGGAATGTGATATAAGTTAATTATTATTTTAGTAACGTGTGTAGGATGTGAAATAAAGTTAATTTTTAATATTAAATTTTATATGAAATGTGATATGTTAGGTTAAAATTAAATCAGGTTAATTTTTAATTTCAAAATAAATGGGGCCTGAGATTTATATTAACAAACTCTTGAAGACGGAAAAAAGTACATGAGAAGCATGGATACCTGTATCAAGAAAATTACAAGAGAAGCTTGGGTGGCTCAAAAAATGATATAATATGTGAAAAGAAATATCTCGATAGGATAGGAGTAGCTGAACTTCTCCTCAAATGAGAATGCTTCACTAAGGGGCTGTTTGGATTGGGGGTAGGGTAGGAGAAGCTAACCCGGGTTAGCTTCTCCTCATTAATAACTTACACCAGATAGGGTAAGTGATTTATTATAATTTTTTGCTTGGATGATAACCCGGGTTAATCTGGGATAATTTTATATTCAGTTTGACAAATTAATAACTTTAACCTAGGATAGTAAATAAAAAAGATGAAATAGAAAGAATACATTTACTAATTCATACAACACAGAAATAATACAATCTTCATCATAAACAATAAAAAAATATAAAGTTGCAAATATTCATCCAAATCAACATTATTGTACAAGTGATCACTATGATCATCATCGATTCACTGATCCCTACAACAAATAAATTATAATTAATTATGACACAATAAGGAGTAATATATCAATCACTTAAAAATTATAATACAAAATAACCTGATTCATCCACAATTGTTCAATAATGCTTATTCAGATAATCTCCCCGCTTCGTTGTTCGGTTGCAGATATATGAGCTGTCGGATCTTCATCTTCTGTGTCATCCTCCAAACTCTCATCATGTTCTATGTCAAACTCTCGCATGTTGAAGTACGTATCATGACTATGATACCTGCCAATATAATTATGCAAAATACAACATGTAAGTACAATATCTGCTTATATATTAAAGGAAAACAGTTTCATATCAGTTAACACTTTAAACCGTTTCTTTAATATACCAAATGTGCGTTCAACTATATTTCTGAGTTGAGCGTGTCTATAATTGCACAACTCTTGCGGAGACTTATATATTCGTTGTGAACGATTATGAAAACTACTCAAATGATATCGTACGCGACGTACTAGTGCCAGAAGCTTGTCGTTATTAGCATATCTAAAATCAATCAAGTACATCCCTCCTGATATATTCACAAGACGAAAAAAAGTCACTATAAGCATAAATATTCAAATATACAATATTACTTAATTTACCTTGTGGTACTGAAAAATCACCTTGCTCGAGTGCCCATTTAAGAACTCGCAGGTCAGCAGACGATCCTTCCCATCCAGTTGCAACATATACAAATTGTCAATCAAAAGAGACAATAGTCATAACATTCTGAGATATGAAATCTTTTCTATTCTTATATTGATTTTGCTTGTGAACAGAAACTATAACAGGAACATGTGTTCCGTCAATAGTACCAAGGATATCTTTGAAATATAGATAAAAATGTGAGTTATTTCGGATATGGGGATGACATGGGGTGGTCGCATCTGGAAGTACAATGAAATCATTTTTCAAAGTCAGGACTCCTTGTAGAACTTATCTAAAATTACGACTAACAGTTCTAGTGAGTGTTCTAGTAAGTGTTAAAAAAATTTACACACCGCGATAGCTATTTGCTTGTGCAATAACTCGCAAAAAAATTGTTAACTGTTCTGCAGCTGACATGAATCGAGTGTCTCTTAGAACACCACGGTCCGCTAGCATGTCCCTCAATCCAATAAAAGCTTGTGCAGGCATACGAAAATAGTTGTATGCTCGTACATCATGCCCATTTAAGATCTCATGAATATACAAATTACCAGGGTACGGTCTATCATACATAACTCGAAGGACTCTTACATTAGATTGATCTAATTCAGCAAAGTCAGAAACAAATTCCAGTAATGCTGCCTCTTCATCCAAGCATGTTATAAGGTTGACAACCTCATTCCATAAAATTGGCTAATATCCATTTGTAGCATAATATTAGAAAAAAACAACTTTCAAATTGAGAATACAAACACGTCTTATTATTCTAACAACACAACACAAGGATAACATTACAAATCATTAAGACAAAAAAAACACAAATATTATTATCAAACTTCAACAACAATACAACAAAACAAAAACAATTGTCTGCAGAAAACTTAAAGAGCGAACTAGGGCTGGCAATTTTATTCGAAAGTCAAAAATCGCTCGAAACTCGATAAAAAACTCGACTCGAAATCGATTCGAGTTATTTCGAGTCGAGTTTCGAGCTATTCAGTGTACTCGAAATTATTTCGAGTCGATTTTCAGTTTGGCTTGACTCGTTCGAAAAAAAATTGAGCTGACTCGACTCGAAATAAGTGGTACAGTCGCCACTTATTTCGAGTCATGGTTTCACCTCTCGCCTGTCTGCCAGCACGCAGACAAGACGTGCGCAGTGCGCACGGCTCAATGTCCTCAAAAATCGAGTTTTCAATCTTTCACGCGTCACGCGTGCAATTGTGCAAGATAGAGAAAGAGCCGCGCAAACAGTTCAAAGCCCTCAATTACCGGTGCGCGTCATCGTCCGCCTCGCCGGGAAAGAGCGCACGGGTCAAGGGCATCCGCCGGCGGCCTTGGGGAAAGTGGGCGGCAGAGATTCGTAATCCCATTCTCGGCGTCCGCCAGTGGCTCGGCACCTATGTCACCGAAGAGGAGGCCGCCCAAGCCTACCGGGAAGCCGTCCGCCGCATCCAGGAGGAGAAGCTACGCTTGCTGCAGTCGGCTACTTCACCGCCGGCGATCTCCTCTGCCTCCTCCTCTCCCACTGTCACCGGCACTACGTTCTCTCACCCTTCACCGTCGTCGGTCCTCGAGAAGCTGCCGGAGTCTGCCGGGGCTCTTCTGCGAGGGGCTTTGAGGACCTTCTGATATCGGAGCTTTTTGCTGTTCACAATCTAGAGGTGCCGACGGACATGGATTTCATCGGCGGCGATGAAGACAGCTGCGCGTTCCTCGTAGGTAATCTTGGCGACCAATTGAACGGCATGGATGATCTTCCCCTCTGGGCGCCACAATTTGACGGTGGCGATTTCTCTTTCCTCGATTGAGCACCCCTGGCTTTACAATTTTGCAGATTAGTCCCTATCTTATTTATCGTTTACATTATATGCGACGGTCTACAACTTGAGAGAGATGAAAGAAAATTATTTATGTTTTATAATTTTGTAAATGTAAATGTAAATATTTTTTTTAATTATTAGAAATTTTTAAACGTGTTTTTTTTTATTATGTAATTTAAATTTATCCAAAAATTGAAATTGATTCGAAATCGACTCGAACTCGAGTTAAATCAAGTCGAGCTGACTCGACTCGAAATGATTCGAGTTCGAGTCGATTTCGAGTCTTGTTGAAATCGAAATTTTAGAGTTCGAGTATACTGAAACTCGCTCGAACTCGACTCGATGCCACCCCTAGAGCGAACGAACAGAATACTTAATAATATACTAAAAAGTGGGGGGAGGATCAAAGGATGGGTTTGGTCGATCAGTAAATATTAGCATTTGTCCAAATTGAGCATGTCGCATAACAGTAACACCAACCCAGGTTTCTAAGCGAGTCCCATCTAGCATTATGAACATTGCAACATTATTAGGAGTTTCATTTGATGCATCTATCATTACACAAAGGGCGGTATCCGTTAAATTCTGTATGGATGCTAACTTCTTTATTGCGTCCTCCATAGTGTACGGCATTGCGCGCTGCATTGCTTGCAATGCAACACTTGTTTTGTGCCTTGTCTCATTCAATAGGGACTCTGCATCTTCTTTAGTAAATTTTTTTTTTCGTCGTCTATGTTGCTTACATGTTTCAGCTGCACTCTTACCTTCACTTCCAGACGAAGGTTCACATGTTACATCATTATCTTCAACGATAACATAATAATCTCAAATATTTTAACCTCCATAATTCTTTAATCTCATTATTGCAATTATCAACTCAGTCTTGGCTCGGCAAAAAGCATAACATTTCTCATATTTACCTCTCCACCAGAATACTAAGAATAATTGATATTGCAAAAAAAAAAATAAGGTTAAGAATTTTTCAAGTGTAGAGACAGTAATAATCTCAAACATCATTGCCCTCATCCGTAGCGTTATGAAAAGCCAAAATCAGAAAAAAATGCAACAAGCTCATAATATATCTTTTATGCGGACTTAAAATATATGCCTGCAGTTTTTACAAAACCTGAGTATGTAAGTTGTCTGTTATGACAAATGTGTGCCCGGTTAGATAACTCAGCGTCCGGCAAATTCATGTCACTCCTAATCACTTCTGATCATTCTACTTATTGAATGATCTGTTTTAAAATATGAATCATAAATTAAATTAAGTAAAATATCAACAAAAATAATATAGTTCGAACAAGTATAATATCCAATGATGTGGAACCATAAAAACAACAAAACCACAAAATACAAAAATCACAAAGATGATATTGTTCGAACAAGTGTAGTATCCAATGATATGGAGACGTAGAAACATTGAAACTACAAACAGTAAAATCACAAAAATGATATGGTTCGAACAAGTGCAGTATCTAATGATGTGGAACCATAAAAATAGCAAAACCACAAAACAGAAAAGCCACAAAGACAATATGGTTCAAACAAGTGTAGTATCCAATGATCTGAAAATATAGAAACATGAAAATCACAAAACAGAAAAATCAAAAAGATGATATGGTTTTAACAATTGTAGTATCCAATGTTGTGGATAAAAAGTAAACTCGGTCTCAACATGAGTACATGATAACTCTCAACACCAGATAAATGTAAGTAAAATGAGAATGAAATCATCTCAAAATGATCATGTCCTTAGTCAGCAACATCATAGAGAGGTATCATAATATGAATACATATAAAAGTAAATATAAATTGCAGCCACAAATATGTTATTGCAGTCATGAACTCTCTCATTATTAGGTAAAATGAGCTTAAAATCTAACAAGATCAGAGCTTAATTTCTCTCAAAAAAATATGTACCATGGCACAAATGCTAAAAAAAAAAGCTGTAGCATGAGAGCTTATAAGAGAACATATTATTGCAGCCATGAACCATCTCATCACTAGGTAAAATGAGTTTAAAATCTAGCAAAGTCAAAGTTCAATTTCTCCCAAAAAAATCTGTAACAGCAAAATCACAAATAACAGATCCAGTTAAAAAAGTCTTACCAAGCCCACAAAGGAAGATATGAAACAAGTTTCAGAGGGGAAGAAGCTGGAGGAAGATCAGGTTGAGAGCTTGAACTTGCGCAGTGGAGGGGACGGGAGATCTGGTCAGCACGGCCAGAGAAGGAAGAGGAAGAAGATGAAAATTATTCATTGACTGCCAGAGGAGGAAGAGGAAGCATACGCGCGATCGCTTAACCCAAGGAATGAGATGGGGTAGCTTACCCCTAGGGTAAGCGGGGTAGCGAGGCTGAGCATGGTTTCGCTGTCCCGAGTTAGGTATAGGAAGCGAAATGGTATTTGATGGATTAACTTTAGTTAATCCAGCTAACCCAGCCATCCAAACGGGCCCTATAAGAATTGTTTGCGCTGAGGTGAGTACATTAGTCCCTGTTCTGGAAGCATTAGGATGAGTTGACGAGCAGCTTGCAGCGTAAGGATTCCTCACAATTGACTTCTCCTGGTAAACGAAGCCATTCTTGATGCAGCTAATCTTGCTTTGAATTCCTCCGTTTACACTTCCAGTCAAAAGTTGGTGTGAATCCTTCATACAGATGAAACCACAATTTATTTCATGGGT
Source organism: Apostasia ramifera (assembly GCA_019297695.1). NCBI lineage: Eukaryota > Viridiplantae > Streptophyta > Magnoliopsida > Asparagales > Orchidaceae > Apostasia > Apostasia ramifera. Next base: position 39,909 of record JAEMOT010003482.1, read on the forward strand.
AGATTTGTTTTATTGTCTTTTTTTCAAGAACTTCTAAAACAACGTTATTGTTCCAGTCTAACACGTTATTGAATCATTAACTTCCAATTCCAGTCTAACACGTTATTGTTCCTATCAATACTTACTGCGGCTTCACAGGTGGTATATATATTATGCAATTCTAAGATGTGAGGACGTTTGAGACACGCAGCGAAGAGGAAAAAAGGAAGATGAACAGCTACCACAACAGCAGCTGCTGCACGCATTGCCGGCCACAGAGAAGGCTCCCGAAGAGGATCATCCTAGTGCGGCACGGCGAGAGCCAAGGCAACCTCGACATGTCGGCCTATACCACCACGCCGGACTACAAGATCCCGCTGACGCCGCTCGGAGTCGAGCAGGCGAGGGCCGCCGGCGAGCGCATCCGGCGGGTGGTGTCTGACGGCGACCGGGAAGATAACTGGAAGGTGCAGTTCTACGTGTCGCCCTACGTGCGGACACAGGCCACGCTGAGGGAGATCGGGCGCGCGTTCCCGAGGAAGAAGATCATCGGAGCGAGGGAGGAGTGTAGGGTGCGTGAGCAGGATTTCGGAAATTTTCAGGTGGAGGAGAGGATGAAGGTGATCAAGGAGACGCGGGAGCGATTTGGGAGGTTCTTCTTCAGGTTCCCCGACGGCGAGTCTGCTGCTGACGTCTTTGACCGTGTTGCCGGTACTTCTCTTTCTCCTCTTACTTTTAACATTTCCCATTTGTTTGATTGTTAAAAATTAACTTAATTTAATTTTAATATATATAAAATTTAATATTAAAAATTAATTTTATTTTACATTCTATACACATTATTAAAATAATAATTAATTTATATTATATCGCTCACATATTTCAATATAATAACTAATTTTATATCACATCCCTCACATATCTTAATATAATAATTAACTTTATTTTACATCATTCATAATTTTTAATAAAAAAATATTTCTATCCAAATTTAATTTTAACCTTATTAAATTTAACCTTACAAACAAACTCAATTTGATTCGGATTGGGTCCATGTGAAATTTGGATATGAACAGACGAAGGTTTGTTCCATGATTTCAGAAACCGAAACTACTCGAGCTTAATAGACCGAACTGAACCCAAATGAATTTTTTGTTTTGGGTCTGATTCCAACTTTAAATTTATTTATAAATTCTTATTTCTCAATTTAACATTATTTTGGTGCATGCTTTCATGAAATTAATTTTTACTTAAAAGTAAAATTAATCTCAAAAACAAGCAGACATTAAATCAACTCGTTGGCATATTAACTTTTTTCCTTTACTTCAGGAACCTTGACTAAATAAATAAGTGAGATAACTTACGGTTTAAGCAGTATTTTTAAGAGACGATTAATTTACTTTATTTTTTATGGTAAGAGATGATTAAATTGCCCTGGCCCGCCCCTAATAGAACGGGTATGGGTATTCAAATTTTATCCGCGACCCGCAACCCGCCCCGCCCCGTTATGAAATGAGACGGGTTCGGGTATGAATCAACTATACCCGTCTCGCTCTGTCCTGTCCCATTATGCATATATTTTTATCTATATTTATGTAGGCTTGTATAGAGTCAAATAAAAAGAGTGCATTAAAAATGAAGAAATATAAGGCCTTACTTTCATAGTGTAATATTCACCATGTGACTACGATTTTTGTTATTTCAAATAGAGTAAAATAATTTGATTTTCATTAACATTAGTGAGGGGGCGGGGCGGGGCAGGGCAGGGCGGGCCGAGTACGAGTTTGTGAAAACTAGAATAGGGGCTGGGCGGGGTGGAAACAGGTATGGAGCGGGTATGAGTAATGAATAATATATAGCGGAGTAGGTATGAGTATTTATAAACCCGATCTAAACCCGCTCCATTGCCATTCCCTGTTTTGGAGTATGATATTTTTTTTATTGTATTCCTTTACTTCAGCAATGGGTCTGTTTTGGCATGTGTTCATCAAATTTCTAATTCATCTCATTATTTTTGTTTTAGCCTCGTTAGGCTCCCTATGCGAGGATCCGATTTTAAACATGAAACCCTTGTTGATGTTGTTCTGACATTAACTAGATATTGCTTGCGGAAATTGCACGAAAATTAAAAGTAAATAGTTAAGTTACACCTTTGTTTTTGAGTCTAAGGCGTAATATCATATTGGTTAATCCTTAAGTCAAATATGATATATCAATCAGGTTCATTTTAAATTTTTAATATTAAGATATTTTTAAAATACCTAAATTGCCTTTCTCTCTCTCCCCCGAAAGGGATCGTGGCAGCCTGTGCATCTCTTTCGCTCCTTCTCCTTCTCCGTCTGTCCCGAAAGGGAGTGGGCGGAGGCGGCCTGTGCCTTGTCGCACCCCCTCTCTGTCTGCACATAGTAGTGCACTCCGTAATTGCATGCGGATGTGCAGCACACGGGTGTTTGTAGAGAGAGAGGGGGTGGCGGGGAGCCGGTTGAAGAGAGAGAGAGATATTTTTTGTTATTTTAAAAAATTTAAATATTAAAAATTAAAAATAGACTTCATGGATATATTGTATTTGACTTAGGGAACTCGATGTTAAATTTTAAAATCATAGATATGCATAATATTATGCTCTAAATTCAAATACCTCAATATAATTTACCCAAAATATATTTGCATTTTAGAAATAATTTATTTATTTTTAAAAAAATGTATATTAAATTTATGAATATAATATTTAAATCTATAATTAATATATTAATAGTAAAGTCAATAGCTGATCGAACTTATTAGATTTTAGGAACTCATGGATTTTGTTATTTTAACTTCTTAAAGCATAGATATTATGTTTTAATAATGGAATTATACAACAACAAAAAAAATTAAGTCTCTTTCCTATTAAGCGTGGCCAGTTAATTAAATCTTTTGTTTTCATTTCACTTTATCAAATAATAAATTTTTATTTAATTTCAAATATGTAAAGTTATTCCTTATATTTTTTAATATTGTTTATGACTTTCTTCTTCATTTTCTTATATGGGTAAGATCCAATAATTCAAAAAGAAGATAGAAATTGTTTTTACATTCAACATATAAGTAAAGTTGAAGTTGTAGATGTTTTAAAGAAGATGAAATGTGCAAAAGCAATAAAACTGGATGATTTTTCAATGAATGTTTAAAAATATATTAGAAGTAAAAAAATTTGTTGACTCATAAAGGGTAAAATAAATTATATTGAAATAAATTAAAGTCGGTAAGAGGTAAACATAAAAGGCAAAATCGGAAAAGCAAAAAGAAAAGTACAATAAATATTTGAAGAACAAAATTTGAAAAGTTAAGTAAAAGAAAAGGGCCAAAATTGAGAAGTTGGCGACCGCATAATCAAGGAAAATTTTAAGGATAAAATCAGGTAGGTTAAATTTAACCAGCTGGTGCCAACTTCTCAAGTAATATTCTAAAATAAATATCTTCATAGCCATAATTAAGAATAGAGAATCACAATCACTAAGATTGAAAATTAATTGAGAAGTATTTGAGCAATATGATGTAGAAATTGTGTATATTCTAATACATTCAAATGGGGTTTGAGGGGTTCAGTTCTAAGATTTTCCCTTCCATTAGCAATAAAATTATTATGTTTCAACTTAAAAGAAATGAATGATGATACGTGTTGGCAGGCTTCCTGGAGTCTCTTTGGAGGGACATTGACATGAGGAGATTAGATCAGGACGAGAGCTCCGAAACGAATATAGTGATCATCTCCCATGGCCTGACATCTCGTGTTTTCCTCATGAAGTGGTTCAAGTGGTCCGTGGAGCAGTTCGAGAGGCTCAACAACCTGGGAAACTGCGAGTTCCGCGTAATGCAGCTGGGCCCCAGCGGGGACTACAGCCTCGCCATCCACCACTCGCCCGAGGAGCTGCGGAGCTGGGGGCTCTCCCCGGAGATGATCACAGAGCAGCAGTGGAGGGCAACGGCCAAGAGGGGGACCTGGAACGAAGACAGTTCTTGGTATCTCTATTCGTTTTTTGGCCATCTCAGTGACTCTGATGAGGATGCTCAGAATGATCATGGGATTCAACATTCACAGTGATGTGAAATTTGATATGATGTGTGATTTTTAGTGGGCTTATGTGATATTAGTGATCTTGCAGCAAGGTTCAAGCTTAAGTTACTGTATATTTCTTGAGATTTTTTTTGGACTGGTTCCGTTTTTAAAAAATATTAAATATATTATGTGTTAAGTTTTGACATCTTAATGTTGTCAATGTTTAGTCATATATAATTTATGATTTGCATTTTTCTTCTTCTTATGCATAAGACTAGGTAGTACAGGCATGCTTTGCACATTTTTCTTCTATATTTTATTTTATAAAATCTATATTTGGTATTTGTCTTGCTTATATTTTAATATTTAGGCTATTTACATAAATGATATACAATTTTTAGCATGTTTATCGTTATATTTAATAGTGTATTTAGTATTTTCTGCTTAAGCTGGCATGCATGAACCGCAGTAGCCATTTGATGCAAGCAAAAGGCCACCTGATGGGTTGTCGAGCTCAATAATTTCTCTAATTTAAAGTTTAACTTACATGTATTTATTGTATAAAATAAATTATATAATTGAAAGATTTTAAAGTTTTAAAAATAGTATTTTTAAAAAATATATATATGAATAATTATTGAGGATGATTTAAAGCTTAGCCTTTTAAATTTCTCAAAAAAAAAAATTAAAAACAGTATCATTGTTATTTATTTTTATTTTATATCGTACTTAAATTTAAATGTAAGAATTCACTTTTTTTTTCATATTTCATAGAAATTTTAATCCTAAAAAGTTAATTTTATGTCAAAATATAGCAATTAAATATTTTTTATTTTATTTTAAAATAATTTAAAATATCTCAAAATATCCGGTTGGTATTAACACTATTTTGAGTCATACAAAAATAAACAAATAATTTTTATTATAAAAAATAATATTAAATTAATTTTTAATTCCTTACATAATTTATTTTATTTTGTATTCCATATTATTCTAATTATATCAATTAATTTTATTATATATATATACACATACACTCGCATTTTTATTTCATATATCCTCATATCGTAAGATAAGCTTATAATTTTCATGTTGATAGCAAGACCGAATTGATATACTCTGATTTAACAGATGCAGTAGGTGGTGAACTGGTTGTTCGCCGAAGGCTTGCTATCAGTGACCTCGTTTTCGTTTGCATTACTGGCTCTGTCGGCGATGTGGGAAACGAAGTCGATGGGGCCGGCGTCTTGTTGGGGGCTCCGGACCTCCGCCTCGGGGTGCTCGTCAACTCTACTCTTCTCTTCTCTTCTCTTCCTCCTCTTCGCATCTCCGGCTTGTGGCATATACTGTGACGAAGATGACTGCTACGATCTCCTTGGGTAACCTTTTTCTTCCTGCCTGTCCGATTCCCGGTATTTCCTCTTTCGCTGGTCCTGCAATGCCCTCATCTAATCGTCCTAAGTCCTTTTCTTAGGGTTTCGCAGAATGCTAATGCATCCCAGATCAAGAAGGCCTACTACAAGCTCTCCTTAAAATAGTTCGTTTTAGAATTGAACGTTTTACTTGAATTCTCCTCGCTTTGCTCGGTGTTTAACCGCTTTTGTTCTATGCTTTTTGCCCTCTTCTTTGTGCAGTCATCCGGATAAAAACCCAGATCCAGACTCTAGAAAGCTGTTTGTTAAAATTGCAAATGCTTATGAGGTAATATCTAGCTTGTCCTTTTATTGCCATTCTGATTCATTTGTTTTTTTTTTTTTGGGGGGGGGAGGCATTTTGCACTGAAAACCTCCCTGAATTACATGTTTAGGTCGCAAATTTATCATTTTTTGCTGGTGCCTCCCAATTTTTTGCTAGCTACATTGGATTAACCCCTCTAGTTACCACAGCCCCGATTGGAAACCAGATTAAGAATGTGATCCACTTATAGTCTGCTTTAAGTTGGTTGCTAAACTACCTTTTTCTTGATAGTTAATCTGCTAGAACTAATGCCTCCCTCACCCCCTTAGGAGTGCGGTTAACATATTGAACCTCACTATCCTACTCAAACAAATTTATAGGGAGATCTGTTAACCCGGGGTAATAGACCCATGTTATCGCCACTACCCTTACTAACCCCGCTAACCTTGCTGTTCCTTAACCCCTCCCACACCTTGGGTTAAGGCTTGGAAAGAATTAGGTATCTCAGTTGGGGTAAATTATGAGCCAAACAGAATTTTTATGTAACCTAAGTTAGCAACCAAACATAATTCCTCTTACCCTAGCTGGGATAAATTACTTATGAGGTTAACTTACCCAAATTAGCTTATCCCTATCCTCTATGAAACAGGCCCCTAAGAGGCTTGAAAGATATATTAGCCATATACCTCAATGTAATCCTAATCCTTCTTCCGATTAAAGCTAATTTGCTTAGTGCGTATGCCACCTTTTTTGCACTTGTTTTTCCTTTCCTCCAGATGACACTGCCACTTTCCACCTTACTCGATTGCTGCTGCCCACTACTGCAATATCCAATTGTGGTTAAATCTAATCATCTTTCTTATGGCTTTTGTTCATCCTAGGTATTCTTTCTTTATTTTTTTGAGACTACTCCCTTTAGTTTTATTATGCATCAAAAAATTGCATGAATTTGTTCATATTCGTGATAATATTAAATATAATTAGTTTCACGTCACTGCTAAAATTCTTCGTATATAGTTATATTTTCATTCTTAAGTTAAATGTTAACCTAGCATCCTAGGGAAGAGAATGATCCAAGTTCGAGCTGAGCCAAAACCATCAAGCTCGGCTCATCTCATTTCAATTCAAGTTCGAGCTGGCTTGTGTGAACTTCGAGCTGGTTCAAGTCTTAACTCAAGCTTTTCTAAAAATTAAATTTTTAAAAAATAAAAAATTATTTTTGCTAGAATTTGAAATTTAGTTAACTTAACGGCATCTGACACATGTATATACAATTAATAAATAGTTATACTAAACTAATGAATATATTATTTATGTTTAAAAAATAGAGATTCATGATAAATAAGGACGAGTCAATAAACTCGAACTATGGCTACTAGGATCTGGCAGTGGCTCATGGCTTGACTTATTGAATCGAGCTTGATTTAAGTGTAATATTGATTTAAATTTCAAGCGACTATCGATCTTTGAGCCATACTCTTACTCCTAGACACGACACAGGGACATGGGATACAATACACACGACATGCCGATACGATAACTTTTTAGATTATGGGATATGGACATGGCAAGACGCACCAAATAATATTAATATCTAAATAATAAATATCTATGTGATCATGTACTTTATCATAACTTTTGCTAAATATTATAGAAGCATCTTGGAACCACAGGCATGATATGAGGACACAGCACGACATAACACGTTGGGATGTATAGAGTTGTTCATACTTTCTTGCCATCATCCATTCAAATAGAAAATAAATTTATAAATGTTTACAATCATTTCTTATCCGAAAAGATTTTAGTTTAAAGCAGCTTAAACGAGCTTGATCTACTTAAAACTTTAAACATGCATGCTTGAAATCTCAAGCCTCTTCCGAACGGGCCCTATATGTTTGAATAGTTACACAATAAAATGTGTTTTTGTTAGTTGTAAGCTCTTTATGTTGGTCCAGATGGTGTACTCAAGAGTGGATGAATTGAGTATCTTTGAAATAAGATGTTAATTTTGGAAATTTTAGCTTTTGATAATAAGTATTGTCCTTTTTAGTTGATGTCAATAGTTACAATGTTAGCAGGTAAAGTGCAGGAAAATAAATGTTAATGAGAATTAGTAAGAGAGAGGATTACCTCACAATGTAGTAGATAATACAGGAAATTTGCAATAATATAAATATTAGTATTTTAGTTGATATTAAAATTGTTAGATAACAAATAAAGTGTTGTACATTAATGAAAAGGGTTAGTGATAGTAGGTTTAGACAAGTAAAAAGGAATATTGCAATAAATGTAAATGTTAGTATGTGTTAGGTTGATTTAGCAGTAAATTAGATTGTTAGTCAATTATAATCGGTTAGTTTCTAAAATAAAATTCTTGGTTCTATTCATTGCTTGGGAGATTTATGCCTGATTAGGTCGTCTTAATATGTCTCAATTAATTTCTGGAATAAACTGCGTAATGTTTTGTTTTTTTGTTTAGAAGATTTAAGCCTGATTAGAATGTTTTAGTAGGTCCAACCTCCGAATTTTCTAATTATTCAAAAGTGAATGTAAAATTGACTTGTTTTTATGAGCATAATCCTATTCATTTTTATGGCTCATTTTATTAATAAGGTTTTTCTTGGTAGATCTAAACCAAGGTTTTTGCTTTTCTATTATAGTCTACTAATTTGAACCTCATTTTCCAATGAAAAAATCGTTCATTATTTATGTTAAAATATTTCTTCGACGAGCTCTAATCGATATATCAATCAGCTCACAAGTTTCCACTCACTAATTAATTGGGTTAACAAAGTTGTCAAACCCTTGGAATCGAAAATGTTTTTTTGCTTTATCTCTTGATATAATCTCTTTAGTCCCCCTCAAAAATGGATGAGATGTAGAAAGTCAAGTGTGGTTCCAAGACTTGCATAAAATTCCTATACTTCTTTAGGATGGCAAAGAAATCGGTTAACATGATTGGATCCCATCCTTAGTGTGCTAGAATCACTTGAATAAGATTGAAGGTTCTGAATTTTTGAGGTATGCACTTGCACGGTCCTATTGTTTTCTATTTTCTTATAGAAATGATAGGCTTCGTTATCACGCAATGAGATTCATCCTTTAACAACAAGGGAAGGGTTTGGGATAGGATTATGGTTAGCATTATGAGTAGTATGAGATCTCTCCTCTTTTGAGGAGGATTTTCTAAAATGAGGAGGATTTGAGGAAGGTGTATTCCAATGAGAATATTGTTGCATCATGGTGAAATGGGATAATGGGACATGCAGGATGGATCCCAGGATGATATTGAGTAGGATTATGAGTAGCTTATGATGCTTGCAAGAAATTCCTTCATAATCCCTAAGACCCCAAGACGAAGAATAAAATTCAGATGCAACTTTCACTAATTGTCCACATTCATATGTGGAAATATGATGTGGTCACGATGGCCAAGATGATTGAGACCGAGGTTATGTGTTTGCATGCATTCACTAAATTTGGATGGATTGCTATGCTACTAGAGATTGGAACAAACCAATATTATACTTTACTTATGTGCTTTAACATCGGAAGTATGAGTTTCCTTGTTCAGATATTGAAGGATGAAGCCATGAGAGAGCAATATGATTATGCAATTGAACACCCTGAAGAGGTAGTTCTTGATTTGTTACAGTATTTATGTGGTTGTCTTCAGAAAAATGTTCTTATAATTAGTTTTACTTGCTGTGTGGTCTCATGGTCTGTTTCTATTAATTAGCATTTTATTTCTTATTTTTTGGGTGAAAGTTAACTGTTAGTTCTTGCATTTATTTGCATCAGGTTTGCTGGCATACTTGTTTTTTATTTTAATTTTTGTCTGATACTTGATGCTATTATATAATCCTAACTTCAGTGAAATTCGTAAATGGTTTTTGTTCGCTGGAAGACTTTTTCCTTCCTAGTGAGTAGCTCTGGTTGCTGTTATCATGTGGCTTTACTACTTTCAAAATGAAAGCTGCTAATTGGCCTTTACTGAACCTACGAATGAAGAATTCATAGAGATTTAGGTCAAATGAAGACTTACATTGAACTCAAATGTTCTGTATAATAATTACGCTTATGAAGATGTAAATCTCCTTTAAATGTTTGACACAAACAGAAGCTTAATTGCTGCCACTCTACAAGGGAAGGCTATGGGAATTGTGATGGCATACATTCATTTCGAATGAGCAAATCCATCTTCTATAGCTCATAACATGTTCAAATTCAAAATTTACCCACAAATGCTATAAAATGATCTTCTTGAAGTCTGGAACAATTCTTCTTGAAATGACAATCGAGGGTAAGATATAGATGTTAAGACTGTCAAAAGTCTAGCAAAGCATTCAGTCTTATTCACTCAAGTCATATTAGTTGAACTTGTTAAATATTATGGAACATGACATAATTGCATGAGAAAATCCTAATATTTCATTTGAACCTTTTTTTTTTGAAAAATCTTAAGTATTTGGATATTGTAACAACAACAACCAAGCTTTTATCCCATTAGGTGTGTTTGGCTACATGAGTCTTTTATTTTTATTTCGCTCTATCAAATAACAAATTGTCTTTTAGCTTCAAATATGTAAGATCATTTCTTATAATTTCTTTCTATGTCTTTTTTTGCCTTCCTCTTCCTCTTTTCATAAGGAAAAGATCCAATAATCCAACTTTTCTTACTGGACTTTTTATTATCCTACGATTTATATGTCTATTAAGGATTTCACTATGAGTATAAAGTAATCTTAGTGATCTATATGTAAATGTACACTCTTGTATAAATACCATTATTGAAGTGGAAATAGATAGAAGAAAGATTTTCATCATTTATATCATGGTATCAGAGCTTGTTATGGTTTTCTTGTCGTAAAATCTCTCCTCGAACGGCCTGCTCACCCACTCGCCCGCTTGGGTTCTCCGCACGGCTCCTATGTTGGGCACGACACGTTCACTGACAATGCTGACGCATACAAATGTTGCAGGGCTCTCTTCTCCGGCTCACGCCTTCTCCGGTCGCACTATTTCGCCCTGTTTGGCGCGAGGACCAAAGTCAAGACCAAAATAATACTAGTTTAAAAAAAATAATAATAATAAATAAATTTTTTTAATTGTTCTACACAAATTTTATTATAAAAAATATTATTTATTTCACATACTCAATAATTTTCAATAAAAATATCATTTTTATTTCACATCCTAGACCAAAATACTCGATTCTAGTATTTTGGTCTAGGATGTGAAATAAAATTGATATTTTTATTGAAAATTATTGAATATGTGAAATAAAATAATATTTTTTATGATGAAATTTGTGTAGCATGATTTAAAAAATTTATTTGTTGTTATTATTTTTGTTTTTTAAGCTAGTACTACTTTAGTCCTAATTTTCATCATCGAGCCAAACAGGTCCTTTTTGTACGGCTCTCCTCTCCCATTCACACGACTTTCCTCTCCCTCGTGTTGATCTTCTACCCTCTTGTTGGCCTTAGATGTTGGACGATGCTTGCTCGTTTCAGACAATAGAGCTTCAACCAACACAACTAGTCTAGAAGCACGTATTCTCGGCACGACAACCTTCGGTAACCTCCTTTCTTTCTCTACGTCGAGCTGTGATAGTGTTGCAGTGGACTTATGTCTACATGCATTTATACACAGGTCTGTTGACATTTCTGCATCCTATTTACATTTCTCGGGACGGTCGGTCGGTCGGTCATTTGTCGTGCTTGTGGCACAAAAATCAGATGGAATGTTCAAGGCATCAATCTGGAAGCCTTCTCCATGTGACATCTAGATTGCATCGACAGCGGCGGGCCCCACCTTTGGGCTTCTAACGGGCAAATCCAACTGAACCTCAATTTGAGTCTGTATTCTCTATTTCTCCTCAATTTGGGCCATTAAACCCTGCTCATGGCCCATTCCACAACTCAGAACTTGTTTGTAGAAATGCCAATCCAAGGGAAGCTGCGCTAGATCGGCATCGCAACCATCAACCTCGAGGACATCAAATGTCACATGTATACCATGAACACAAGATGGACTTCTTGGTAGCCGACTTTCTAATGTCAGACCTACAATGTCTACTCCTGCTCTGAGTTCTATGGATTACTTTGGTTGCAACATTTTCAGAAAGATACTTCGTAGCTGATATCCATATTAGTTCAGGATGGTATGTCCACAACATGCCTGTGTTATACTACTAGTCCTAATTCTTGGATTCTTGATTCAGGTGCCTTTGACCACACGTTTGGCAATATCTCATCTTTTGTTCACTTTAAGGAACCTTCACATAATATCAATGTTATTCTTGTTAATGGATTTATTGTATCAGTAAAAGAAATCGGTAATATTATCCCTACTCCTTCCTTACCACTGTCTTCTATCCTTTATTTATCTCGGTTCCCTTTGAACTTGCTATTTGTTAGTAAACTCACAAAATTTCTAAATTGCTCTGTAACTTTTACCTCTTACTCAGTTTGTATTTAGGATTTGTTGATTGGAAAAAGTCATCGGCACAAGATATGAGTCTAATGGATTGTATCATTTAGCACTAACTCCATTATCCTCAGCACATGTTGCTGATTCTACTCCATTGCTGATACATTGTCGTTTTGGGCATCTTGGTTTGCAGAATCTACAAAAAATGATACGTAATCTTTTTAGACTCAAAAAGTTTAGTGTGTTACTTGTGTCAATTAGGAAAGCACTGTAGATCTACTTTTCCTAATTGGGTCAATAAACTTGTTTCCACTCCGTTCGCTTTAGTTCACTCAAATGTTTGGGGCCCTAGCCGTATCACTTCTAAATTGGGTTTCAAATACTGTCACCTTCATTAATGATTACTCAAGAATGACATGGTTGTTTTTAATGAATGATCGTTTTGAGTTTTTCTTTATATTCACTACTTTCTGTGCTGAAGTCAAAACATAATTTGATGTTTCTGTTCATGTCTTTCAAAGTGATAATGCAAAAAAGTATTTCTCAAATAACTTTCAATCATTTTTGTCAAGGGATACTTCACCATTCTTCTTATTCTTATATACCTCAACAAAATGGTGTTGCTGAATGGAAGAATAAACATTTTGATTGAGACTGCACGTACACTACTGCTACATATGAAGGTTCCTTTACAATTTTGGGATAATGTAGCTCTTACATCTTGTTGTTTTATTAATCGCATGCCATCTTCCACTTCATGATCAAATCCCTTTCTCCATTCCTTTTCCTAAGGATGCAGTTTATAATCTCCCTCCACATTTATTTGGTTGTACTTGTTTTGTCCATCTCCTATTCCCTTTGGAGATAAGTTATCACCTCGATCAGTGAAATGTGTATTTCTAGGGTACTCTCGCCTCCAAAAAGGATATCGATATTATTCTCTTGTGTTGCATCGAGCTTTTGTTTCAGCTAATATAACATTCTTTGAGTCTACCTCATTTTTCATTAACGCACCAACTATCTAAGAAAACATCTTAGAGGCACTTCTAGTTCTTGTGCCTCCATCACTTCCAATTCCTCTCTCTATAGAACTATCAGCACTAGCGACTAAACTACTACAGGTATATACTCGACAACATCGACCCGAAATATCTGACAGCTTGTCTCCATTAGATACCGCTGCTCCTGTGGACCTCCTCCCTTCCAGGCACCTGTCTAGTCTTGAATTCCAAATTTGACCATGATCCTTTGGATCTCCTTATTGCCTTCAAGAAGGGTCTTCAACAGTGCGCTACTGCTCACCTTTTATCTCATTATATATCTTATGCTGCTTTGTTTGCAACTTACATCTTCATTTCTTCCTTATCATCAGTATTTGTTCCCAAATATTAGTCAGAGGCCTTGTCTCACTTAGGATCACGACAAACTATGATGGATGAGATGTCAGTATTATAGTATAATGGCACTTGGGACTTGGTATGTCTTCCTTCTGGGAAACAAACAGTTGGATGCATGTGAGTGTATATGTTGGAAAATTTCTCCTGATGGCTCAATAGATCGTTTAAAAACCAGACTTGTAGCAAAGGGCTATACTTAGATATATGGTATTAAATATATGGATACTTTTTCTCCCGTTGCTAAAATAGCTTCAGTGCGCCTATTTCTTACTTTGGCTGCAATATCTCAATGGCCTTTACATCAATTAGATATTAAAAATGCATTTCTTCATGGAGACGTAGACGAAGAAATTTATATGGAACAACCACCTGAATTTGTTGCTTACGATATGTTTGGACTAGTCTACAAACTAAAAAATCACTATATGATCTGAAGTAATCCCTTTGGGCATAGTTTGGTTAATTTAGTTTTGCCCTCATTCAATTTGGCATGTCTCGTAGTACATCAAATCATTCAATATTTTATATAAAATTAGCCTCTAGAAAGCGAATCCTCCTTATTTTCTACGTGGATGATATAATTATCACAAGAGATGATATTGATGAGATCTCTAAATTGAAAAATCATCTAAATCAATATTTTGAATTAAAGATTTGGGCAATTTGAGGTATTTTTTAGGTATTGAAGTTGCTCGCTCATGGGGAGATATATACATATCGCAAAGAAAATATGTCATAAGTATACTTGATGAAGCTAGTATGTTGCGTACTAAACCAGTTGATGCACCCATGGATCCTAATGTTAAATTAGTGCCTGAACAAGGGGAGCTAATGTCAAGGAAAATTTCACAGACTAGTTGGTAAACTCAACTACCTTACAATCATCAGACCTGGCATTGCATTTGTTGTAAGTGTAATTAGCCAATTTCTTGAGTCTCCCCTTGTGAGAGTCATTGGGTAACAACCTTGAGGATTCTTAAATATCTTAAAGCATCTCTTGAAAAAGGACTTCTATTTTGAAATTATGGCCACTTTGAGGTATGGGATATGTAGATATTGACTGGTCAAGTTCTCCGATAGATCGAAGATCTACGTCTAGTTATTGTATCCTACTAGAAAGGAATCTTATATTGTGGAAGAGTAAAAAGCAAAATGTAATAGCAAGATCTAGTGCTAAGGCAGGTTATTGAGTAATGACACTTGTAACATATGAACTTATATAGCTTAAACAGTTGATGCAAGAGTTAGAATTCAGTTAATCCGAACCTATGAAGTTGTATTGTGACAGTCAGACCGCTATGCACATTGCCTCAAACTCAGTTTTTCATGAGAGAACAAAACATATAGAGATTGACTATCACTTCATCAGGGAGAGAGTCCAGTCTTCGGATATTAGTATGTGTTTTGTAAGTTCTAATGATCAATTAGTAGATTTGTTAACTAAGTCACTGAGAGGTACTAGGATTACTTCATGCAAATGTAATTAATCCTAGTACCTGTCAGCGACTTAGTTAGAAAATCTGCTAACTGATCATTAGAACTTACAAAATACATACTAACATCCACAGACTGGATTTCCTCCCTGATGAAGTAACAGCCAATCTCTATATGCTTTGTTTTCTCATGAAAAATTGGGTTGAAGGCAATATGCATAGCAGCCTGATTGTCACAAAAGCAAGTAATTTTAGGGATCTATATATAAATGTATACTCTTGTACAAATACCATTATTGAAGTGGAAATAGATAGAAGACAGACTTTCATCTTTTATATTAATGTTTAACCGTCTAAACAGACTCTCTTTGAGCTTATCCTCAATTGAGATCACTCCAACGAATATACTCATTTCTCATCTTTTTCTTCGCGTATGCCTGCTCATCTACCTTAGCATTCTCATTTCTGCAATACTTAGTTGTGTTCTTACTTTGTAGTCCAGTATTCAACACCATATAATATCACTGACCTTACAACTATTCTATAAAATTTACTTTTAAGTTTAATCGCAATTTTTCTATCACATAATATACCAGATGCATTCCTCCACTTTATCGTTTTCACTTGGATTCTGCTAATAGCATCACAAGCTATTTTACAGTTATTCTATATGATTGATTCATGATATCTAAATCGTTTGCTCTTCCTAGTAACTTGATCCTCACTTGTCATCTTTCCACTATACAAGTGTTTCTATCTCAACTAAATTTACATTCTATATATTCGATTTTTCATCTGTTAAAATGAAAACCTCTAGTTTATAATATGAAAAAGAAACTTATACTCCAAATTATTTGGATACTGTAAAAAAGAAAATTAGGTCCTATGTTATACTCCACAAATTCTTGTGCATGAGGGAAGTTTCATCGGAGTAGGTTTTTAATTCTAATTGTGATTCTCTTGGAATTGCATTTCTTATTCTGGATTCCATTCTCGTTATAATGGCACTTATGACATTTGTGAATGCAAGTTGTTTATTGATTCTTACATCAGGTCGTAAGCTGTATACAGAGTACTGTTAAACTGTTTTTTCTTCTCTTTAGTTTTGAGTTACGGTCAAATGGATTATTCACATGTTTCTACAACTGTCTTATCTCTTACATTTATCATAAATGGTAAGTTGTGACTTGTGAACTCATCTGCTTATGTTTGCTGGAAACTGACATGGTATCCCACTTTTTGTTTCAGATTTTCTATAATACAGCACGGTACTATCATGCATACTATGGCCACAAAACTGTAATTCAGATTTTGTTTTAGCAAAGTGCAATGGATTATCAACCATTTGTTTTTGTTAAAGTTGGACTATGTAACAGTTCCTTTTTTTTTTTTACTACTGACAGGATCCTCGTGCTGTTCTGCTGGGTCTTCTTTTTGTAGTTTCTGCTTTACAGTATCTCAACCAACGTACAAGGTATACACAGGTAACATAATTGTTCATACAAAAATTGTTGCCATACTTTACATCAATATTATTCTAAACACTTTGTAGAGAAAGCTTGAAAGAGATGTTATTTGTTTCAACCTGAAATAACTTTTCTTTTTCCCTTTCTATGCAGAAAGGTTCAATTTCATGAAAGCATTCTGTTTTTCCATTCAAATATACACCACCAAATATTAGCTAGTAATTAACTGATGAGCTCAAGAAAATTACCTATTTGAAGGCCTATTTATAAGACATTGAGGATTACTCGACTTAGAACCATATAACCTCATTTCCTTTATTTCAATTTAAACCCACAACGTTGATTCACTTCCAGGAGGTCAAAGTAGTACCAAGTAAACACGAAATACTTGCATCCACATTGGCTATGAAGCTTCTCTGAAAATGTTGTGAAGTGTCGTCTAACTGTTGGACTATTGATCCCATGAATGCTTCCCATTTCAAAGTAGGTGGTCCCAGCAAATTGCAATCTTCAAGTGTTCCTTTCCTTCATTCCAATATTGAATATTTGTTTGGACTGCTTCTACCTATTTTATAATCTAATGTTTTGGCTGGTCGTTTTTACCTAGACTTTATGGTTTTATGGAACCTGTAACATTATTTGTTGGGTAAATTGCACAGGGGCGCCTGAGGTTAGAATGACACTATAAATAGGTCGCACGTTTTGAAAAGCCTAGATTTGAGTCCCCGAGTTTGTGTTTGTGCTGTCATTTGGTCCCTTAGTTTAAATATCGCTTTTTTGGATGATCCAGTTAGATAGTAACAGTTAAATTTGATTGTTAGTCATATTTATATGGACCAAAATGCCTTTATAACTCTCTCGAAATGTTTTAGAATAATGTGGAGAATGGGTAAAAAATTTAAAGATAAAATAGTAAAAGACAGCAAATTTCATACGTGGGACCAAACGACAGCGCAAACACAAACTCGGGGATCCAAATCTAGGCTTTTCAAAACATGAGACCTATTTGCAGCGTCATTCTAACCTCAGGGGCCCCTGTGCAATTTACAGTTATTTGTTTAAGAGGCATGAACCTTTTGGTGTCGACCTCATGGACATCTAGAAAATTAATTTCAAGTACCGCACTTATTCTTCTTTGGGGAGCTACCAGCCTTTAGACCTTGGCTGCTTTGAACCTTCTATTCTTTTTTCATAGTGCTGGTTCCATGCAATTTTTCCTATCAAAAGAAACTTGCCAAATCTCAGTCCTTTATTATTATTAATATTTTTTTTTCTGTAAATTGTCCATCAAACTCACATATGGTTAACTTTGCACAGGAGCATTAGTTTAGACACTTTATTCTCGTCTTTGGAAAAATATTTTTTGTAGGAATTTCACATCAACCTTGGACTGATAGATATTATTCCATTGAAATGAGTTGGTTCCTTTCATAAGCATATTGATGCGGGACATGCGAGATGTAAGCCTATTCTAAAACCAGTAAATATGATAGCATTTGAACATAAAGTTTATTGGAACATATGCTGATGGTAACTATGCAATAATTAAGATAACACAATTTTGTGAAATAAATTTATTTTAAATATTTCAGAAACAAGTTCAAATAATATATAGAAGATTCGCCACAAATTTAAGGTTGTACTAATTCAATAAATCAGAGCTAAGGCACGCAGTAATGCATGTATACTCACAAATAATAACCTAACAGCAATTTAATCACATGTTCTCAAGATCTTGTAAGATTACTAACAGGTGGTGATGTCGTCGAGCTTCGACGACATAGAGGGCTTGGTACAGACAGCATGATCGAAAGCAGCAATCGAGTGAGAAACAGACCATGTAAAGGAAGGCGACCAATCATTGGTGAGAAGGAGGCTTGCAGTGGGTTATGCCCAACTGCGATGTCACTAAGGTTTCGTAAGGAGGCCGCGTTAGGGTGGAGGGGGCGAATGACACTGGGTTCTGTCGGCATGCAGCTTGAGCAACGAGGCAGAGTGATCGGCGGCGACCGACACAAATGGAGAACAGGTCGTTGGCGAAGGCGGGGGCGGAGGTGGAGGCTGAGACGGGCAGGAATGATGATTGGGTTGCAGGTAATCTGCGAGCTGCAGGTGGGGTTGGGTCACTGCCGACCAATGAGCTCCCTAATTGGATCGCTAGATCGTAGCAGGTTGCATGAGGCATGCGAGCGTGTGATCCTGGTGCTAGGGCAGCCACAAAGGCAAAAATGTGTTAATAATGGGAAAATTGCAGCAAGGGGTCTCTGCTTTTGATTGGACCTAGAAGATTTTGAATTTGCTCAATAGCATGGTTCTGAGAAAAGTACCTTAAGCCACCCTTTCTTTTACTAAGATCTAACACACAAGCTAAATTCAAACTCAAATAATTTCATTCCAGGATTAAGAATAAAGTATAAGCATTGTGGCAATATATATAGACCTCTCACAAAATAGCAGTTATTGCAAGAAATAAGTTGTAATCAAAGCAAATTATAACATACTAAATAAAAAATGATAAAAAAGAAAACTAAATAAATATTTATATGAATTTTGAAATTCCCATCCAAATAGATTAAGTGGGAGGTTTCAAAATCAGATTAATCTTCTCTAATCAAACCATATGCCAAATCCACCTAGGATCATCCGTCCAGCTAGATCAATGCTATGTGGTGGGATCTCAAACGTCGAGTGTAAATCCTGCTTGGAATAAACCAACAGTCATATGCCAAATCCACCGCATATCTTTTTTTATTTGATTCCATAAGCATGTCTGCTTGTATTATTGGCTTGTATTACTTTGCGTTTGCGACAACTGTTGCCAGTATTGTTATGTGTAATAATTCTTGGTCATTGTGCTTTTTTTTTCTACATTGATCTCTTTGAGCATGTACCAAATTTCTTTGCATATCTTGTATGAACCTCTTTCTTATCATGCCATGAAATTTGTCTTCCTTATCATGCGTCTATTCAATATTTACTGTCTTGTGAATCCATTTTCTTATAATACTGTCTTTTGCTGAAGTTTTATAATTTAATCTCCCGGTAACTTCTATATAGCCGACTTGCATTCACCGATTTTTCAGACTTGGACAATAGAGTTCCTGTGTTGTGTTTATGCATGAATAGTCCTTTGTGATCTAATGATTCATTCTATGCATGTTTTAAAATTAATGGTCAAGATTGTATCATATTGCATCAACCCAAGTTGATTGAAAATCTATATTCTCAGGTGATTTGATTAATTGGAGTTCTGTTATATTTCAGATTATTGAAGGTTCTCGAATTTTGGGCTGATTTATTTCGTTTTGTAATTTGGTTTATTCTGTAATTGTACTAGGGTTATTTAGTATTATAGTTTTGCATTATTTTCTGCTTTTATTCTTGTTTCCTAATTTTGGTTGAGGTCTATATAAATGCTTCACAGTAATATATTGAGAGAAGACTTTGATGAATAAAAATATTGTGATAGTATGAGCTGATTACAGTGAATCAATATTTTGGATAGGAAAGGTTCAAAGGGTAGCATGCTCTTTGAGCATCCAAGGTTGATCGTACTCTCCTATCCATAACATCCTCAGGGAATCCATGTGTTTCATCAATGGCGATTTTTTCTGGTGAATTACCTGAATACCTTATTCATGAAGCCATCCTTTATGTGCTCAGGTAGGCTTGCATAACTCAAACATTGAGTGGGTAACCATGTGAACCCTGTGGTACATAGTTTAAAGCCAACATCTACATCCTTTCCCATCTTATTCTCCTATCCTCATATCCCACTTGCCCTCGTAAATCAAACTGCTACTAATTTTTGCATCTCACCGATTCAGCAGGCCTCAGACATTTCTGAACTTAGAGATATTTAAAGAATGTGCTAAAGAAAACAATGGAACTTTTCACAACAAAAGCTTCACAAAAAGTCTCACAAAATGAAGCTAGTACATTACCTTTGCTTTCGTGAGCCATCTTCTTCATCAATAGGAACACTAATAGGTACATTTACTTCACGGGGAGCTTTTTTATCCCTTGTGATTTCTGAAATAACCATTCAATAATCCAGTTTAAACATTTCAGAGTGAAGCAAGCATGACAAATTTTGTTTATAAATACGACATGATAACCTAAAACATGTGATGCTGAAGTTTCCTTTAATTTGTCAACTTTACGTTTTTGCTGTGGCTCTTCAGTAGTTGCATTTGTACCTTCTGCATTGAAATATGATGGGAAAATAAAGAACAAATAGTCATTTAACAGTTGGAACTAAGATACCACAGATGGACATGAGATGACTAATTGATGTAAGGTGCTAGCTCCAGAAGGGCTAAGGGTAAGGCAAGGCACCAATTAAGCGCCTTAAGCTTTCACAAGCATTTCTTTTTCAAACCAGCCCTTCAACATCGCCTTTACCCATGTGTCTTGTTTAGATAACTTTTGAATATCACACACCATGCCAAAAAAACTTTATTTTCTCCTGCAACTCCCTTTTGAGCATATATTACATCAAAGCATTGAAAATGACCAAGACCTAACTTTAATGTTGTTATTTTGTAACTTTTGTAACCTAACCTTTTTGTATTACTATTCCATCATACCAAGTACAAATACACTCACCAATTTCTCTTTTATCATCATCATCTAGCACACTTGTCTATCATTAATCTTTTTTTGGAGTCATTTACCACATTGTGGAGTGTTATCCATACACATGTTATTTGAATTATAATTTATTTATCTGTCATTTATAATTGTTCGATTGAGATCTAATTGAGAGTTCTGAATTTTATTTGAGACCAGTTACTATTGAAATTTAATTGAGAGGCCTAATTTAATATCCAATTCTCTAAATCTAATCTACCAAATGACATTGGCATATCCTTATATAACTTGGAAGATCTTTTTTACCTTTGTAACTTTTGTTTTTAAATTTTAAGTTATTTGCAGCTTTTTAATTTCTTGATTATCAGTTAAGTGGTCTTTAAAAATTATTACCATTAATTGTGATTGTTTCAACATTTTTCACAGGTTTCAGTTTAACATATAGGCCCTTTTATGGGATTCTTTTGTACAACTACTTTTGCAACACAAATTATTAAACTTATTTTTTTCAAACCTTCGATAGAAAACTGTTTATAACCATATTGTGTTGTGTTGTACAACACAGCTATCTTTCCAGAGTTTTTATATGAAAATAGCTGTGCTATTTAGCATAATTTTAGTAGAAGGCTGTCTTAAAGAGAACCATTATTTTTCATAGTAAATTCACTTCTCTCCTCTATCACAGACCATGGGCAATTATTTGATATGTGAGCTTCACCTAGCCTAGTTTATTGTTGTGGTTGGTTTTGGGAAAAGAAAGCTGGCTTTTATTTGAACTAGTAAAGTCACGTGCGTTGCATGTGATCCCGTTGGTTCGCCTTTTGTCCATATCGGGCACGATGCTTAAGCTATAGCATGCCCATAACATTGGATATGATATTCTTTCCGCTGGTTCGGTCTTCCTACACATCGGTTATGATGTTTAAGCTCAACATTCCTCATAATATCGGATACGATATGCCTCGATCCCAGTTTGACCTTTCTCAACATCGGTTACGATGCTTAAGCTACAGCATCCCCTATAACACCAGCTACGATAATTCTCGATGCACTTGTTTAGCCTTTCTAAACATTGTCCTATTGTTCAAGAGAGTATTAAAGTCATCTAGCCCAGAAGCGATTAAATATAAATTGGAATTAAATATAAATAATTTGGACCTATTTCTAAGGTGGTGAAAAAATTGAGACCAAAATGCAATTTCAGCCGCTCTTTTAAAATTTTTTTTCTTCTTGTGCTTTGATAACCTGAAAAAAAATTAGAGTTAAATATAAATAATTTAGACCTTTTTGTAAGGAGGTGAAAAAATTGAGACAAAAATATAATTTCAGATAAGACAATTTTTTTTTCAAAAAATTAAAAATAAAATTCATTAATTCAGTGCACTAATAACTAGAAAAAAATTTAAAATTAAATATAAATAATTTGGATCAATTTGTAAGGAGGTTAAAAAGTTGAGAGTAAAATACAATTTTAGCTTTTTTGGAATTAAATATAAATATGATAACTTAAGAAAAATTAGACTTAAATATAAATAATTTTGACTAATAACATGAAAATAATAATTGAAATTAAATATAAATAATTTGGACCTATTTATAAGGAGGTAAAAGAAGTTGAGACTAAAATACAATTTTAGCTTTGTTTGGACTTAAATATAAATATGATAACTTAAGAAACATATTTGGACCTCAATATAAATAATTTGAATCTATTTGTAAGGAGGTGAAAAATTTGAGACCAAAATGCAATTGCAGCTTGATAACTTGAGAAAATTTTTTGGACTTGAATATAAATAATTTAGACTAATAACCTGAAAAAAATGAAAATAAATATAAATAATTAAGATCTATTTGTAAGGAGGTGAAAAAGTTCAGACTAAAATCTAATTTTAGCCTTTTTGGGACTTAAATATAAATATGATAATTTGAGAAAGAAATTGGATTTAAATATAAATAATTTGAATTTATTTGTCAGGAGGTGAAAAAAGTTGAGACCAAAATACAATTATAGCTTTTTTTGTGAATTTTTGAATTAAAAAAAATACAAATAAGCCAAAATTTTAATAAAAAATCGAATTAAATATAAATAATGTGGACATATTTATAAGGAGGTGGATAAGTGGTGGGGACACCACGATCGACCGTCGATTCATTCCTGGCAGAGTTTACCGTCGACAGGCGAGATCTAGCTATGCTGCTTCGATTTGGGATTGATTGACTATTAGGACAGATTGAGAAAGATGGATGCTGCGGATCGCTGACTCGATGGATTGGAAATCTCCTATTCATTCTGATTGATTGGAGATTCTATTTTGGGATGATTTTATTTTTCGCATTTATTTTGTATTAGTTGTTTCTATTTCAGTGATCATTATTTTAAGCATGTTATCTAGTATTTTCTCATTTGTGTGAGGAATTTATTACATTATGTATTTTTCTTTATTGAGTCAGTCTGTATGGAGGTCTATATAAACGCCTCCCTGTTACTCTTATTTTTTTTGAATGTTGAATAAATCTGAATTGTGTTTCCCTTGGGATTATTTGATTCTGGAATGAATTGATATCCTGAATAGGGAAGGGCTTGGGCCTTGGGTGAGAATCCCTAAACTCCACCCGCTCCAGCTCCTCCCCTCCTCCGGGTTCGATTCCACCCATCTTACACTCCTCAGCATTCCTCTCGTTTCACCGCTCACGCTGCTCGCCGGTCTTTATTCGCGGATCCAGTTAGCCGACGATGTGCCGACTTCGCCGACGCGACGGAATGCTACCGTGTAGCTCGGACAGACGCCCTTGAGCAACTCTTTCAGGCGCTCCCGCGCCTCACGAGCACAGCGCCCCGCAAGCGTCGTTTGAGCGCCCGCGCGCCCTCTGCGTCGCCCGACGCNCACGCGCGCTTCCCCCCTGCTGCGATGAGTCACAGCCCGAGCTCTAATTTTGGGGGAAATTACATCGTGGTCCCTGAACTTTTCTGACTCATGTACGAATTTCAAGAAAACCTTTAATCTGGTAAAATTGAACGATCTGGATTTTTCTACTCGCTAGTGATTTGCTCGAACTTTTTCCGCCTGTGCGACCTTTCATTATTGAGTGATTTTTAATTACTGTTGGTTAAATATTGTGAGAACCATAATCCTGTTCCCTATTTTTGATTTATTGAAAATCGGATTACTCCCTAATCTGAATTGGTAATTTTTCAATTACCTTCGATCTAATTTATTTAAGATTTTGAAGGAATCAGTTTTGCGGGTTTAATTAATTTCTCAGTCATTACAAAATTATTACAAAATTATTCTCTGTTATTTAGCATTATTTTGTGAATAATCTGCTTTGTAATATTGTTGATCTCTAAACTGCATTATCTTCCATCTGTCCCGCATCAATAAGTTAAAACTAAAATGTCATTATAGCGAGTTTTTCACTTTAAATAATGAGAAGAGCGGGCGCTGCCGAATGCTGCAGTTG
Source organism: Apostasia ramifera (assembly GCA_019297695.1). Classification (NCBI taxonomy): domain Eukaryota; kingdom Viridiplantae; phylum Streptophyta; class Magnoliopsida; order Asparagales; family Orchidaceae; genus Apostasia; species Apostasia ramifera. Next base: position 64,393 of record JAEMOT010003482.1, read on the forward strand.
GTAGCCCATCCCCATGTAATTTTTTTTGGAACAATTACAATTTAGTCCCCTTGCTTTAACATTCTTTTAAATAGATCCCAAAATATTTATTTTAGATTCAAAAGTATTTATTTTGGATTCAAATCAACTCAAAATTTTAAATTCTAAATTAAATTCTAGATGTCACAATTCTCCCCACCTTTAGAAATTTTGCCCCCAAAATTTACATAAATAATTTCGCGAATTTCATTATACATTCAAACTGATTTATAAGGAGGTGGAAAAGTTGAGACTAAAATATAATTGTTATTGTTTTTTTGAGCTTTTAAATTTAAAAAATACAGGTAAAACAAACCGCTGCAGTTCGTATTCATTTCGTGGCACTTCACCGTTCATTAAAAATATGAGTTACGTGTCCTCAAACTGCTGAAGTTCGCTTTATTTGGACTTAAATATAAATATAATAATCTGAAAAAAATAAAATTAAATATAAATAATTTAGATCTATTTGTAAGGAGGTGAAAAGTTGAGACCCAGTTGTAATTTCACCTGATCCACTGCCTCTCTTTTTTTTTGTAAAGTTTAAAATAAAAATAGTTGGCAGCCGTCCAATATGTAGATGAACAGCAGTGAAACATTTCAAGAAAAAGACAAAAAAATTTTTAGCAGCTCAAAGTTTGGCTTTTATATATAGTATAGATAAGGTTGGGATTGGGCATTGTTCTTAAGAGGAAGCCACTTTGACCTAAGCTAACTAGAATTGAAACTGCTAGATGCCAAAGTTTTAGGGTGTTTAAGGTTTTCCAAAACTATATTGAGAAAACCGGGCCATGTTGAGATATAAAGACATGCTGAAGCTGGTCATTTAATTTTCCATTGTATTGGAAAAGTGATGATAAACCTTAGTTCTAAAATTGACTTGAAATATAGCTAGAAAAGCAATGCTCTTTGGTTAATTACGAGGCTCTTAGGTATTATTGTAAATTTAAGAACTTACATTTTGTCTATTTTGCTGCTGCCTGAAGTGAGGACATTCATTATATGAGAGAGAAAGAAAGTGATAAAAGTGAGAGTTCACTTTGTTCTATTAGGTGATATTTTTGATGTTTCATCAACTTTGTTGAGTACTTTCTGTCATGATCGGCAAGTACTTCAAGTCCATTCCACAATGTTACTTGAGATTTATGTGATGGCAAATGTCTGTATCGAAGGAAAGGTTCATAAGAATTCTATATGACTAACTATTGTATATGGGACTAGGTGTTGGATAGTTAAGTAGCATGACATTACAAAATTAGTTTAGATGGATACGAATGCTTGGATGGATAAGTGGTTATGTTAGAGTGAAGCACATTAGAAATGATATTTGATTGAGGTTGGCTCAGGCACTTACAAAGGTTTGAGAATATAGTGAAGGTACTTTGGCCAACCCCTCATCAGCATCCGGAGGCTTCAATTCCATCAACACAATTCTGCCACGACGGAATGTAGGGCCATCATTAAGGGTGAGAGTTTGGCTCGAAGATTGATAGTTGTCCAATATTCGGATCGATATTTACTCGAATCAAGCTTAGCTTGAGTTTATTGAGCTAAACCATGAGCCGTGGTCAAATCGGATTGACTTGGCCAGATCTCTACTTTTTTAATTATAAGTAATAATATAGTTATTTATTATTTGTACATATGTATGTGTTAGAGGATATCTATAGGTGCTCTTGTCAGTATGTTAACTCAATTTTAAATCCTAGTAGAGGCAATTTTAAAAAGAAATTAATTTTTGGAAACTTGAGTTGGCTCAATTAAGGCTCGAGCTAGCTCGATGTTGAAAGAAGTCAACTCGAATTCAAATCTAATTGAGACAAGCCAAGTCTGAGTCATTCCTAGCTCAGCTCAAACTTGAATCATGCTTACCCCTAGTCACAGTTTAAGTTGAGAAAGGGTTTGTGACCAAAAGAAAAGGGCATTAGGTCAAGCGTGCATAGTGGAACTCAATAGAAATCATAACACGACATAATAACATGCTTTTGGTAGAAAACCCCTTTAAAAGTTGACAGGAAAAAACCATGGTTGTAAGGGAAAAATATCCACAATATTTTCATGGAATACAAGAGAAATGATTATATTAAATTGGCAATTGCAGAGTTGGGACTAGAAGTAACTCTCTTTTAGGTTTTGCATGAATCACAATGAGGGAATGAATAGATAAGGAAAACTTGCCCAAATATTATGTAGTGTTTCTCTTACATGGAGCTTTTTGTTCCATGTAGTAGAGTTTATATAATGGAGAGGAGGTGTCACATGGCATTTTAGGAATGCTTTTATCTAAGCTGATCTTGATGCCATGGAGCGCAAATAATTTGTCAGTCATCTAGAATTATAAAGAGCACTCCTGAGATGAGGCGTGAGTGTGGTGAGACTTCTAGGATAGAATGCCGTGTGAAACAAACTTGCGTAGGTCTTTCGTCTGTCTAGTTAGTAACAATCGTGCACCTGTTGTTGTCTGTATGCAAGTCCCTTATGGATGGATAATCGATTTTGAGCGGGTAATATCTGGTGTAAAAACATACAAAAATATGAGTGGGAATGAAAAATAAAAGATGGCATGAAATCTAGTCGTTACATTTATTTCTTGCTACATTATATTATTTTGCATTATTTTATATTATAAGATTTTATTTTTTGTGAGAATGGACCATATGATGTATTTTTGAGAGAGGATGGAGCGTGATGTTGTATTTTGGAATTTTTGGTGTTTCATCTGAGATGAATCATAATTTTGGGCTTTGTTTCAGAAGAGGTAGGGGAGTATATCTTTTGGGCATTATTTAAGAAAATATGAGCTTAATTGGGCTAAAGTGAGCAAAAGCCCACTAACCATCCTTGATATAAACGAAAATCACAATCTATCCCTCCCTTTTGGATGAATTGATGAATTAAGGAATGTGATTACAAGACGATGCCTATATATAGGAAGGATTAGAGGAGAATTATGGTTAGCTGCTATTTTATCCCCAATTAAGGAAGAGATAGGCGATATCCTTTGGATGGCCACTGACCTCCCCTTTGCTGTAGCCGCCTTAGATGCCACAATCATTGTTGCTATTGTAAGCCATTGCTGATGTTGCAAAAACCTAGTCATTTGAGGGACCTATGGTTTGAAGTGGTTTGAGCTAGGGGCTTGGTCAAGGTTTCGTATAAATTTTATGCCAATTCGAATTCGGATTGAGGAGTTTTGAGTCCTCGTGGTTTCTCCTTTCCTTCTTCTTCCTTCTCGCTTACATACTTGGCACATTTATAGCTCTATGTTCATCTTCCTGCTTTATTTCTTCTGGATAGATATGGTATTTTTTTGACTCATTGTATGGGCTTATTGTTCTACATTTTCATGGCTACTTTTTGTGGATATTTGGTTCTTTTTAGCTAGTTAAATTTAGCTTTTTAACTTGAGAATTTCTTAATTTCATGAACACTTGCTAATTTGGATGAATGTTTTATGAATTCATATTCTAGCTGTTAGCTCTTGAATTTACTGTCTAATTTGAATCCGAATTGACTCTAAAAACTCATCTAATCCTTTGTTATTCAATGACATTTAAAATTTTATCTTAAGTCAAGCTAGTTTTTTCACTAATTAGTTGTGTAGCTCTTTTTAATTATTTATTCCAGCAAAACCCCTTTGCATTTAGGTTAGTTTACACTTTTCCCTTCATAAAGTCCCCTTCTAGACATTCAGCTGACATCTTTATCCTCTTACATTATTTGCTTTCTTTAGGTATTTTTCTGGGGTTCACTATTGTAAACATTGATACATTTGAATCAGAGGGGAAATTGTAACTAGATTTTTTATAGTTTACAGTACTTGAAGAAAGCCATTGAAGTCTTTTGGTTGAAAATGCTAATTGTAGGCTAAAACAGTTTTTTTGTCTTATTTGAATGCATCATACTTGTTATAGTTATTGGTTCCAAGTTTACCAAATGTCCAAAAACTCATAATATCAAGAAGTTGTGTCACCTATTTGATAATATATATTGGAATTTTTTTCAGGCTATAAACATGATTAAGAAGACACCAGCCTACAAAAATAGGTTAAGAGCATTACAACTTGAACGCACTGGACAGATTGTGAACAAGAAGAAGGGTAGCAGGCAAATGGACAAGTAACTTTTGACTCTTCTTTTAAAGACATTGTAAACCTCTTGTTTTTAAAAGCATCTGAGAATGTTTTTTACATTATCTGATGAATTTAATTTTACTTAGTGCTTTACTTTGTAATCTCTATGAATTATAGTCAAATCTGTAATCTACTTGTGGGGGCATCCCCCTTTATGGGTTACCACAAACCATAAGTTTGTAATTGGGAAGGAATTAAGGTGATCTTTGGTTGAAGCTAAAAAACCAACAAAACTCTTTAAAAAATACTTTCATCAATATTTTATATTTATTTCATATTATACATAAATTTAAATATTAAAACTTAACTCTATTTCATTTCTTACACAAATCTCAGCCTTTACAATTAATTTTATTTCTCATCTACACATGCCTCAATAAAAATGTCAACTTTCACATTCAGCACAATTTTTAATAATAAAATAATTTTATTTTACATCACAATATTAAAATAATTTTCTCTTGTTATTTTTAAAAATTTAGAACTTCCTAAAATTATACTCAAAGTAAATGAGACCTTAAAGTCGGGAAAAAATTGACTTAATAAAATAGTAGAGCATTATTAAATACATTAGCAGAAATAATAAATTAAATTTACAAATTAAAACATTCCATACTTATATTAAGAAAAAGAAATAGGTTTATATTTACGATATATCCTCAGAGTACATAAGCTTATTTGTATACATAATATTATTTCAAAATTCAATTTATACATCATACTATATGATAAGAACAAAACTAATGAAAGACCTAGTGTTTTGATATCTCGACAGCAAATAAAGTCGCCAACCCCAGGACTGAGTAAGCAACATATAAAATAATGAATAGCATGTGAAGTGATGGTAACAATAAAGAATAATCTATATAGTAGATATACTTTAAATATCACTTATTTTCATTTATTTTTTATGCAAGTTATACTTTTAGGCCTTAGTTCATTAGATTATGTCTTAACTATCATTCATCAGAATTGTATACATAGGATCTTCTTTGACAAACTTTGTACCTCGAAAATGGAAGGGTAGAGCAACTATCATGCTCGTAATAATTGGTAGGTTATTTTACATATTCTGGTAATCTTTATCCTCAAATTTGGTTGGTCACCTATTCACATAGCTCAAGTATAAGCAAGAACACGACAAAAAACCCACTTTATTTAGTTATCAATCCTTAAAACATCATTTCAATTTAATTTAGTGATTCCAAATTTACTAGTCATAACTTGTCTTTTAACTTAGTTAACAACTTCAATTTATTTCCATAAACATATGCTATTGAGCTTCATTTACCTTATATAAGCATCAAAGCATAATAGAAAGTATTTTGAACTTTCAGCCTTTACCAGCCAGTATGGTTTGCTTCAGTAATCAAACCTAATTTCAGTTTTGGTTCCAACTGGGGTCAGTCTGTTCTGTCGTTAACCAAATCATCTATAACATGCTTTGCTACATTAAATAACTTCATAACAAGTATAATTTCTACAGAAAATAAGTGGAACTCATTATTATGTTAAATCACCAAGTTTTCATACTTTTAACATAGTATGGCTTGCGTTAACAAGTAATTAATCTTAATCATGTCATTCACTATATTATACCTAATCAAACACAACGTGATATATATTCCAGTTTTTTGGAAGATGATATATTCCAGTTAGGTAAAAGAAAATGAAAGCAGCACTTAAACAGCGAAATCCATCATTCATAAGCTTCTTTCATGCATCCTTTTACCCCTCATACAAGAATTCATATATAGCATAATAAGTTCATTCTACTTAGGGATTTAATTTAATATACAAGTTAAGTTCTTGCCTACCTCTTGCAGGTCATGCTGGAGCCTTGTCAAACCTTTTTTTCTCACTAATCAGAAAACAAAGACCCTTTTTTTCTCTCAGATTTTTCCCTTCTAGTTGCTGTCCAAGTGAAGAGTTAGGAGAGTTTCTTTTTAGTATTGAAATAGGTGAAGGGTTGGCTTACTTCTTCTTGTTGCTCTTTACAACTCGTAGCAGCACTCTTTTTTCCTCATTTGTATAAGAAAATTGTCATTATGTATTTTCTGCTTCATTAAGTTAGATGTATTGAGATCTATATAAACATCTTTCTATTATTGTATTTCTCATAATGTTGAATGAAAAATTCTTCTCCCTTGGGAATGTCTGATTCTAGATTGAATCGATATCTCGGATAAGAAAACGTTTGGGCCTTGGGTGAGAATCCCTAAATCCCAACCACGTAAGTTCATTTCCTCCGAATTCGATTCTGTCCCCTTTCGTTCCCTCTCTGCATTCGCTTCGCTCCTCTCTTCACATGCATGGCATATCGTGTTGCATTCCTCTACTCAAAGCACCCGCTGAGACGCCTTCTCGCCCTGAGTTGCACAAGAGCCCACGATCCCGCGATCGCGCCGATCTGCCCGCGCCTTGCGTCCACCCTAGCCGCGCCCTGCATCCACTCGAGCTGCGAGCTTCTCCTAATTGAAATCTATTTGAGGAAAAATTATAATTGCGTGCTCAAGTTCTTCAATATGGGAATCCTTTGGCTTAGGTACAAATTTTAGCGGGCTTTTTAACCTTATTACTCGATTACTACGGATTTTACTATTTGCTTGACATTTACTCGAATTTGCTCCACCTATATGATCTTTCATTATTGGGTGCAATTAATTATTGTTGGTTAATTGTGAGAACCTATGATCATTTAGCTCTGTTTCTGATTTATTGACATTGAATTGAGCCCTAATCTAAATTAGTAATTTTTCAACTATTTTAGATCCTATTTATTTAAAGTCATGAAAGAATTAGTTTTTGTGAGTTTAGTTAATTTCTTAGTCATCACAAAATTAAATCCTAAAATTTCTGTATTAATTTGTGATTAATTTGCTATGCGAACTTATTGATCTCTGAACTTGTTTTTTCATTCATCTGTCCCACATTAATTTTTTTGACTGCGTATGATTTTGCTAAAAGCCTAATTTAAACAATGTAATTCAGTTAGAAGGGGTGTAAATATAGTTAGTTTCATCATCTTTTCTATCACTATTTCAATTACATGAGTTGTGCTTATATGAATCCTTTTTTCACCGGTTGTTAGTGGTTTTAATTCCTGATTACCAAATCATTTTGTGCAGCTTCCCACCAAATTACGTTTTATCTTTCTCATTTTATTTCAAATTTTTTCACTATATTTTTCGTCTCATCAGTAATTTATATATTCATATTACTCTAGATGAGAGGTGTAGATCATCATGATCACAACGAACGGAAATTTGGTTACTTCTGGCAATGGTTCTTTTAAATTTCTGCTTTGAATTAGTTGATTTAAATAGTGTAGGAATTCTGTGAGATATAATAACGTAATATTATATATTTAGAATAAAATTAGGCGGCATCTTGTCTTGATCTTCTCTCCTTGCTTGCATAGTGTTTGATGATCTGTCTATATTTAGCGCATTGCAACACCTTTGAGCCTTTTGTTAGCAAAGAGGTTATGTTCTTGTAAATTCAATACTAAAATCTTCTGACGTATTTTATATTCTACTTGTATTGTCATAGCTTTGAAATGTTCCTGGATTTATTTTTTTTTGGGCTTTAGATTTAAAATTTTTTTTGGGCGCATATAAAGTTTTTATACTTTTCTCGATTGTTATTTAGGATTTGAAAAAGTGTAAAGCACTCGTGCTTATTTATGCCAGGAATGTTGAAGAGGACCTTAGCAATGAGCTTGAGTTGCACATTCAGGGAACTGCAAAACCGTCTATGTGGAATCTTCTTGCTGTACAGTTTATACTTTTACCTTACACTCTAGGCAAGGTTAGTGAATACTTCAAAACCTGATATAGATGCGGTATAGGATATATGTTTAGTTGGTTTCACATCATGTCTTTGATGTTGTTATTTATTCATTTTTATTTGGCGGGAATGTTTCTGAATTCTGCAGATATTACTTTGGAAAATCTGTTGGTTTTGGAAATACAACATAAAGAAGGATCCAATAACCTGGGATGATGCTTGTTATCTAACACAGACTTGCCTCAAGGTGCCACGTAATGCATGGAGCGACATTGGTAACCATCATGTTGATCTGTTTTTCTAATTGAATTAATTTTGAGTCAAATATGTATATATATATATATATATATATATATATATAACAAAGATAATAACTAACTTTTTGTTACATCAAACACAACATTCAATATAAAAATTTCACCATTCAAAGTTAACTTGCATTTGTTTTGCATTAACATTATATTAATATTAAACGTTAACTATATTTGACATCGTACATATATGTATATTTACATCATACATATTTTTAAAATAAAAAATTAATTGTATTTCATATCCTATACACATACTAAAATAATAACTAATTTCACATCCCTCATATACTCCAATATAATAGCGAACTTTATTTCACATCTATACAATTCTCAATAAACTAATGTCTTCATACAAAGTTAACTTTAATTTTGGTTAAAGTAAACCTTTGCAAACAAACTTGTTAAAGTTAACCCAACTAAACAAATGCTTATTAATTAAAGATTAACCATGGTGCTCTTATTGTATTGTACCTATATCACATACATAAGAAATAGGAAGAAATGATGGGCTCTGTTAGATTCATTTATACTTTCAAGAACAGATGCATTCAACTTTTTAAGATATTTACAATTTTGGTAACTAACCTGTGAACTAGAAACTTTTTGTTTTGATATCATAGTAAATCTCTAGTAAAATATGGCCCATGAATAATTTTATATACTTATAGTAATTGCCTGTTTTGCTATGCTTGGTTTAAATTTTTTTTTTGTTTGTTTTTGTGAATATGACCTTTTATTTTTAGATGAGTCAACAAAGAAGGATCTCATACTAAAACATTTATGGGAGAAAGAAAACTTGAAGAGCTACTTGACTGAGATGAGAAAAGGATCAAAACGTCGAAGATAACTATATGTTTAGCATAGGTTTGTATTTTTCTCCTCTTTTTCTTGTATGGCCTTTATTCGACAATGTCGCAAGAATTATATAAAATCTTAGTTTGTTTTTATCCGGAAGGAAAATGTCACAATGTACGAGACCGAAAGGATTTAATAGTGTCATAATAATGAGAGCTTAAAAATTTTCTGCTCCACTATCTCCAATTACAAAATCATATAGGAGAGTGTTTATCATACAATCAAGGTAGGATGGTTGATTTACAAGAGTGCGAAAGTTTTGTGAGCTAGTAAGATGCCTCTGAAGTTGGGAAAATTTGTGAGAATGCTATCCTACCAGCTGTGGTACATGGAAATAACTGCTGGGTGTTAAGTGAAATATCATCCATATAATTGCAACGAAAATTCAGATGCTCAAATGGTTGAATGATCACACTAGTTTGACTTCATATCATTGTTTTTATTAGTGAGAGGGTGGACTAGGAACTAATTAAAGCTAACATGCGGGGAGTGACATTTGAAGTGGTTTTGAGTGCTCACACTAGTTTGACTTCATGTAAATGTTTTAATTAGTGTGAGGATGACTGAGCTCTGATTGAATATAGGATGCAGGATTAGACTGCTTGATTAAAGCTAAGACGTGGGATTAACGAGTCTTAAGGACCTAGATGATATTTTTTAAAAACCGTGGATCTATTTGATATTACCCTCCAACCTCAGGGGTATCGATGATATTTTCCCCTTTTTTTGTTGCGCCTAAAGGAAAATAGATTATTCTGGACAAAATCATTAGCCATTCCTCTAGCAAACAATTGTGAAAATAGATTAGTTTTTAATACGACAATCTTCATTTGTTCCATGCAGCATTAGACGGGATTATTTGATAAAATGGGATTTATACAATTGGTCTCGAATAGATCAGACAAGGTTAATGATGTTGATGAGTAATTTTATTCCTCTTGGTACTGCATGAAGACATTGTGGTCATGGGTTTCTACATTGAATCAATGGTTTTGTTGTACCTTTTTTTAGAAAACGGAAACAGTGCTATTAGATATTATAGTAGACCGAAGACAAAAATTTCTAATCAGATCCTTAGTTTTGTTATTACCTTTTTATTTAAAACTATTAGTTGCATAATTGTTAAAAGGGTAAATTATTGATTGGTCCTTACAATTTATCTATAATTATGTTTTGGTCCATGTGTCTTAAAGTTTTTCATTTAGATTCGCCTTGTTTGGTTGGAGGCCAGGCCATGGCCAAAATGGCTTCCAATGGCCTCTAACTATTCTATTAAAAAAATAATAATAAAAAATTAAGTATAATGTGATAAAAATTGTGTGGAATGTAATATTAAAGTAAATTTTTGTATTGTGGATGAAAAATAAAAAATTCTTTAATAAAATAGTTGGAGGCCATTTTGGCCATGATCATGGCCAAAAATGGCCTCCAACCAAACAGGGCTCTAGTTTAAACTAGGGACTTACAAGTAAAGCAAAACCAGGACTGAATAGGTCCGGTTTCACAATAGGGACCAAAGTGAAATTTTCGAAAAAAATATATGAACATTGTAATTATAGGTTAACTATAGGAACCTATTAATAATTTTTCTTTGATAAAATTATAAAAGTTTTTTTACTAAATCCTTATCTTTTATTTCACTATGTATGATGTAATTCAATATGCTTGCATCAACTATAATTTGTGATGCATTTTCTGATCTCTGCAGAACATATAAAAATTGCAGTACGGGTATTGCTTGTTTGAAATAGCCATTTGTATTTCTAGATTTTTTTAATTTCCTGTGAAAATGTAAATGATTTCACGTACTCTGAGCAGGAGGTCAAGCATCGTCATAGTTTTTTATTCATATTTTTTTTGTCAAAAGACATTTGAACTTATATATTAGAAGCTAATTCTTTTGACTTAGAAGTTCTTGTGTTCTTATTATTCTTTGCACTTTAATTTGCACTCTAGTCGGAGTTTGAAAAATATAACCGTTTTATGTTTGTGTATGCTTTTATGTTTAATTGTGTTCCCTCGTCATTTCTGTGACTAATTTTTATTTGGCATTAGAGTTAGAGTTATTTTATTAATCCTTTATTTCTTGTTATTTTTTCTTGACGTAGAGGGCTTGAGCTGATTGGCTGTTTTACGATATATGCGTGATTGAAGTTAAGTCTGATTGGTATCGAGGAATGCAGATGGAAGTTAAGCTTGAAGACATGGCAGATTGGCCCATTCGTGTCATATGGATCAAATTGTAAAGCTACAGCACATCCCAAGAACTATAGTATTTGATTGGGATACTACCTTCATATCTCATTTTTGAAAAATGGTGCAAGAAGCATTAGGAACAAAATTGAAATTGAGCATAACTTTCTATTTGAAGATTGGCAGTCAGAATGAAAGGGCAATCCAATCCCTAGGTGATTTGTTGAGATTGTGTATTAGGCTTTGGAAGAAGCTAAAAAGTCATTACATTGATCGAATTTGCCTACATCAGTAGTTATCAAGCAAGTAATACCTTATGAAGGTCTATATGAAAGAAGATGGCAATCACCTTTTGTTGGTTTGAAGGAGGCGGAGAAGTAATAAGATCACAACTTATCAACCAAAAACATCAAGTTGGTTGGAGAATGGTTGCAAGTGGCTTAAAGACAAATATGTCAACACATCACAAGCATATGGAATTTCAAGACTGAGACCCACATTCCTCAAAGTGAGACTAATGAGAGGAGTTTAGATTTGGAAAGGCAAGTAAATTAAAGATATATTTGCTGGGTGATTCCACAATCTAACACAAATGCAATTAATCTCATATAAAAATTATCTTCAATGTGCAGCTTTCATTTCAAAAATAAAACCCAAAAGACTAGAAGCCGCACTAGAAGATTTTTGGATAGGTGCATTGAAAGAGAACTTAACAAATTTGTGAGAAACAATCAATGGGATCTAGTAAAGAGTCTTGATCACCCAGAATAATAACTAAAGGGACCTATGCGAGAACATTATGAATGAAGGCTATACTTTTTACTAAAGGTTATGGTCAAGTTTAAGGTACAAAATTTGAGAGAACATCTGTGTTAAAGCGTCTACATGTGCATTCATGTTTTAAGGATTTTGAGCTTCTACCAAATAGATGTCAAAAATGCATTTTTGAATAGTTTTGTGAATAAAAATGTTTTAAGTAGAACACTCAAGAGGGGCTGCATTAGGATTTAGTTGTCGAACAAGTCAATCAATAAAGCCAATTGAGAAATTGTAGGTATGCGAGTTATAAAAGAAAAGCATGAAAGAGATGCTTTTACAATTTCTCCATTATTATTGTAGATGGAGATGTCTGCACAACTTGATCTCTCCTTGTAGGGAGAGATCAACTATTAAACACCGTCGATCTTGTTTTGCAAAAGGCAATATAATACCCTAAAAACAATCCTACAAGGCTAGGATTGGGCATTGGTAAACCCAAGGTCACTCTCGATCTTGTTAAAAGAAAGAAGATGAGAACTAGAAAGCACTTCTTTTAATGAGTGATTACAAGTACGGATTCTATGTAATTCAAGGAGAATTTGGCTCCTTTTCTTTTCCTCTGATACTTCCTCTCACATTGTAACATATCATGAACTAAACGTTGAGATATTGTCTGCTTTAGTTTTAGAGAATTATGTAACTTGAGGTGCGTCTCAGAAGATCACTCATTCCTAGTGTTGTTTTCGCTTAAGCATGCTTAGTTATGGAGTTTTCATCATTAGTCCAATGATTTTGCCCCCAAAAAGTTTCTTAACATCTTAAGGCTACTATATTATTTATATAACTTCAGAACTCCCATCCATTTTCTATTTATGATGATTCATTCTTATGCCTTCTTTAACTTAGAAGCCTGCTCGAAATTCTACCTTTATGTCATCCTACGAGCTTTCAAGGAGTCTTTGTTCTCCATGCCCTCTTCAAACCAAATCGCTACAAACTATTCGTCACTCTCTTCAGTCGCTGGCATCATAGGCTCGCCAACTTCCACTTGATTCATTTATGAACTACATCGTGGTACGAGTTGTCGACTCTAATACTATATTATAACGTCCTGTGAAACAGATGTTGCAGCATTGTTCGCTTTTGCTTTAGAGATTATATGATTTGAAGTGCTTACCAGGAGATCCTTCCATCAAAGTGCTACTACGCTTAATTACAAGTTTTAATCATTAACCTTATTGTTTTTTCTTAAAAAAGGGCCTTAAAATCTTAAGGTTATATTATTATTTAGGGTAAATATTATCGAAGTTCTTGTGTTTAGGGGGTAATATAAAATAAATCTGTAATTTCAAAAATCTTTTCAACGGATTTCCTGATGACATTAATATTTCAATTAAGTCTTTTTTACTATTTATATGATTTTTTTCATTATCTTTTAAATAACAATTATTTTAAAATTTTAAATATAAAATAACAATAATACCGTCACCCTTTTCTTACCATTAGCTTCCTTACTTGGGTAGCCCTGCTAGGCCGTCGTTGCACACGAGAAGCTACGCAAGCTGCGTGTGACCACTCAGTGTCTGCGGCCACCCTTACGTAAGGCCACCGGACGCATAGCCCTTTCGCTCATGGCTACTCGTGCGATTATCCCTTGCATGAAGGGCAATTGGACACGCATCGCTGTAGTGCGTCAACAAAATTTGGCCATAGTGGAGGCTTGGAAAGGAAGATGCGAGTAAGAGGAAAGGTATATTAGTAACTTTAGATTTTTATAAACAAAAATTTAATGAAAAAACCTAATTAAAATATTAATGTCAACCTTAGGGACCACTTTGAAAAACTTTTAAAATTATGGACCTACTTGATATTTCTTCTAATCTCAGGAAATTGTTTAATATTTTACTTATTACTTAAAAAACTCTCATCCTTTTTTAATATGAGATGATTCATTTTTGTGCCACCCTCTCTCCATAGCCTAGAAACTTGTACAAAATTTCTACTCTTGTCATCCTAAAAGGTTGTTAGGAGTCTCTACTCTTTTGTCATTCTAGAAGCTTGTTAGGCGCTTTTCTACTTCTTGCTCTCTTCAAACCAACTCATTGTGGGCTACTTCCTCACCTTCTTTGGTCTCAAGCGTCACATATTCTCAATCAATTGCAAGTCAAAACCTGTCACATGTTCTTGATCAATTGCAAGCAAAATCTTTGGAAAAAATCACACAATTTTCAGATCTTTTCTTTTGATTTTCAAGTGTGAATGTTGAAAATTGTTTCTCATGTTTTGATCACCTATGTGTAGATTAATCTATTTTCCGTGACAATTATGATGATGCTATAGAAGATTTGGTGAAAATCTCTCCATTTGGAATTTCTAATAACCTGTTGGTTCTAATTTTATAAATAGAAGGGGCTGTCCGATCGATGGCTTGGACTCTCAGCTCATTTTAAAATATGATAACCGTTGGAGGCTTTACATATAGATCCAGCTGTTAGATTGTAATGATGGATCATTTGATCAGTACAATGTATATTATTATATATATCAAAATATGCAGTTTATGCAGAGCTAACCTGAGAATAGACTCTCTGTTCTCTACTTAACCAAGGTTAGGTCTTCCTTTTCTGATGAAGTTTAGTTCTCTAACTACAAAATATGAATTTGAAATTTTATCTTAATTGTTTTTAATCCTCATCCTTTAAACTTATTTGAGCATATTAATGTGGTATTATATGTAATCTAACAGTACCTTAAATTAAAAAAATACTCAATTGATACAATGATCATATATTCGGTTGTTTATTGTCACTCTAGAGGCAAATTGTGTCCACAAGCTTTTACAGAATTTTCTACAATTTGTTGATTCACTTGCACACCTAAGAGGGGGATGAATTGAGTGTAACTAAAATTTTAAATTTTAATCAATATTAATTAAAAATTTTAAGTACTTTTAAAGTTATCTACTATTATGAGATTTTTATTATTTTTGAGTAAAAGAGCAATTTTAAAGTAACACCAACAAAAGAATAAGCAATAATATATATATTTATGCATATGTATAAATAATAAATATACATATATATGCTTGTATAAATATAAATATTTATGTAAAGTTAATTTACTAATATATAAAATGTGATGTGTGTGAATACAAGTATTTTTTTTAATTAGTAATAAAAATAGTATATTAAATGTGTATATATATATATTTATGTATAAATAAATATTTATAAATATTAGTATATATATAGATGGTATATATATATATGCACAAAAAAGTTAACAAAAAGTTAGTATTAATAAAAAAATTACAGAAAAATAAAATTAGTATGAAAAATTGAAAGTTTGATATATAGTGAATAACTATTAGTAATGAAAAGAAAAAAAAATGCAAATAATAAAAATTAGTATTGGCATAAGTAAATGTTAGTAGTGCAGAAAAATAAATATTAGTAAATTAAGTGCAGTAACTAATTATAGAATGTAAATTTAGTAATTACCTAATTTAATTATATTGGAATTGTTAGTCCACTTGCACACCCAAGAGGGTAGTGAATTGGGTGTAATTTAAATTTTAAAATTTGATTAATATATATTAAAAAAATTTAAGTACTTTTAAAGCCATCTATTATTGTAAGGCTTTTATTATTTTTAAGCAAGAACATTCAAGCAAATCTTTTGAGCAGGAGCAATTTTAAAGTGACGCCTGCAAAAGAACAAGAAATAGTAATATGTATATATGTGTATCATCCTTTTTTAATCCTAAAAAACTTAAATATAATATATATTAATATTTAAACAATTAATCGAGTATATTATTAATGTGTTTATTGTCATCAAAATCGATAAGAGTTCAACAGGAATAGACAAATCAATAAATTTCTTATTGTCTGATATTCTCTGTCGAATGAACTTAATTCCTTCGAGGTATTAACTCACTCTGTTCCCCAAATATAATTACGTTAAAAATGATTTTATATTATATATATAACTTAATTATAGTGAGATGGATAAATCGGAGCATTGCTGATCATCCAGCTTTTTCTATTAAGTAAATCAACTTTACTAAATGTACTAATTTGATTTCATCACACTGCTATAATTAAGTTATGTCGGATCCTTCGTTAAGTTAATTATGTTTAGGGGTAAGTAGGCTCAAACTTTAATTAACCAACCTACCAAGTTTATTTATCCTATAAAGTTTGGACAATTAAAATTATTAAGGCTCCGTTTGTCTAGGAGTTTAAAATTAACCTGGTTTAATTTTAACCAGGCATATCACATCACACATAAAATTTAATATTAAAAATTAAATTTATTTCACATCCTACACATATTACTAAAATAATAACTAACTTATATCACATCCCTCACATATTCCAACATAATAACTAATTTTATTTCACATCATTCACAATTTTCAATAAAAAATATCTCTATCCAAATTTAATTTTAACCTTCTTAAATTTAACCTTACAAACAAACACATCCTAAGTATTTTAATTAGCTCAACTTATTATGTTGAAAATCTGATTGCTGAAATTTTACTTTAAGGTTTTGAAAACCACTTTAAAATCAAAATAGCTATCAATTACAATAGCCTCTAAATGGTGTAAAAAGCCAAATAAATTGATTCAAAAATAAAAAATGACACAGGAAGTATAATTGTTTGGCTATTCTCTTGCCTAGTTCACTTCCCTTTGTTCCTCTTTCAGGGTTTCACTATTTCGAGCTTGTTATAGTCAAGCTCAGGCCCTAGTACAAGGAAGAAAGCAATACCTTTCAGTCTAATGGCACAAACCAATCTCTCGATCTTTTTCACTAGAGGGAAGGAATCTCACCTTTCTTTTTACTTAAGGAAAAGTAAGAAATACTCCTCTCTGTGCATGGAGACTTAAAACTAAAACAGAAATAAGAAACTGAATAACCCTTATAGGTCGTGCAAAACATAAATTAACTCGATTTAAAATCTTATAAGAGCTTACTATGCAAGGAAGCCAACTCAACTTTCTGGAAAAAAATTTAGTATTATCTTTCTCAATATTTTGTAAATGTAAGGACTAAAAGAGTAGAAAAATGAGATAAAACTCGATGAAATATTTCAATATGACGTAAAATTAGGTAAACAGAAACTAAAAATTTTCAAAAAAAATACTATAAAATCATCTAAAAGTTTTCTATAGATGTAGTTTTATCTATATAACTTCTATAAAAGTGCAAATTTTTTTGAATTTTGTATAATTTATAAAAATTTAAAATATAAATATAAAATTATGGGAAAAAAATTTGTTTACCAAAAAATTTCAAGAAAATTTTCAAATAAAACAGAGATTCCTAGAAAAATGTAGTAAAAATTTCAAACTAGTTGGAGCTCAAATGAGTAGTATAAAAATCTTTGAATCTTTAAGAAAACTCAATTCGGAGAGAAAAAAATACTCAAATAAAAACATCTTCGAAAATATAAGAACTCTTTAGAATTGACTCCAACATTATGAATAGAAACTTTGAGTTTGGGAAAGAATTTTTCAGCTGGAGAATAAGAGAGTTTAGAGTTTTGACTTCCTAAAGAGAAATATTAACCTAAAATCTCTCTTATTTATAGATACAATAAGGGATAAATTGGTAATTTAAGTATTATACTTTTTTATAAATTAATTAGGGACAAAACTAACTATTTAACTTGTTTTATGGCTAATTTTAAAGAGTAAAATTAGGAAGTGAGACAAGGCCAGTGGAATTGTAAATATCGAATCTAGAACGTGTTGAAAGCAACCGAAATTGATTAGAAATAAATTTCATAAAATTCAATTAATTTATTTTCATTAATAATTATTTAATTTTATTTATTTATTATTAGTAGTATATATAAATTGTACATATTATCAATTATACATGTCTTTCTCCCTCTCCTACGCGGTATGACGTCACTCCCAGGTATGTACGGATCGGGTGCCCGACACCGTCACCGGTGGAGTACATGCATATCTGTACCACCATCATCATTATCATCATCAACCGACTCATCATGTGCCTGATCTTAGTCAATCGGTGGACCCGAAGGACCAACATCAAATTGTGTCTTACGAAGATCATAATGGTAACTAGAACTCAAACCATTTGGATCGTATTGTGATGTATGAAATACATGATCCGATGGCGAATGCCCGACGAGCTCTACTAGAGTGAACAGCTTCGGCTCCTGTGGACTGTAGTCTCAGTCGGAGCACGGGTTCACCTACCAATTGGAGGGAAGTGAAGCTGCGAACGAAACTAATCACATAACGATAATTGCTGATCCCGAGAGTTCATCCATATGTTTGTGTTGTTGCCTTCCGTACATCTCTCAGCTATTAAGCACGGACACAACACGGGGACACCGGACATGACACGGGGACACCAGACACGACACGACACGACAATTCGATAATTTTTTAAAATATAGGATGTGAACACGGCATGACACACTAAATACAATAGTAAAATTAACAATTCATACTTAAAAAAATATAGAAAACATAATGCAGATTTAAATTTTCAAGTATAAATAACTTGTAAGTTGCACTAAAGTCTCATAAAATCAAGATGAGGACTTAAAAACAAACGTCGTCAAAATTAAAAAGATTTGAGATATAAATTTAGGATTCACTTTGAATAAGAGAAAATACAATTTTACTTGTTAGGACAATCACAGTGAGCACAATAATAAGAGAAAATAAGAGCTCTCGATGTTGAAAATAAAAGAAACATAAATGTGAAGTTAGAGTTCTAAACTTTTTTGCGATTGGTTCATTTTTATATAGCTTAAGGGAAACAAAGGAGGAAAAAATTTGATTTAACTTGGTTAACTTAGAATTTTGATTTATATTAGGTAAAATTTTAACAATAATAAGAGATAAGTTTTTAGTTTTATTAAATAAAATTTTAATGATAATAAAAAAATTAGGTAGATATATCTATAAATTTTATTAAAAATTTATAATATTAATAAAAAATTTAATATTAATATTAAATATATTCAATTCTATTTTATGCATTTTAGAAGTGTCCTGCATCTCAGAAGTGTTCTAGAAGTATCTTAGAAGTGTCTCAAAAGTATTTTAAAAGTGTCTCAGAAATGTCATAAGGTCTCCCAAAGTGTCCTCGCGTGTCCAAGAAATGTCCTTTAATTTTTTTTATTATTATTGTATTAAGACACGCCATGTGGCGTGTTCTCGCGTGTCCCCGAGTGTTTGTGTGTCTGACACGGACACGATGTGGTTCTTGAAGTGTCCATGCTTCATAGTCTCTCGGTATCGAATAGTGAATATGCTGTGCGTGTGATCTTATTCTGACAAAAAAATTGAAGTACATATGAAGTACGTATTATCTCATGCTGACACAAAAAAATTTAAATATATAATAAAAGCTATAGAACTCACAAATTTTTTAACAATTGGTGCTGCAAGAAAATATGAAGTAGTCAACTCCACTTCAGAGAATACAAGTGAAAGACGTGCCCAGGAATTGTACCAATCCATGTACAGTCTAAATGCATAAACATCGTCCTCACTGATTATCTTAGGTTGCTGAACAAAGTCCAAATGTCCTCTCTATAAATGCCTGTACAATAAATGCTCAGCAAACCAATCTGTCGATGCTCGTCCTCGTGCATCAATCCTCCTGAAGTTTGGATCAACCGCCTATAATGGGAAATGTTTCTGGTATCCGAACTGACGCATGACACGATCGGGGAGATGCCACTCAACAACTCCAGCAGTGTGAGTCCATTATATGTAGGTCTATAAAGCTGTCACAGTAAAAAACGTAGAGGCATACATGAATTAACTGTATTCTGCTCCATATAAAAAGTAGAGGACTCGAAATCATCTATAGGGTTCGTGTACATGAACCCAGGAATAGGATGCTGTCCTAACTGATCATCACAACAGTCAGTCCAAGTCTCCCATCTATATCCCTTCCCAACATGTATACGACCTATCAGTGGGTCACCGTCAATCCGAACACCTAAAATGACAGCAACATCTTGAAGCGTAACCGTCATTTCTTCAATAGGTAAATGAAATGTATTGATCTTTGGAGACCAATGCTCAACAAGTGCAATAAGCAAACGATGATCTAATATAATATAGTCAAGGTGTCTGATATTTGCCTACACCAGCAATATTTAATACATCTATAAATGCGGAGCATGTGATAGGCCACTCTCTTAGCATAAGGAGGTGGCTAGCAGGTTGTAGCAATCGAAATTGGTCTGGATATGCAGCACGATGACTCCCGCGTAAGTGCTCGAACGACGAATAAATAGCTGGGGAAAGATCATCTCCTGTCGCACCCCTGCCGTTGCGCCCTTGTTCTTGTGGCTTATCTACTGCACATGAAGAACAAATAATTTCATTAATACTGTATAATTTTAAAATATATATGAAAGAATAATTTTTAACAGGTTATAATAGTAAGCAAAGATTGGATTACCTGATATTTTTAGGATTTCAAGGACATGTGGATCGGTTATGTCCAACTACATGACATACGCTGCAAGTTCTGCTCGGATAACCCCTTTGCTCATCCATTGTGTTTCTTATATGATGTGTACGTGGTCAGCTAGGCCTTCTTACACGCAATGGTGGTTTAAGTTCGACAATCCCATGAGCCTCATCAAATTCGACCCAATATCTCATATCAGAAATGATATGAAATTTACCAGAATATGTATTCTTATAGTTTTGTATATTATAGTATTGTGACACCACTGGATTATAGCCCACGCATACCGATCTAAAAGCACGAATAATATGAGGGCATAAAAGATGATAAATAGTACGTAAGCATGTACAGTGATAGCTACCGTTAGAAGTGTAGGTCACTACTTATTTCCTAGAAATTTAGTCATTAACTTTCCATTCATTTAAATTTATCGTGATGGAAAATGCACATGATTCATCTTCTTCTGCATGCTTTCGTAACATTGTTTGCACCCTAGGTACGTAGGCTGAAATAGCTTCAGACTCCCAGGCAACAACATTCTTCTGCCGCTTCAAAAAAAGACCCACTATGTGATAGTCTGTTGCACAAACAAATACTTGCATAGGAAGTCCACGGGCACGTTTCAGAACACCATTGAAACATTTAAATGCGTTTGTAGTCATAGTTCCGTATATAAAACTTTCATCATGAATAAGTGTCCATTTTTTAAATTCTCTATCTTCCAGCCACTTGTGAATATCCAGATGTACAGCAGCAATATCTTGCATATGCTGGACAAAACTATCTCAAACATTAGTGTTATCTGTACTGTACATTTTATCACACATAGACTCAATTGCCTGAATACCTAGAGTCCGTGATATTTTCTTAAAATTCTCTAAGATGACAGAGATAATGTCGATGAGCAGCATGAGGCAAGACAGATGCTACGCCTCGCAGTAAACTAGAATGTTTCTCGCTAATAATACACAAATCTCGTCGTGTACGTACTGGCTCAATTAGTTCGCACATTTCAGTTAGAAATCACTCTCACAAGTCATTACTTTCTGACTCAACCACAATAAATGCAAATGAAAAAGCTCCATTATTAGCGTTTGTGCCTACAGCATTTAATAATGTACCATGATATATTCCTAGAAGAAACGTCCCATCTATACTAACACTGGCCGACAAAATTTTCATCATTTAATAGATGGACTAAAACTCCAGAACAAACATTCGAATCTATTTACTTGAGATTTTTATATCTCATAAACAGTTTCAGGCATAACTGCTGTTAGGCACTCGCAATAATAGTACAAATTTTTTATATGATTCTTCCCAACCACCAAATATAGTCTTGATGGCCTTCCTTCGAGCATCTCATGCTTTCATGTAATTAATTTTAATATTGTACTTTACATTCACCTGTGACATGATGTCACTTGAACGCATATCAATCTCAGCTCGCATTGTTGATTCTACTAAGCGAGCAATAAATCTAGACGTGCATTGACGGTGGTCATCATCGAGTTTCGGGTTTGAACAGTTATGTGACTCACCAAGAGTAGATATCTTCCATGCACCGTCGCATCTCTTGGCGGAGATTGCATGTAAATGTCATTTACATGAAGTGGCTTATCCGTAGTATCTGTACAAATCAATGTCATTTTTTTATTTTTTTGATATTATTTTCTTATGTTGCATATGATTACGAATTGTCCAATCACTTAGTGAGCATTATAACTCCCATTTTGAATAAAAAATTATTTTTATTGAAGATGTAACTCCCGAAAATTTAAATGACTATCTAGGTCACTTATGCAGGCATTACTATCGATCTCTGCATTCCACTCTTGCATGTTTGCAACAAATTGAGCATATGTATTGTTTGTTTCAGACTGTTGCACCTATGTTGAATCTGCTGCAACAAAATTGCGCAGAAGAATATCAACATCCCGCTCTTTTTGAACGTTCTCCTCCTCGTTAAGTTCATCATTACTGGAGTTCGATTCTCTTTCCGAGTGAGATAGACTACCAGTGTACATTGACTGATAATCTTCGTCTTCTTCATTAATTGCATCGTTAACTTTCACATAATAACTTGTGAATGGATTACAAGTCTCATAAATATTACAATCCAAACTGCACAATAATTTAAATAAATTTATGTGAAAAAATGTATTTAACAATATATCTACATAGTATCGTTGCTTAAGAAAAACTTACGGTACATTAGAACATGGTAGTTCTCTAGATTGTGATGAAAGATGTATATTTGACAGTCCTTGCGTAACTGATATGAAGGCACTTTCTTGAGTATGTCCGAAATAAATTTCTTCTTCATTCACATGCGATGATCTACCAATAAGTGGTACAGCTTCAATGTATAGTGTTAGAGACGTTTGAGACGCACGCTCTTGCATAATCTCACATTCGTCATCATCTTTGATATACCATACTATATATCTTGTTTCTTCTGGATATTTGCACAATATTTTCACATTATAATTATTTAAATCGAGACGCAACGCTCGACATATTTTATTTTTCAGATCAATTAGAACCTTAGCGTGATCACCAATATAATCCGGAGAATCATCATCCATAAATATTAAGTTACTACCAAAATGAATGGTAACATAAACAAGTGAGTTTGTCATTTGATCTACAATACAATATCTTAAAGTTGAATTGATACAAAAATAATAGCGCCTAATTATTATTTAGCAAACAGGTAGTAAATATGTCAAATAATCTACAAATAATTAAAACGTAATTTTACTATATTTTTAATAATTTATTTTATTATTATATAATTATTTAAATAATTATACACTAAATAATCAATTAATTATTAATTAATAAATTCAATAATTACAAAAATTTAAAAAATTATTAATAAAAAAATATAGAACATAATTTAAGTGTTTATTGCTTTTAGTTTTTTCTTTGTGAACTCCTTTTGCTCTTCCCTGAAATTTCTGAGAAAATGAAAAGTGTGGAGAAAATGGGAGGGGGGAATTTATAGAATTTTATTGGCAGAAGTTGCCCGCGGCACGGGCGACTTCTGTTATATAAAAGTCACCCGTGACTGCGGGCAACTTCTGTTTTATAGAAGTCGTCCGTGACACGGGTGACTTCTGTTATATAGAAGTCGCCCGCGTCACGGGTGACTCCTAGCAAACAAAAGTCGCCCGCAAGCCGTGCGACTTCTAATTAACGGTGATTCCACTAACGCTGTCCGAAACATGCTCCCTTTGTTAATTTTTTCTTAATTATGTTTATATTATTAATTAGTTAATAAAAAATGCCTAATTTAAAAAATAATCATATTTTCCCTTGATGATGGAGGGTTTGTAGTTAGTAGTTATGCATTTAAAATACTAGGGTTAAACAGATAAAAAAACATTTTTTTAGCGGTGACATATAATTGGCCTTTATATATTTTTCTCCAATAATAAAATACTGTACAGAGTCGTGTTAACAGTAATGCAGAAGAGAGGATTGAAGAAAAGATGATAACAACAAGCAAAAGTTCACATTCATTTTGTTGATAAATCTGGCATCACATCTTTTGCCAAGTCCCAATATAAGACAAAAAAACAACAAATGTGAGGGAAAATGAACTGTCTGTGTTTAATATGTGTAATCAGTTATATATTATTGAAATCACTAATATATGAACAACCCAATAGAAGTGGCAGCAGTAAAATATTCAAGAAAGTCTGTATATTCCTCATTGATATGAAGAATTATGAATACTAATGTTGAGCTCCTTTGATTATGTGATTGGACAGAACAAATTTAATTCGGAATAAGCTTCGAACGAGGCTTCGAAAGAGATGGAGTGGATTCGTTGTTTTCGTAGTCATTGGTGTTGACTGTCAGAATTCTGGAATGGAGAAGAAAGACTCCCACCTGCTAATCATCATCAGATTATGAAAATGAAGTTTTCATCAAAGAAAGTATATATATGGGCAGATGGATAGGTAGACAAAAATGAAAACTTATATAATATTATTGATGTTCTTTGTGGGGGTTATCTAGTGGAAGCATACATAGCAGCATACACCTCTTAAGTTTCCCACTTATTTGTTCCTTCACCAACTCTGAAACATGAAAAACATGCACTTGCTTAATTCATGACCTTTTATATTACAATAACTATATGATATAACTCGTGATTATGGTCATTGCTTCTAACAAGCCATGAAAAATGAGTAGATCTCTGACCAACTCAGCAACATAATTGATCTTGTTCAAGAAGAAGAATATATGTATATAAGAATTTCCAAAAATAACAGGAGTATAGAAACCTCTCTTATGAATGTATTTGCAGATTTAGCAACCAACTTTCTGTCCTCATGACCTGCAAAGAAATATGGCAAGAAGTAAAAGGGTACTAGTATGCAACTATGTATTATTATGATTATGAAAGACAATATAGAATTGCAAACTTGTGTGATAAGTATGATTTTTTCTGGAAAAAATGGCAAATTACCTGACATTGAAACTGAGACCAATGATGCCAAGATGAGAAATAATATTAAAGCAAATAACTTCTGGGCACCCATGTGAGATGCTCCTTGCAACAATCTAATGAAATTAGAAGAAATTTCCTTCTCTGCCTACCTGAATAGCATTAGGGGGAGAAGAGCTCTCTTCCTTCCTTAGGCTGGGAGACAATGGAAGACCTACTTAAGTAAGGTTTGGTAGTTAATATGTTGGAATTAGATGAGCAATTCTTTAGTTGTGAGAAAGCAAATCTCACTGGTGCCTTTTAAAAGAAGAATTAAGAAAAAGAACAGGCAAACAGGAAATGGGAGAAATTGAGCACTTTCTTATTAGAATATTAGGCTGCCTGCATACATAATGGCCTGGTGGTTCATGTTCCTTTGTTAATTATCAAGCAAAAAAAGTTGACATGTTTATTTTTATAGGGACTTTTACACTACAGCAACCGTAAAATAACAAAATACCAAGGTGTGATGCGGAACATGATGCTGTGGAACTTTTAAGGAAAATGAGATAAAAGAAAGGAGAAAAATGTAGAGATAAATTGTGCATGCTGTTACCGAATGATTGACCATGGTGATCTGAATTCTTTTTGGATCAGTTTGTAGAGCTCGTGGTGCAACAAATATGAAAATGTTTTTGGGGATTAGTGGTGTGCTACTTGATTAGGGTTTTATTGTACACTAAATATATATATACAGTTTTTTGTGTTAGGATGGATTATTATTCAATTCTTGATACTACCACTCAATATAGCTTCTCTTCCGTGTCCATCCTTGACAAAATAATCTCGTCGGCCCTTGATTTTCCCTCAATTTAGGCTTCTTTGAGAAACCTTCCTCGATTTCATCGTCATAAAAAGGGATACCTAACACTTTCTAATTATTTTTTTGCACTATATATATGCTGCTTTTGTTTCTATAGCTTCCACCATAACACCTTCCGAAAGGACATCGCAACTAAATTCATAGTTTATACTGATCTCATTCAACTGCAATCCAATCATGGTGACAAACAAAAGAATTCTCATTTCTATGGTGATTCTTGCAATTTTCAGTTTTACTAGTATGCATTTGCAATTTGTGTATTTAAGTTACTTTAAGGTTTCTGTGGTAGACTTGTACTTCATTTTAAACACTTTTTTTAATTAAATCATTTGTTTGGTTTGGTTTATTCATTGACAATGTGATTAACACATTTTTTTAGCAGGTGTTTAGTTCAATGTTATTGTGATATTATGTGATGTTATTTGAAGAAATTGATTGTTTCGTTTGATGAGATGTTTAAATGATATTATAAAAAATTACAAATTTCATTCTAAAGTATCATCTAGATGTTACCCAGTGAGGAAAGATGAAGTTAGATCGAACCAAATGTCCGTTTACCAATTTTTAAATTCTAGGAGCAGGCTGTAGTTGCCAGAGTGTCAATGAAATCATTCCCTCCTCTGAATTAGAATTTACTTATAAGCAAATCAATCAATAGGAGTGTTTGTTGATTAAAGTTAATTAAAGAAATAGATAAAGACATTGAACCAAACATATTTGAAAAAAAAACAAACTATGGTGGGGATTAAAGAGCAGCAGCACTTCAAAGTTCTGTTTATTTTATTGCCTGTTAGTCTTATTCTACTTTATTTGGCCATAGACTCAAAGTGGATGTTTGAATTATATATCTTTTATTGGATTGAACTAAAGTGGGTGCCCTTTAGCTGTCTTCTCTACATAGATTTATACCTCACATGCATAGCACTTGAGTAGAAATCATTTGCTATATTTTGGTTTTGCTATAATTAGCATCATTGGTATTTCACTGGTGCACCACAGAATACTATATATCCAATAGCATTAGAGAAGAATTTAAGGGCTTTCTTTTTTTTTTTTTATTTGATTTACCGTCGACATCACAATTTCTTTAAACTCACCTGAAACTTGTGCGAATGTGATTCTGAATTTGAAATCCGCTGGTACTTCGATAACCTCATTCTCCTTTGAGCTAAGAGAGCTCCACGGTAACAGGTAATTGGTTTGAAAATTTTTTTGTTGTGCACGATATGAAATAAATTTGATTATATTAAAAGTTATGCAGGATTCTCTCATTAGTGGAATTTTTTTTTACTTAAACATGTGGGTTCTTTTAATTGCTTGATTTTCTTTTTCTTTATTCTCATTTTTCTCTTTTTACAGGAATGCAAGTTGCCACTCTGTGATTCCTACCATCCAGAGATGATCAACTCTCCCTCAACAACAGGATGGAATCATGAAAGAAACAGTTTGATGTTCACTTTACCAAAATTGATTTTAATTGAATTCAATTGGCAATGAGATGATCCAATTAAGTTAATTAAACACAAAAATAAAATAAAATAAAATTTGGGCATACCTTTTATCGTTGATTCAATTGGAAATATAGATTGAGAGTTCCAAGAGGCCTTCATCTGTAAACAAAATTAGAGGGAAGAGCCAAGAAAATGTATAGGCATTTGTGTTCATAAGGGACCCTTCTACACATTACAAAGGAAAGAGAAGAAATAATTTTACATAGAAAGGCATAATTATAAAAAATTTCACAAAATTAATGAAAATTTTGCTAAAACTAAAATTTTAGTTTATGTTTAAAGTGAATTATATATGTTTAATCAATGAAAATTAAGATTTTACATAAACTAAAACGAAAATTTTAGTTTATAGAATTTATCTTCTAATAAAGTTTTGGGTATGACTTTGGGTTTGATTTCAGGGTTTAAGGCTAACTAAGGATTTTGAAAATTAATGTAAAATTTATAATTTTTTAAAAATTCGTGTCCTCTATGTAAATTTTTTCAATTATTTTTCACATTTAGTTTTACTAATGAAAGCTAGGACCCGTTACAAGAATCGAATAATAAGGAATTATTTCCCTCATTAATCCCATTTAATGTAATCAACAGAAGATTTTGGAAATTTCTGAAAGTATTTATTGTTTGGTTCATAATGTGAAGTTATTAATTAATAACTGACAAATTGTTTTTTCGTAGTAGTTTTTATCAAATAATATTGCAATTAACGCCCTCATCTCATTCGTCCATGTGATGAGTTTATGCATTGCACGCATACTCGGTGACATGCCCAACACGAATTCTCTCTTGATGTCGAGGCCCTCTGAACCTCAACAGCGTTGGTTAGGGTTTAACGTTCTTCCCTTCATATGGAAGCTAATCATAGCTTCTCTCCAACTTAGCATTATAGACAAGTTGAATCTTCCATTTCTAGCATGCTCCTAAACTCCTTATGAACACATGATGACCTTGTTGAGTGTTGAATACTAAACTCAATTAAATTTAGGGGGTATTTGGTTTAATGTTATCTTGATATTATGTTATGTTATTTAGAGAAAGTAATCATTTGATTTAATGATATTTATAAAGAATTTTTTATTAGATTATAAAATTATTAGTTAAAAGATAATATCTAGATATCATAATATCTAAATTACATAACATAATATTAAGATAATAATGAATCAAATGCTCCTTTTGTTAAAAATAATTATTATGAAAAATTTCTTAATTTTAGTATATATTTAAATTTGACCTTAAATTAAAGTAATTAGATGTTAGAGAAATAAGATTACACATAGTTTTGGTAACGTATTCATCTTGATAAGCAAAAGAATGAGAAATAAATGGGTGCAAAGGACAAGAGAAAAAGACAACTCGATCAATTTATTATATTTCAGCTTGTTCACGAGCCTTCTATTACTCATTTCAAACTAAAGAGCAAACCACGCCATGCTTTTATGGGCTTTAAGTTCAACGCGACTTTTTCATCGGGTAATGGCAAAATCACCACAAAAAATGTTTTATACCAGTCTTTGATTGCATACTCTTACAATTTTACCTTTTCTCGAAGTAAAAACTGATTACAAACTATGGGGAAGAATAGTTTTAAAAACTACAGAGAACAATATACTTGCGCAAAGAGAATCATAAATAGTAAAGTTTATGTAAGATTAGTTAGATACAAAAAACAACACATGATAAGCAAGATGCATGTTGAGGAGCTCTAATGTAAACAAGTATTTTCCGTGAAAAAACACTCAAAAAATCTTGAAACGACATGACAAGTAACCAGTGATTATATAATATTAAGTTTGATTTTGAAGAGAGCATGAGATCACGAAGATTTCAATAGAAATAAACAATAAAATACATGACAAACTCTCTAAAAACCTCAAAATAATATCATCAACGCTCCTGAAGATCAAACCAAAGAAAGTACTTTCATTATTTGCAAGTTGATTGAGGTGTAAGTAGCATGTCTCCCCATTTGAAGTAAAATTTATGTTAAATTTATTTTAAATTTGATTACCCATGGGAAAGACATCTTGTGGGAATGAGATGCACAAAATCTATGATTCTTATTTTATTCATTTCGAGACTTCTATTTATATTGGATACATCACATCATCCTCTTCAAGCTTATTTGCCATCCACAATAACTCTTGTTCTAGAAAAAAATATATGAAGATGTATCATTTTATATGATCGTACTTATTAATTAATATACTTTGTAGTCTCGGTTATACTGATTCTATTATCCACTCTGGGCTTCTTTCGTGCCAGAGAGCTATTCGGGCACATGCCAAAATCTCCTGCTCTAACCTTTCAAAAATATCTCACATTTCATCATCAAAATTGCTCGTCTCTCACATTCCCTTAGACCCTAGCAAGGCCACTTTGACAAGGTATTTTTGACAGCAAGAAAGACAAAGTCAAAGATCAAAAGTTACAAGATTTGTAATATTATTTTTGTACAACACATAAGTCGAGACTATGCGTCACATATTCATTTATTACGATTATATTAGGACCGACATGGAATATCCTTACCCAGAGAGTCGTTTGCATAGCAGTGCGGTCAACTTGATACAATTCACGAAAATCTAGAGACTCACTCATGTTGGTGTTGAATAAACCTATTTTCAATTTAATTATTATATCACTTGAACTATCTGAGGGAGCTATGGTGCATCTACAATATTACTTGTGCAAATGCATTAGAGCTACCTGCTGATTAAATTGGCAACATCACAACATGTAAATGACCACATTAATTATTATCAGTTAATATTAATAGGGAAGGCCATTTCCTATCTACTCACAAAAATTCTTGAGCCTTACTCACAATTCTATTAAAATTAGGACTAAAATGATACTAGTTTAAAAACTAATAAATAAATAAATAAATAAATTTGTATTATATTCTGCAAAAATTTTAATATTAAAAAAAATTATTTTATTTCATATACTCAATTATTTATAATAAAACTATCAACTTTATTTCATATCTTAAATCAAAATATTCGATTGGAATATTTTAGTTTGGAATGTGAAATAAAATTGATAGTTTTATTAAAAATAATTGAAAATATGAAATAAAATAATATTTTTTATATTAAAATTTATGTAAAATATAATAAGAAATTATTTATTATTATTACTGTTATTTTTTTAATTAAAATCATTTTTGCTCTCACTTCAAATAGAACCTCAACCATCATTATCACTCTTCCTTTTCTAACAAGGGACATTCAATCGCTACTTGCCTCTATTAGACTTAATTTGTTACGCATCATGTATATATTTTAATAAAAAAATAAATTTATTTCTCATTATATATATATATTTTTATAATAAATATTTTTAAAAATAAAAAAAATTATAATAAATAAAATAACTATAATTCATAGAAAAAATAACTATTAGGTTTTTTTATTCTTAACATAACTATAAGTTACCCCAACATATAAAATGACTAATTAATTTCTTCAATATACAAGAACCAAGAAAATTTTAATTAGTCAAAATTTTACTAAATTTTAAATCTCAAGCTTTAAAGAGCAAAGCAAAAATCCTGAATCATTAAATTACCTCAAATCTTTTAAACATTTATTCATTTTTCTTTAAGGGGCATTTCGTTCGTTGTTAATTGTTATCTTGGTGTTATGTTATGTATTCTAAATATCACGATGTCTAGATATTATTTTTTGAATAATAATTCTATAATATAATAGAAAATTATTTGTAGATGTTATTAAGTCAAATAATTAATTTCTCTAGATAACATAACATAACATAATATCAAAATAATATTAAACCAAACGTCATTTATTTGATTTTTTTTTTATTCTTAAGCATCTATTTTTATTAATTTTTTCTTCTTTTTTTATTATTTTTATTTTTAAGAATCAAGTAAGAGAAAAGTGCATAGATATTTAAGATTTAAGATTTAAGTAAGGTTTTAATTTTGGACTTTAAATCTTAGGATTTAGAGCTTAGTAAATTTTTCATTAATTAAAATTTACATAAATTTAATTTATTGGTGATATAAGTTTCAATGAATTAATAATTTTTAAATTTTTATATAAATTTTAATATTAAAATTAATTTTATTTTATATATTTATTAATTTTAAAATAAAGAATCAATTTTATTTCAAATCTCACGCATCTTAAAATAAAATTAAATTTATCTCAAAACTTTTATAAATTTAAAATAATAATAATTATATCAAATTATCATTAATTAAATTTATATAACTAATTTTAAATTTTATTTAATAGCATGAAAGTTTTTTATGGAATTAAGAGTTATACAAATATCATAAGAATTATTTAATTTTTTTAATTTTTTTTCAAAAATTAATATGACAAACTATAGAATTAGTTGTGCATGTAAATGCCCTGTTAATTTTTATCAAAAAAAAGAAAGTCCTGTTAATTTAACCCTGTTCATAACCTGAAGCAAGCAGCGCTTTTGGATTTGGGTCCGATCGGGAGGTTTTCGCAGAGATTCCTGAAGATGCCGATCGATTCCCGAATTCACGTCTACATCTGTTGAATTCCTCTGCCCTTGCTGGCCCTTTTCACATCTGATCGGTAGCTTCTGCTGGTGCTGTAAAGTTTTTGGAGACGGGTCTTCGTCTTTGGATGGGGGATTACAGAAAAAGTCCGGTGGATTATTGTTCTCCGCTGCGTGTTTAATTGACTGATGGCGAATCGCCTGCGGGATTAGTGGAGACTTATGGGGACTTTTCTTGGCCGGTTCTTATTGCCTCTGCTTCTTTTAGGAGGTATTTTGGCTTTAACTTGTCTCTTCTATTCCCCTTCACTGTTTGAATAGCTGAGGTATCTTGCCATGTTAGGTAATGAAGGGGGACACTATATTTGAGGGTGTTTAGTTGTAGGTTGATTTTTTTTCTCACTTTGCATATGAGATTTAGGGTTGTCAGTTGTAATTTGATTGATGAATTCCTTAATATTCGTCAAGACGTTTTATAACAAAATTATGTCTGAAAATCAACGACAATCCAGGATTAGTATTTTAGCTATCTACATTGTGTATGTTAGCATGGAGCTAGATTTTTTAAAAAATCTAGTGGTGTACTATATTGTGCTAAAATTTCGTTGTTTTATGCACTGAATTGATGCACAATACCTGCTTTGAATCTTGTTGATTACACTTGTTGTATTTGGTCTTGGCTCACTTTTGCTTGATGAGGCATTGTTAAGAATCATTGTGATCATGAATGGTATATGTAATAGACAATGACAGTTGATTTTGTTTGTGTTGCTTGTTAATGCATTGTCATTTGTCTCCATCATGTTTCTCTAAGTAAGCCTTAATTAGTGTATGTCCAATTAAGGACTCCTTCGACATGCGTACGAAACGGAGGACTTTTTGACTTATGCCCATTGGAAAATTACAAATTCTGTGTGAAGAGGTACAAACAAATTCATGTTTTTAACTGCAATATGCATGGTATCACATACGTTAAATGGACTTTGGCTTTTTTGTCACAGATTAATGATATCAAAATTGCTTCATGACAATGGATGAATTTATCCTGTTTAGTTGGAAATATGCTTTTTCCTTTCTAATGCAGCTTAGTGTAGTAGATTGAGATGGCTTTCATTTTGGTGTCATTTTAATTTATTGTGCTTGTTAGTTGATGTCTTCAATGTCAAAGAGAATGTTCAAAGAGTGACTGTGATTGGCAAAAATCGAACTCTAAAATGGAAATGGTCGTTACATTTTTTTTGCACTGTATTGGAATGTTTGATGGCCACCTCCAAGAAGTCTTAGTTTATTAATGTATTTAGGCTCATCGTGCTCCAACCTTGTGTTATGCTTTATTATGTTGTTTGCATGTAACTAAGACCATGTTTACATACAATAACAACCAAACCTTAATCCCACTAGGTGGCGTCTACTATATGAATTCTTTGTTTCCATTACATTCTATCAAATAATGCCTCTTTAACTTTAAATATGCATGGTTATTTTCTATAGTTTCTTGTCATGTCTTTTTTATTCTTTCTTTCTCGTTTTACATAGGCAAAATTTAATAACCGAACTTTTCTTATTGGAGCTTTTATTAGCCTACGATTTATATATCCAAACCACCTAATAAGCCTTCTTTGAGCTTATTTTCAATTGAGGTTAATTCAATTTTCTCATGGATGTAGCATTTCTATCATCTTTGTGACATTTATTTTATTTATATATTTCTACTTTATAAGCCATCATTTAGTACCATATAACATCTTTGGTCTTATTACTATCCTATAAAATTTTACCTTTAAGTCCGAGTAAAATTTTCGTATCACAAAACACGCAAATACTTTCATTTACTTAGTCCATCCTGCTTGGATCCTGATAATAATATTACAATCTATTTCACTGTCTTTTTGTGTGATTGGACCGGTATATTTATTGCCCTAAGGCTATTTTACATAAAAAGAACAATCTTTTGTATTACATCTTACAAAGTTGGTTGGTAATCATTAACTCTATTAGAATTTTTATTGTGATTCTATGACTTCTTGCTGTTTCCCTTTTCTCTGATATTCATTCCAAGGTGATTGCAGATATAGTGATTGTCCTGAAATGAAAGAAAGCATTCACTTCTTGGTAAATATTTTCCTTCTATGTTAGAAATATCTGGCAAGGTTTTCCATGAATTCTACTGTGCATGGCATTTGTGAAATAGAACTTAAGATCAGATTTTGCAAGCTTGTTTCTACTGGTATATGTTTCAGTTATCATTTTTTATTGTCTTATAACAACCATAGACTGCAGTGTCTTCAGTGTTATTCACGTTTGTTATATGTTTTACGTAATGTATGTAATTCTTTCATCGAAATTTTCAGCTGCATTGCTTGACTGGAGTTTGATTTCTCTTATCAATTTGTTGATCTTTTTGGCAATCCAGTTGAATGTGCCAACCAGAGGTATACCCTTTTGCATCCCTTAATTCAGGTTTTTACACATACATAAAAATTTTGCTGTTATTTTAAAAAAAATATTCTCCATGTTATTTTTTAAATTTTGGTATATTTGTGTATATTGTTAAGATTTTTCTGCTTTAGTATTAGGATTCATGCTTATTGGAAAGCTATTTGTCTTTAGTTGATGTAATTATTTGTTGCAATAATTTATGAGTTAGAACAGCAAAAGGGAAAAGGAAAGAGAGAAATAGGAAAATTGGCTGAAAAGATTTTGTGAATGAGGAAGAAGAAGAAGAGAGAGGATTTTGAGTTGGCAATATTTTATTCAGTTCATCAAACTTCTACTAAATATTAAATTTCAAAGCTACTTATGGAGTTGTCCATACATTGAGAGAAGGAAAGTAATTAGAACTTATGAAATAAGAAAACAAAAAGAAAAAAAGAAAGAAAAGCCAACATTTGAAACTATAAGACCTCAATTTGATCATAATATTCAAATACTATGAAAATTAACTACTTTCTGTCGTTCCTTTAAATCTGTCTTCTTTGTGACCTCAGACTTATCTCCATTCATTTCTCTGTGGTCATGAAACTGAAAATCTTAGTTAGCTCAGTTTAAGTTTAACTGGATTGAATCCTCATTATTTTTATTTTTTTAAAGTTGTTTGTGGACTCTCATGAACTCAGTCTTTGTAATGCTGCCTCGTGCGAAATCACGTTCTGCTGAAGTAGAAGGATTTCTTTTGTTCTGTCTGTGCAATGTGGTTATGACAGAGTCAAGCTTCCATTGCCTACTGTAGTACTTCTTTACAATGCTGATGAAATGTTAAGCTGTGAAGAATGTGTCAATCTTTTCACTAAGCCAAAACTCTTTCATTTAGCTGTGAAATTTAGTTTGTATATGACATTAGTAACTCTAGAATGAACCAACTGTGCGCAGCCTCATTCTGAATTTTTTTTACTCGTACTAAATTAGTTTTCAAGCTGTCACCTTTGCTTTTATTAGTTCCAATATTTAGCTTTTGATTGTTATTCTTGTAAAATAATTATTTTTCATTTATTTGTTCTTGTGAAATCCTTTGATCTGTTATAGAATTTTATTCCCTTATTGTTACAAATCTTGATTTTCTGAGAGTTTGATACATTATACCTTAGTTTGGACTCTTATTTTATTTTTAATCTCTTTTTTGTAGTTTGATTTCTACAATATTGTTATTTTCAGGTTCCAACTACTGTAGACTTTTTCTTCTGTCATGGTGTACAGTTTTCTTTTCTTTGATTGCTATCATAGCTCAAGTGGTTTTCAATATAATCTGGTGTATCAAAGGAAATGAATGGAATGCACCTGATACTTGGTGGGCGCAGCTAGTTGGTCTTGTGAGGTAATATGCCATATCTTGTGTTTCTTAAATTTTGGCTTCACATCCATACAGCATTGATATTCATTCTTGACATTCAACTTCATTATTTGCTATCTGATATATATTCTATTAACAGTACATTCATGTTCTCAATGCAAAAATTACACATTTCACTTTAAGCTTGACCTTTTGAACATGACATCTTCCAAATTTAGATATGTTTATGTTTGATATTAAATTGAGGATCTATTATATTTTAAGAAAAATGATTCCACTATGATGAATGCAATACCTCTGTTTATGATTTGCAAATAATTTTAGCAGTATAAAGGATGATATATATGTGGTTATAGAATGAAAAAAGTCTTTTGCAAGTATTCAGAAGTCACGAAATGAAAATAAATCTTTTGCCTAATGTTAGACTATTAATATTTTATTCATGTTAGACCTATTTATTTATTTTATACCAGATATTTATTATACCTCCTTTCACCATATATATGTGAGGGACACCCTAATAAAAATTTTTCGTACTCTTTTCAACGTGATATCAAATCGAGATCTAACCTAAACTAACGAACCGACATATACCTCTTCATTTCTTCTCTCCCCATCAGTTTGCACAAGGTTCTGTCCCATCATGTCATTACGTAGCCTCATCTTTACAGTGTCGGCATCATTGCTCTGCTTTGGCTTTGTTGCTTCAGTCTCCATGCTTTGCCTAAACACCATTTTGCCTGTGTGCCTTCATACATAGGTACTCCATGTTTGTGCCTGTGTTGGCTTTGTTTGCACCCACATCCAAGCTTCATCGCATCTAGAGACCCGCATCCAGACTTCACTTCACCTCGCCAACGAATCTGAATCAGCTAAATATGTTGTAATATTTTGAAAATAATAAACTAGTGCCGCCCTAATTGCAATCTAGATTTCTACTTTTTATTTATGATCAACTAAGATCGATTCGGAATCCTTTCTTTTTGTCTTTAGTGTTAGTAAAGGCGTCATCAACTTCCAGCATGGATTCAAATACTTTCTCAGCGCTCAAAGCCACCACTGAATTTAATGGTTCTACCTATCTTCTGTGGTCTTATGCTTCCAGATTTTTAGTGGGATCTCATGATGAGCTCTTCCATCTAGACTGCCTTCCTCCAAATTTCTGACTATACTATTTTCTTTGGACTATGTACTTTTAGAGCAATAATGTCTCTCATATCTGTACTTTATGCTCTAAACTATCTACTCTTCAACATGAAGATTTGTCTATTTAGGAGTACTATATTGATATTAAGAGAAAATCAGATGAATTACTATAGTATCGCTATCTACCATTGATCCTAAAGTGCGGCAGAGGCAGAATGATGATTTTTTGGTCACAAAGCTTTTTCTTTTTCTAGGCAAAATATTTGAAATTATTTGTTTTGATGTAAGTTTTCATTCATGGTATTTCGAATTCCTAGTGTGGTAATGTTGAATGTGATCTGATGCTGACAAAAGACTTATGAAATTGTTAATATTTTATCATACTTTAAGAAATAGAATAGTTTCCAAATCTTTGTTTGCATTTCATTTCTAAAGCTCATGTGAAACGGCCATCTTTAGAATTAGGATTCATGTTTTGCAATCTCATCATAAACTTGTCCTACTTCAAAATTGCTGTGGCTTTACTAATGTTTGGTTTGTTGTTTTTGTTTTGAAATTATTTATAGAGGTAAAATCTTATATCTGGCATTGATGGTTCTTTCGGATTTGACCGTCAATCTTCTTTGCAGGATTCAATCCTTGGCTTGGAGATCTGTAGTATTCTTTATAATTATGCAATTAGCTGTTGCGCTTCTTGCCTTTTTTGAGGTTCAGGGAAACAGTAATGATCAAGATTCTTGTTGGTCAAGTTTCTCGTCAACTGTTGAACAACTAGGTTGGAGTTGGACGTGAATAGTCTCATTCTTTAGTCTTTTACTGTAGATATGGAGCTTTATAATATATGCTTGCATGAAGTTTTCTTTGGTCTATGTTGATTATATCTCTGTTTAGTCTGGTTTTGTTTTTGCTTTGTTGCCTTATTTAGTTAGTGTCATAATTGTGCTGTTATAAAACTCAAGAATGCACTATGCTTACTAGTGTTATGTTGTATGTTTAGGAATGATAGGCCAATCTCAATTTGATGTGATATATTGTATCCTGATATTTTGTGTAATTTAAGATATCTGTGCTTTTAAAACGGACAAAAGATGTAGCTTATCTTATCTCTAAAACTTTTTGGCTTTGTTCTACACTCTGGCCTACATGAAACCATGAATTGGCATTTTAAGTAAATTTGAATTGCATAATATAAATGTTGGTATTAGATTTTCTTGTTATCAATTAGTCAGTTCAAATTTAAATTTAACAGTATGATTTTGTGATTATAGGCAAGAAATTAATCAAGCAGTTCTGAAGTCAGTAGTATTAAGTATAAGAAATGGGGGAGGCTATAACTTTGGGAGAGATGGGGAGATAGATCACCTAGTTTTTCGTTGGATAACATCTCCTTTGAGGTTGGAGTCTTTCTCTATAATCTCTTCCAATCACTATTCCCCAACTTTACCAATTTATGCAGTTGCATAACTAATTTGATGTTCAAAAATGACTATCATAACATGGCTGGAAATGCAGGATGATGAACTTTATCTTTATATACCTTTTGATGATTCAAATCTAAAGTATTTTAGTTGCAGGTATGTAAAATTTAACAGAATAGGTTGACATGCTTAATTTTTTGCAAAGTCGTCTGATGCATGTTATGCAATTTGTACGTCATTAGTTGTTTTGATGATATTTTTATATGATACTGAAGATCTGATGATTAGTATTGTGCATTGACAGCAAGTATATTATTTGAGTTATTGATATAGGACCCAGATGTAACAGTGATCAACAGATATGGCATTTCATCACAAAAAATATTATGTTTAAGCTGAATATAATAAATATGTAATAACAAAAGGATGTAATCCTGTAATGGCTCTAATTCCTGAAATCCGATTAGGTTGTAGATCACATTTTACCTTATAGATTAGTGGTCTTCAAAACCCTTCAAAATCACAGAAATATGGAAATGAGATGTTTAGGTCTCTCACATATATTAATTCCAACAACAGTTTTCTCTCAAATTTAAATTATGGTTCACACATTTGAGCAGCCGAACAAACTGATAAACAAGCAAAATCCAAATGAACCGACAGAAAATCAATGATAATGTAGAATACAGAAGATTGAGCTATCCCAAAATTTGGGGTTCTATTTGCTATGAAGGAACTTGGCGGCTGTCCTCGTACAGGAGGAAGGATAATGATTCTCAAAATCAACTTGTGAAAGCAGAGGGTAGTCTGGCGCATGGAAAAAAAATCATGCAGGTGTTGTTAGGAATTTAGATGAAGACAAGATTTCCTCTTGCTGGTTTTGATCTCCTTGCTGTATGAAGTGAAGAGTGGAGAAATCTTTGGGTGTGATAAGACCCCAATTTGCTAAATAGGTGAAGTAATGGATGATTGTTGTCCTCAACTGTTACTCCATGTGTCACTACGTGAGCAAAGATGGGAAATTTGGCAATAGGATTGTGAAAACATATTGGGAAAGCCTTGTTTTTCCTGTTTTTCTGCACTTGCATGAGCTGAGCGTGTAACGGAGTCC
Source organism: Apostasia ramifera (assembly GCA_019297695.1). Lineage (NCBI taxonomy): Eukaryota > Viridiplantae > Streptophyta > Magnoliopsida > Asparagales > Orchidaceae > Apostasia > Apostasia ramifera. The sequence continues at coordinate 103,738 of JAEMOT010003482.1, forward strand.
TCATGGTAATACAGAATTCCATGAGGTGCACGGGTTTACATTATTTCATAGGAATTCAAATTCGCATTATAATGGGGGGACTTACATTGTTTCAGTGGAGATGGCAGCTAGGGCATCCAAACGTATTTCCCTTAAACTTGCGCAAATCTTGTGAGACTGGACATTTATGATGCCAAGTAGTGAATTTAACGAAAGCTTTTAGATTTTGGGAAATTCTGAAGAAAAAAAGGAGTACAAGGATTTTCACCTTAAGCATTTGCCCTTTCCTCCAAGAATTTAAGTCGATTCAATTCATGAATAAAGCTTTAATGTTGTGTGCTAGAAAAGATAACTATATTTCGTACTTTAAATAGATATTTGAAACTATCCAAGAAAATAAAATAAGATAAATGAAGAACATAAATATAACAACAGAGTCTATCAGTAAAAGTGCATTCTTATGTATACTCAGTAGCTCTCCTGTGTTATATTGATGTAGGACTTAATCCTGTACTTTGTTTGTGTGGGATCTTCTTATGTGTAACCTTTATCCTACATCTTTTTGATTTAGTGTCCTTGCTAAGGTTTGTCCTACAATTGTTTTATGAGGCACTTGCACACCCCCACCATTGTTCAAATGGTCATGTAGAGTGGTTTTGATATCATATCTAATAGTCTAGCTCACTGTAGATAGTGTACTTTGGCCCAATGGGCCTCATAATTTTTAAAGGTGTCTATAGAGGTAAAGATACATTATCATATATATCCATCTTTTTCGTGCTTTGTTGATGTGAGACTAAATCCCATACTTTGTTAGTGTGGTTCCACGTTTGGCCAAAGAGGACAATATTTATGGTGGGCTAGGCTCTTACATCTGGTGTAAGAGTTATTCCGCATGACCTTTTGAATGATGGACTTCCCCGCGTATCTTTTGAAATTGTGCTGAGGCAAATTTTAGTGGGGATGTTGAGTCCCAAAAAGGGTGGGTAAAAGTTATCTTTAGGCAAATCTCACATGGACAAAGTACGGGATTTAGTCCAACATTGAAAAAGCTTTGGAGAAATTTTGGGTATATATGAGTGTGCACCCTTTCCCTTATGGATATATTTTAAAACCATGAGGCTCATTGAGTTAAGACAGACAATATTTATAGGGTTGAGCTGTTACAATGAGAGCTAAACTAATCTTGATTGAATTAGTCAAATAAGCTCAAATAGTCATAACAGGTTAAACTTAACTCAAAACTAAAAATAGAAATATTGAACAGAATCGATCGAGTAAACCTCTATATGTTGACCTCATCCATCATGAGATATGCTCTAGCACATACTTGATAAACTCAACCATAATGACCTCCATAAGTATTTGCACCAGTTATTTGTTTGCATTAATGTAATGGTTTAATAGTCATAGTGGGGTTATTCGTGAGCCTTGGTTGTTAGAGTTTTGATAATTAAGATGACTAGGCCACTAAATGTTTGCTGGCCCTCGATGGATGTTGTTATTATTGATAAGCAAATAGACGGACTCAATTGCATTGTCTGTTTATTAGTTTGAATGCGGTATTGCTTGTAAATGTTGTATGCATTATTAAATAGATTTGGTTGAGTGCAAGTAGGATAAAGTACATGCACTTCATGTTTTGTGAACTTGAATAAAGAAGCATCAATTTGGTGAGATCAGATTAGACATTATTCCCACCTTGCAAAGACTTCAAATACCTTTTGTCTGTTATTTTTTGTCCATCATTTGTAATATTGAAATTTATAAAGGATCCTATTTACAAATTAAGGCAGGATGGTTGATGCTAGAGAAGTTTCGTAATAGTGCTAAGCTGATAGACTTGTTATGCTATGTAACAGTGAGTGCTAGTAGGTAAGTTGTAAGATTAGTTTAGCGGAGAAGTAGATGCTCCATTATTTGAGTGTTCACAGTAGGGTAGACCGCACCAAAAATGATTGTATGTGGAATAGGTTGTCATGTCACGTACAGAGGGCCAGATAATGGAGATATATTTAAGGTAGTTTGGTCATGTTCATCATTGAGCTCAAGAGTTTCCTACATGCAAATGTATGGAAGTTTGAATTATGACAATAGAGGGAAAGAAACACAAAAATGGTTTGGGATATGGGCACTTTAACTTGCTTATGCTTACAAAAAACATTGATTTAAAGAGACATGGATGGAGAAGACAAATTCATGTTGATGACCACGACTACTTTGGGTTAAGGCTTTGTTGTTGATCATGTTGTCATTGACGGGAGAATTTATTGGGTTTGACACCTTTCACTACCCAATCAGTGGGCGCTTGTGTGCAATTTAGGTGGGCTCAAGCACATGTGGCACCCAGTGATTGGGTGCCAAATGGTGCTCTGCCCAAACCCAAATAATTTCTCCTTTGATGGACTTTGTTTGTTATTATATTTCCACAAACAATATTTTTTATCGGATTATCCTATATCCAATTTTTTTTTGGCTATGGCATTGCTATTCTAGAAATTGTGCACACGTTCCCATTGCATTTTTGATTTGTATATATTATACTGCCTATCTGTATAATTTTGCAAGCAAATATGCAGAGGAACATAAACTGTCATTCAAAGATTTATCCTCCTAGCTTCTGCTGTCTGTAGGTATCCGCACACCAACACACATACAAATACATACATGTGTGTGTTTCCATATGCTGTTATGCACGTGTATGTTTTCTCTGTTGGGCTATAAGTCTTGACCTTGTTTTACTGTATTACTTGGAACTAGCTGAATATTGGTATCGGCCAAAAATCTAGGAAATGGGCGTGTTCATACCTTCTTCATCAGAATTTTTCTTTGTAAATGATTGATGACTATAGTTATCCCCTCTCAATTTTGCAGGATTACTCACGAATATCATGTTTTGGTTTGTATGTACTGTCAATCAATTATACTGCCTAGATAAATGGATACGGAGACTACCCCAATTAAGGCAGGCATATGTTGAAGTAACAGATCTTAATATCTTTGTTTCAATATTTGATTCTTTTCTTATAGTTATGACACTATCTAATTCAGTTTTATGAAATTATTAATCTGCTGATATGTAATTAGAGAGATTGATATAAATGTAAGAACAGAGAGAATTAAGATAAGCATAAAGTAGCTTGATGAGGGTCTAAGAAGGCAGCTTGTATTGTAAAGAATGTAACTTCTGAAGATCTATGAAAGATTTTTTTTGTTTTTTTGATAAGAATCTAGGAAAGAAGTTAGATAGTAAAGAAATTGAAAGACATGGATTTACTAAAATAAGAAATAAGAAAATTAAAGATTTGACTCATATAAATTGCATTAAGAATGATGATCAGAAAATGCTTTTTAAGGAAGAAGATATCCAGTATAAATGGATGAGTTACTTTTCAAAAGCTTTTTAATGATGATTGTGACTATAATTGATCTTACTAAACTTAATATAAAAAAAATGGCTCTAACATCTGGTGTATTAGTAAAGCTCAATAAGAGGATATTTCGATAGATATTTCGAAACATATGGGAGATAAAAGAGGTTTTTGGCTCATTAGATTATTTAATATGATTTTGAAGACTAAAAAGATGTTAAATAAATGGAGAAAGAGTACATTAGTACTTATTTAAACGAATAAACATGATATACAAAATTGTGCCAATTACAATGGAATTAAATTAATGAGTAATACTTTAAACTTTTAAGAAATGGTGCTTGAGCATAGATATTGTGTCACAACCAATCTAATTTTATGTTGGGTAAATCTACTATAATAGCTATTTGTTTATTGACAGGTTTAATGGAAAGGTTTAGGATTAGAAGAAAATTTGTATTTGATTTTCATTAATTTAGAAAAAAATTATTATAAAATTCTAAGAAAAGTTCTGTAGAGAGTTTTAAAAAAGAAAAGGGCTTGTACTACTTATATTTAACTTATTAAAGACATGTATAAGAGAGTTGTTACTTTTGTTCAGTAACAAGAGAGTTTGAGTAAGGATTTTCCTATTATGGTTAGATTACATTAAGGCTTAACTTTAAGTTTGTATATTTTTGCATTTGTTATGAGGGTCCTAACTACACATATTTAAAATGAAATACTTTGGTATATGTTTTTCACTATTGATATTCTCCTTATTGATAAGATTAGAGATGAAGCTGAGGTAAAACTTGAGTTTTGGAGAAATACTTTAAAATTTAAAATTTTTCATCTTAGTAGGTTAACAAATTGAATACATGGAGTGCATGTTTAATTAAGAAAGAAGCACTTGTATTGGTGATGTGATAGTTGATGATTAAATTATTAAGAAAAGTGAGTGCTTTAGATACCTTGAATCAATAATACAAAATGAACATAAAATAAATGGTAATGTCATTAGCAGAATTCAAGTCAGATAGATAAAGTGGTGGAATGGATCTAATGTATTGTGTGATGGAATATTTTTACTCAAGACTTAAAGTGGATGAATGAGTATACACGAATGGACAATGAGAAATGAGTATGTCTGTGAGATGGTTGGACCAGTCTCAATTGACGACAAGCTTAAAAAGAGTAGACTTAGATGGTTTAGAAATATAAATCGTAGGACAATGAAAACTCTAGTAAGGAGAGTTGAATTATTGAATTTTGCCTATATAAAAATAGAAAGATGAAGCCTAAATAAGATATAATAGAAAACTATCAAAAAGGATCATTACATATTTGGGAATAAATGAGGATTTGTTATTTGCTGAATTGTAGTGAAAACAAAGGATTCATGTAGCCGATCCTATCTAGTAGAATAAAAGCTTGGTTGTGGTTGTTATTTGATGTGGCAAGAAATTATAAAGAACGATCTTACATACTTGGAACTAAATGAGAAGTTATTATTTAATAGAGTACAGTGGAAACAAAGGATTATGTAGTCGATTTTACCTAGTGGTATAATGGCTTAGTTGCTGTTGTTATCGTTATGCACAAAAATAGGAAAAGTTATGATGTGATTTCCTATCTATGATGGAAACTAGCTGATCTATATCTTTTGCATGTAAACGTTTGCTCCAGTTCTATAACTTATTGAACAAACCTTCTTTTCACATTTGTACCCATGTAGGGGAAGGCCCAGTGGCTTGGAAACAGACATATATATTGTTTTCTAATATTTCGCTCTTTTTTTTATGCAATCATGAAGGATCTCATTTGAGGATTGCTTGCTTCTTGCTACTGCCTGCTGTTCAGTTAATTGTGGGAATTAGTCATCCATCATGGATCTCTTTGCCATTTTTTGTTTGTAGCTGTGTTGGCCTTGTTCATTGGTCCTTAACGAGCAATTTTTTGGGCCTTTTCCGGTAAGTTCTCTGTGATTTTTTCTTGTTCATCATTCACATATTATTTGATGATGGCTCCTTGAACTATCATTGTAATGGAATATTGTACTCATGCTTACTTCCACTGACTTTTTTTTTGTCACTGAAGGTGGTGGAGGCCCCTTCTAATATATGCGTGCTCTGTCATTTTCCTGTTTTATACATATCAGCTTCCGGTTAAGTTCCCAACTTTGGTTCTGATAGTTGCCGACTTTATTGGATTATACAAAATGCATTTAAAACTTGAGTTACCAGAGATTTGTTCAAGCGTTTCAGTGCTGGTTTTCTTCTTCATGGTATTCCCTCTGCTGTCCTCAGTTTCATTTTGTATTTTCTTCATGATTAGTTTTTTCCCTCATGAATTGCATATATTACTGCAGAATTTACTTCAATTGTATTTTCGTTGCTTAATTGCCTCTATAACCTTATACTTGTTTTCTCCTGCATTTTACTCAAACTGTACATGGAACTTATCAAATTATTGTTTATAAAATTGTATCTGTTCTAGAGCTAGGAGAAACTCAAATGTTACTGCTATGTAATGTCTTATAATTTTTGTCTTAATGCCTTGTTTGGTTCAAGTCTAAAATGAGCTGTGAAATGCTGTAATCTTTATTTCACATCTAACATGAACTTCAATATTGTTGACAGTGAGAATTATCTCTGGAAAGGAGTTCGGAGAGGAGTCTGAAGAGTATCAAGATTCGTTGCGTGCTTCTGCAAGTGGTTAGTGAGGAAATAGAAAGAAAGAAAAGTAAGAAGAAAATGAGATACAAATTTAAGGTGATTCAGAGATGTCCTAAAAAATTATGCTAGTAAAGAGAAGTAAATCGCCAAAGGAGAGTTACAGAGTCTCTTTTTTAAGTACAAGGAACAAGAAGAAGAAGAGAGTCTTCTTCTATTCTGTTACCGCACAGTGGAAAGACGATATTTATAGACCACCAATAACCTAACTGGCGGGAATCTTTTGTAAGTGTTAGGGTAATATAGGATAACAGGGTAGTAATACTGTAGTGGAAGTAGTGCTCTGACAATCAGTTGTAGAGGAACTATAGCTATGTGCCACGTGTTCCTTATTGATCAAGCTCATCGTGCATAATGATGGCAGAAAGTTCTTAGACTTGGGGTTAATCATAATGGCAAAGATATACAATATTTGTTAGGATGTAGTAAGGTTCGTGTTGTTGTGGGGTAGGAGGTAAGTTGGACCACGAACATGTAAGGAGATGCTCGCATAAGAAGGAAGCCTAGTCGCGAGTAGAGGAGGAAGCAAAGAATAAAGTAGTAGTTTCCTTGAAAGTAATAAAGCTACTGTCTAGTAGAAGATATGTACATTAATTTATGTATTAAGTTGTAATTGAACTATGAGTCACGAAAACACTTCCCTACTTTTGTCTCCCCTTATCACAGTGTTTTGATAATTGAACTATGAGTCACAAAAATGCTTCACTACTTTTGTCTCCCCTCATCGCCGTGTTTTGTTGATTTCCTCTCTTTAAATCGTCTTCACTTTGACTTTCCTTCACCCGTGCTCATGACTTTTGTTGAATTCCTTAAACTAGTTTCTTGTGATTGGCAATATGGAGCCATCTGTGTTACTCGATAGGGGGCATGGATAGGTTTATGAACCACAACGCTACACTTATTTAGGCTAGATCAAGTGTTGGGATTGGACCCATATTTGACCTTTTAGAGGGGTGTATATAAGTTCGATTGCCGAGCCACACCTATTTAGCCTAAGATCGAATAGGAAGATGATTCCTTTGCCTATTGTTAGTAATTGAGTTTAGGATTCTAAGTCAACAAGCTCCGCATAAAAGAATCTTATCAATCGTGTGGGGAATAGCCGTTCATGAAAGAATTGGAATCTGACAAAAAGAATTGGAAGAGTCAAAATATGGCTTCATTTATAGATGGAGTAAATATGTTTTGAGAGGAAACAAGTACACCCTTTATGCGTAGAACCCCTTGAGTAAGTCTTCGCTCCAGCTTCTAAGTAGGATGGTGCCTTCAGGGTCCATCACGTGATGCGCGTTACGTCTAGCGACTGAGTGGACAATGTGCATCTTCATAAGAACTAGGCAAGATTCTTCTTGGGTGAATCTACGATTGTAGTGGTTCTCCATCTGATGTTGCTGCTCAAGTCTCTTGAGAGTAGCAACTTCCCTCTTCTATTCTAGATGGTATTGATCGAGATGATGAGAATATTTGTTCTTTGTTATTAAACATTTTAGAACTGAACGATCACTACTTTGCCCTCTTTAGTCACGAGCGTCACAGGCTCACCAGCTTCTGTTTGGTTTGTCCTTGAACGATATCATATTGTGGGAGGTCGGCTCTGATACCATATTATAACATCCCATGATGTAAATATGAAGGCATTGTCCATTTTAGCTTTAGGAAACTGCATGACTTGAGTAGTTTTTCGAGGAGGTCACCCATCCCAGTACTACTCTATCTTGAGCACACTTAACGACGAAATCTCATCATTAGTCTCACGATTTTTCTCCAAAAGACGTCTCTATCATTTGACATCACATTTTTATATATATGCTATAAGATCTAACCCTCCTTTTCCGATGTGGAATGATTCATTCTTGTGCCATTCTTACCACTATTTATCGACCTAGAAGCCTGCCAGAAGCCGCACTTTATCCTAGTGATTCCCTTCTCTTGGGACATCACCCGACAATCTCTTTGCCTTCTTTAGCTACGGGCGTAATAGAAAATGAATAATACAATTAATATTAATTTTAAAATGTAAATATTGTTGTTTCCTTCTGTCACCATTTAACAGGTTTGACAACTTGCAAAACATAATGGCCCCAAGCTAGCCCCACCCCACTAGAGAGCTCAAGTCAAACAGGGGCTTAAGATAACAAGATCAAGCCTAACTAGGCCTGGTCCAAACCAAGCTCTAATATCATATTGTAACATACTATGATTCAAATGTAGAGAATTTGTCTGTTTTGGCTTTAAAAAATTACGTGACTTGAGTACTTCCCAAGAGATCACCCATCTCAATAATACTTCAGCCCAAGCACGCTTAATTACGGAGTTTTCAATCATTAGCTGCACAACTTTTTCTTTAAAAGATGTCTTTATGTCAAACATAATAAAAGTTAGACAAACATTTACATTCTTAATATATATGTAATAAAATAGCTTGATAGTCTATATATATTGTTGTGGGGGATTGCTGTCTTGTTGGATTCATGAATCTTTCTCTCTTAATTTTTTTTGTTTCAATCATTGACTCTAAAATTGTAGTTTCTTATGACTCAACCTTTTTTTTCTCTTTATCATTCCCACAATGGGCTTTGATAAGTGAGATTTCGAAAAAAATGTTTAATGCTGATTACTAAATCAGTTAGTAGCTAAGGGCGTGATAAATCAAAATTACTGAGGTGGCTAAATCAAGATCGATCCCTTTAGTTCATACGCAGCTCCATGTGGGAACCAACCTAGAATCTGTCCCAATCCTACCACTCCGTGTGTTTATGTGGTTAGTAGCTTGTTGCACTCGGTGAGTCATGTGAAAGTAGGATACTTCTCCAAATTTGGGAATCAAAGAGTTTCATATATAGAGTATCAAACTATTTTATTTCATATATATTAAGAATGTAAATGTTTGTCTAACTTTTGTTATGTTTGATATAGAGGCGTATTTTGAGGAAAAATCATGAGGTTAATGATGAGAAACTTCGTAGTTAAGCCTACTTGGGCTGGAGTAGTACTTGGATAAGTGGCCTCCCGGGAAGTACTCAAGTCACACAGCTTTCTAAAGCCAAAACGGACAATACCACTTCATTTAAATCAATGGATGTTACAGTTTAAGCGTTTTCATCCTAGGCCTTATAACCAAATTCAATCCATGTTTTTGAATCCATTATAAAAGAGCTTCGATTCCTCTTGCAAAGACATTTGAAAAATCAAGGTTTCATAGTTTTGATCATTCATTCCTCTCATAGCGTGTCAAGTTCTAACTCTAGGAAGAGAAGTGAGGTTTTATCGTTTTAATTTTGTTGTTTTATTTTATTTTTTTCTTTTGTTCCTATTATTGGAAGTCAAGAGGGCCTGTAAGTGGCGACTTAGTTGTGGAGCTTTCTTGCTCATGTTTTTTAGGTTTACTCCATCAACTTGGTGCCAATGAGGTTATTAGTGAAACATTCCATTTGGGTGCCTCCTAGTTGGGGTAGGCCAACAGTGTACATACATAAATGTCTAAAACCTCATAAATTCTTGTGTCTTTGATGTGGCTTTGATTGTTTTCTTTTGCTTTCATGTTTAATAGTAGTTAGGTTTCGTTATTACTAGTAACTGCTTTTTGAGTTTTATTTATGTGTTTTCCTTGGTTTATGGAAGAACGTCTATTCACCTCCTGTGTAGATGCATACATTGGCCCTACAGCCATTTCTTTTGTTAGCATCCTTGTGTTTGGTGTTGTATTTGACATGACATTGAAGCCCACTGGAAATGTTTGTTCTTTGTTGGCTAAATATCAATTGCTTTACGGTGGGCTGGATCAGATGTTTTTCTGATTTATATATTGGCTTTGTAGTTACACCCTTCAACTTTCTCTTTTTGGCTTATATGTCAAATCTACATCATCATTTTCCTTCGAAAGAAAATCTGATTCCTCTTTACACTGATTGTATTAAAATGAATAATATGCTTTTTTAAACCTGCAGTTGTCATCCATTAGGGGTTTTTTGGAAGAAATGGATTCATTAATTACAATAGAAGATAATGCTCTTGCTGAACGACTTCTTCCTTCAAGGTATTCATTATTTTTAAGAGAGTCAGTTTGTGGTGTTGCTATAGATTTTATGGAGGAATCCATACTTTATGAAATCATTTTATTCAGTGCTTCATTCTTCTGTTAATTTATGCACATGAGAAAATTATTCAGCTTGATGCTTCTGAAGCATCTTGTCAGATCATGACGAGGAATGATGGCCTGTATAACATAAGTACATAACGCTTCAGAAGCATCTTCAAGTTGAAAGTTTACTCGCATCCTTTGCTAACTTATTAAACATAGGATTTGAACAGTATGTTACTTTTTTAATTATTTAATGAGATAAAATTTTTCCTTCTTTCTATTCAAAAAAAAAAAGTTCCTTCTTTAGCAGGATTCAGCTTTTTGGATGTTTAATATGTCTTCAACCAATCAAGATTGTTCCTAAATCTCCTTGGTGTTTTGCTTTGTAATCCAATCCTATTTTAACTAATTGGCATATTGTATTATCTAAGGTATATACTTTATTGATGCATTCCATATCTGCTGTTGTTATTCTTTCAAATGCTTTTGTTCTATAAGGCTGTATTTTATACTTTGGCCTTTCTTATGCTGAAGAACTTAATTGCGTTCTTTCATGTAAGGTTGGATACTGCAAGAATTATCTATTCTGTCACGTTTTGATGCAATTCGAGCTTGACTTATATGTTGTTATATTGGCTAGGTGTTTTCTTTTTTTTTATTGGAGAGCGGTAGGTGTTTTCATTGAGTAAACCATGAATTTAATGCATCTTTTATGTCAACGTTTATTTAATGTGACAAGTGCCTCCATTTGTCTAGATAACTCAAAATGATGGATATCATGCGGCTTAAGAAGTCTTATCAGAGTGCAATGTCCTTGGAGTGGACCTTGCTAGCCATGTTAATTGTATGTAGGCATGATGTCTGAAGATTTTGCTTTTGCCTAATTAGCTAAAAAATTTTAGTTTGGTTCTAAAATTTGCAAAACTGAGATAGGGTTGAAAATTTTCAAATGCAAACTCAAAATAGTAGCAAATAGCTTGTGAAAACTCAGGGAGATTCTTTTGTTCCATTGAAAAAGAGATAACATTATGTCAATTGATTCTATTTGCATTTGCAGTTTGCACGCCCCACAGGTGAAGTTGATCCTTGGTTTCTCTTTATTGGACCTGCTTGTTTCTTGATTGTTATTGTGGGTGTTTGTAATTGTGAAGTGATACCATTTTTTTGTTACTTGGCAAAGGTAAACCCATGTAAAAATGCTTATCGAGGATAAATGCAGCATTATTGATCCTTCATTCACTGCTTAGTGTTGCTTTCGAAAACATTGAAGATTTGTAAATGTTGCTCTATTAAGTTTTGGGTGTATTTGTTGTAGATGGCTCTCAGTATTGTGGGATTTAGGGATGCTTGATATGCATGTCCTTATTTAATAGGAGGGAGCAGTCTTTAAAATCTGAAACTTTTGTCTGAGTGTTTGTTTGCCTAGATTAACTTTAATCTGGGTTAAAATAAGTCTTATAAGTTAAGTCATATATAAATTCCAATATTGAACTAACTATATTTCAAGTTTGATGCAAACCCACCCTAAAATTAAAATCAATTTTATTTCACATCTTACATCAATTTTAAAATAAGAAACTAACTTTATTTCACATTCTTCATATTTCCCAAAATGAAACTAATTGTATTGGAACTTTTTCACAAATATCAAAATAAAAACATCACATCAATGATTACCTTTTACCCTAATTAAACATAACACCAAAAACAAGTGGTATGGAAGGTAACATCATTGTATCATTGTCTCAATACCAACTTTGAATGTTGGCTAAAGTCCCTCTAAAATCCTGAATATTATTCTTGTTTTGGATATTTGATCCTCGCTTGCATTAGGTAAGTGCTAATGACACCAAATAGTTATTTAAGCAAACGTTTTTAGTGTTTGAACTCTGTTGCCTATTTTTTATATTGTGGTGTTGCTTGTATGCTTTTTGCTTAAGTGTAATTCCACCCGGATATTGAGGTCTATGAATCACGGATACGATGCGGGGATATGGGGACACAACATGGAGATGCTAAAACACGATATGGTGTGACACAACGACACAGGAATTTTCCAAAACTTTGGCACGAACATGAAAAATTTAAGAAAATACATAAAATATAGAAAAACTTAACTTTTTAAGTATAAATATCTTGTGAATATCGTAGAAATCTCATAAAATTAAAATAAGAACTTGAAGAGACGTCGACATTGAATAGATTTGGGATGTAGATTTAGGATTATGTTGCAAAGTGAGTGAGAAAATAAAAGAAAATATAGTTTTGCTTGCCAGGGCAACTACTGCAAGCACAAGAATAAGAGAAGATAAGAGTTCTTGACGTTGAGGATGAGAGAATGATAGAGGTGAAGTTAGAGTTCCAAGTATTTTACAGTTGATTTGTTTTCGTGAGGCTCGAGGGCAGCGAGGGGAAGAAATTTGATTTAATTTGGTTAGCTTAGAATTTTTATTTATATTAGCCTTGTTTGACAAGCTTCTAAAATTAGGCACAATAATATTTTAAATTTATTATAAATTTTAATAACTTTATCTCACATCCAATACAAATTTCAATCTTAAAAATCAACTTTATTTCACATCCAACACAAAATTCAACCTTAAAATTAACTTTATTTCACATCCTACACACCTCCAATTAGGCCTGTAAATGGGTCGGATCTTGATCCGATCCGCGATCCGAACCGATTATCTTATGAAACGGAATAAATTTTTGACCCGCATGTTTGATCCGAAAAACCGACCCGGTCTGTTTAAGTATTACCGGGTCGGATCCGCGTGTCGGATCCGGGTCGATGTTGATCCGACCCGAAAAAAGTCTGACCCGAAATTTATAAGTATGAAATTATTTTACGTATTTATATACTTATTATTTAATTGCATATGTTAATTATTGTTTTATTTTATGAAAGTTTTGAAATGTGACTGAGGCCTATAATTATTAAAGAGGCTATTACAAGTTATTTTTAGTGCAGTAACCAGGAAGTGCTTGCATTGTAAAGTGGAATTAATAGTTACAAATATTTTTATCATTGAGATGAAATATTTAGTGCTAGCTTTAACAAAATTGTACTTTATTTTTTGTATAATATTTTCATTTACACTATTGTTTTCATATTTTGTAATATTGTATTGTAATACTGATGTCAATAATATGATCTTTAGATGTTTATATATTATCCTTATATTTTCTGCTATAGTGAATTTATATTGTAAATTTTAGTGATCAAAATTTCATTTAAAGATATAAGAATATATGTACAACCAATAGTTGTAGTCATTAAAAAAAAATAGTGTTAAATTATGTAAAAAAAAGTTTTGGGTCGACCCGAAATCCGATCCGAAAATCCGAACCGTAGCTGGTCATGGAACGGATCTGGTTTGACCTCGATCTGATCCGATTTTTAATCCGATCCGGATATATCAGAATCGGATTCGGGTCAGGGTTAACCCGATTCGGATCCGATCCGTTGACAGGCCTATCTCCAATATTAAAATAAATTTCTTTCCGATCAACTCTATAAAATAAAATATTTTCTCTTTCCTTATCTAAAATTAACACCCAACCAAACATGCCTATTAAGTTAAATTTTAATAATCATAAGAGATGCATTTTTAGTTTTATTAGATAAAATTTTAATAAAAATAAAAAATTCTAAATATTAATAAAAAGAACAAGGGGTAATTCCATTAAGGCCCCTGAGGTATACTCGGCTTGCCACGCAGGTCCACAATTTTGAAAACATGCCAAACAGGTCCCAAACATTTACTATATAGGTTATTGTGGTCCTTAACATTTACAAAAAGCTTCCAATAAGGTCCAATTAAACAATTTTCGTTAAACATTCCTTTAAATGAAAATTTTAATTAAAAAATTATAATTTTTTTTAATGTGAAATTACAATTGTACCCCCTCACCCTCACACGTGCAAACCTGCGCTCGAGCGCCGACGACGCTGAGGCGCCCTGCGCACCGGCGCAGGCGCGGACTTCCTACGCGCGCNCGCACGCCGATGCGGTGGGCAGCCGAAAATTTTAAAGGATATAAAGGGTATTTCCGTAAATTTAACTGTGTTTAACGGATACTATCACAGAAGGACCATAATGACCTATATAGTAAATTTTTGGGACCTGTTTGGCATGTTTTTAAAATTGTGAACCTGCGTGGCAAGCCGAGTATACCTCAGGGGCCTTAGTGGAATTACCCTAAAGAACAAATCGGAGGTAGAAGTGCATAGGTTTTAATCTTATGTTTTGTTTTTATAAAAATATAATATTAATAAATAAATTTAATATTAATATAAAATGTATTCAATTTTATCTTATAAGTATCCCAAAAGTATCTTGGAAGTATCTTAAAAGTGTCTTGAATCTTACAAGTCCTTGAAGGTATCCCAAGTGTCCTTGTTTGCTGAATAAGTGCCTTTTGATTTTTTTTTAGTACTATTTTATTATGACACGGCACGTGGCGTGTCCGACACTATGTCTCCCTTGTCCGTTTGTCTGACACGAACACAATATCGTTTTTAGAAGTATTTGTGCTTTATAGCCTCTGGTTGATCTCTGATTCCACTTAGGTTCATAAAAAATAAAAATGTGCCATCTAATTCTCTTTTGACAAAATTTTCACGTCCCTTTTGATGGATTTCATTAAGTTTGACCGTTAAGTTATTATTTTAAAAAATAAAAAATACATATTTAAACATTAAAAAATACTATTGTGTGTTAAGATAGTAAAAAAGGGAAAAGTACGATCATAATAGAAGTTGAAAATGCTTAAACATATTTTCAATGCTTAAATTATTTTTCATTATTCTTTTAAATGGCTACATAACGTTCAAACTTAATAGAATTTAGGGCAAATTACACCCAAGTCCCTGAGTTTAATGCTTAATAACGCAGAAGCCTACGTTTTTAAAATCATAACATCGTGGTCCCTGAGTTTTAATAAATTATCAAATGGGCCCTTTTTTATTTTTTATTATTAAAATTTTTAAAATTATTATTTTACCCCTACCCTTCTCTCCTCCCTATCCCGCGCACGCGCACGAGCTGNCCCGATCCCCGCGCAAGTGCGCGGGCCGCGCGGCCTTGCGTGTGCAAGGGATAGAGGGCCAGGGGTAAAATGATAAATTTAAAAAATTTTAATAATAAAAAAATAATAAAAGGACCCATTTGATATTTATTAAAACTCAGGGATCCCGATGTTATAATTTTAAAAATATGGACCTGTGCGTTAGTAAGTGTTAAACTCAGGGACCTAAGTGTAATTTGCCCTAGAATTTATAAAAAAGAGTCCACATGGAAAAAGAAAGTTTTAGCAAGGGAGATCTAAATGGTCTACTTCGAGGACTCGGATTAAATTACTATTATCTTAATTGTACGTTGATATATTTACATTGCTAATATGATAATCTATGTCCATGCTTTTATCCATCACTTTTTTGTAACTAGTCTTATTTTGCAGATCTGGTGTAAGGCATGCAAATATTCTATTGCAGGGTTCGATATTGCGGATCTTTAGCATCAACTTTTTTACTTATGGATTCCCGGTAGGCATGATTTTTTCTTTGACATGAGCCTTTTTTTTTTGAAATTGAAATGAGCTCTACTACCTTCAAAACTGGGAGTACTAACAATCACTTAGACTATTTTCTTATGAAAGAGCCTCATGTAATGATTTTTAGGTTATTCTAAATGGGTTCTTACCATTATATGTCAAAATTCAAAGATGGAATGATATTTTGATAAATGATGGTTCAATGATAGAATCTAAAAAGAGAAAAATAGATAATGCTTTAGAAGAAATTTCTTCATAATGGTAATTAGGAACATAATATTGCGGCAGATATCATGTGAGCTAAGATTGCCATTGATTTTAAAGAGTTGCAAGTGATCTCCTTGAAGAGTTGAAGCTAACTAACCTTATGAGAATGAGTCATGGTCTCAAAATGAAGAGGTTTGAGAATAATTAAAGAAAAAAGCGAACTATATAAGAAACTATTAAAGTGCTATGAATGAGGCTTACCAAAAACTAAGGAAACTAGGAATTTTGTTCGGGAAGTAGAAGCTAAATCTATAGAAAATTTGCAGAAAAAGATTCATATTAAACCACACACACACACTCTCTCTCACAGATTAGCTTGTTCGAAAGAGAGGAAGAGTGGAGATTTGAATTATGTGAGATGTATTAACGTTGAGGAGAACAATATTTTGGTGACAAATGAAGATATTGAGGGGAGATGGAGGATATATTTTGGCAAGAAAATTGCCGTGCAACCTCAATATTTGAGTAAAAGCAGCACAAAAGCTACTTTTGGATTAATGGATTCTAGAGGACCCTTAAATTTATTAGATAATTTAATGGATTAAAACCAAAAGTAACTTACGGGTTATGTATTGCTTAGATATTGAGACTATGTAGTGGGGCTCTTTTAACAAACCCTTCAATGAATAACCTTAAGATATATTGCAATTTTTAGATTTGAAAAAGGCTTTAGATAAGATGAATTCTTGTAAGTCTTGTAGACTTGATGTTGTTGGAAGGAGGTCTTGAGATGAAGAGTGGTAGACCTTTCTTGGAAGACGTGTCATGATGTATGATCCTGCAAGTGAAGATGGAAAAAGTGAGCAAGAAATGCAGCCTTAAAAGCACACTATTCATTTCACAAAAAAAAAAAACACAATATTTATATGATTCGGATATATCTCCTTACATGCATAGGCTAAGCCAAGCCAAAAGAAAATCCACTAGATCATTGGAGGCAATTGCAGAGTTCAATCTTCTTAACACAAGGTATAAAAGGGAGAAAAGAGAAAAAAGAAAATAAGGAAGAACTCTAGTTGCTAGTTTGCTTCTTACAAATCTAGCTTTCGAATAGTCTACCCTACCTATGGTAGAGGAGAGATCCCCATCCTTGTAGGTGGGGAAGAGATTGTGCTGATCATGGAGAAGCTATATGTGAAAATTTGACTATCATGGCATTAGAAGCTATATGGTCGACTTACATTGAACCCATAAACATTAGTCCCCTTGATTAGATGTGAGTGGAAATTCTATGTATACCACTTGATAGTGACAAACGGGTAAGCAATGTGTGGCCTTGCGTCGTATATAATGAACATTCCAAAGGTGCGACTCTTGATCTCCTACTTTTCATCTTCTTTCGTCGATGGCTAGTAATGATTGTGCCACCCAAGAGACGTCCCAAGAAGAAGTTGAGGAAGTAATTCATGGTAAAGGCTTTTAGGTTAGGAAGGAATCTTACAAGTGATCCATTCATTTTCTCATTAATAGTTGGTACAGTGGACTGCCCATAAAGTATTACTGAATGTGGATTCTGTTTATGAATCCATTAAGAATATGCCCACTAATGAAGTCTACAAATTAAGGGGTGATCTTAAGGAAGCTCATGGTCAAATCAAGTGGCTGGGATAGAAATTAGACCAAGAGAAGACTTGGCTGGTGATTAAGGAGTTGGTGGCTTTTGAGGAAAGATAAAAGTGAGTGCGGAGATGCAGGCCCAAAATGAACATCACGACAAACATATGAGACTGACCTAGGAGAATGTTGAATTGATTGAATGTTAGAGAATCTTGCAAGACCTAGAACATAGGGAGTTAGGCTTTGTTTAAAGTGAGCATTGGGCCCAAGAGGAACTGCTGCTCCGAAGAAATGCTCTTCAAACTATGGTTTAACATCATGAAGTCTTTAATTGAAATAGGGAGATTATGGGGCCAACAATGCCTTAGCGGTTATCATTGAGTTAGCTGAAAAGGTAGTAAGGTTATTGCAGCATTCGATTTATGGCAGAAGTGTGGAAAATTAATTCTTTGATTTTTGCATTCAAACACTAGTGGATGCAAGACTTCTAGTCGTCGATACATGACTCATGTAAGTATGAAACTTCTCATCGGGCTGAGAGATTTAGAAGATTTTTAGATGAGGATGCATTTCTTCTTGAGCCCTTGACAGGGAAAGATGCTTCCCCCAGATCCTAATCATTTGAAGCAAATTGAGAGACTTACATATGTGTTTCTTTCTATGGAAATATTTGTGAAATATGAAGAAACCACTCTGATTGTGTTGAATTATACCTTTTTCTTAACGAATGAATCAATGAAGTTTTTGTTGAATATTTGTTCTTGCTAGTCATTGATTACACTAGATGTTTTGTTGATAATCTTCTTGCGTCAACTATGGAAATAAATGAGCAAAATTGAGATTGCGGTTCTTGTTATATCCCATTTCTGCAAGATAGCTTCCTCATGAGTAATCAAATTTAAAGTAATATTTATGTGAAAATAACCTTAGGGATAAGTCAACTCGTTGCATTTGACAGAATTTCCCTTTTGGCGGGAAAAGCATAGTGCACAGTTGTGAAGACATGTATTCGCATATTCGACTGAATTGGACGTGACGCACTGTCTTCTCACTGATTTGATGATTGAGATTTGTATTCCACCCTTAAGTATGGTTTTCAATTATAAAAAAATGTCAATGTCCTTTCACCTTCCATCTTCTCTTTCTCGAGCTTCAACAGGTTTCTTGTTCCCTTTGGTTTGTTGGATGGTGTCTTCTTAACAGAAGCTTTCTCCTGGCAATATGCTTGGCAAGTTCTTGAGGTCCATCCAGAAAGGAAGACGGGTCCACCTGTCTGTGAGAGGATTATGTGTGTGTCTACTCATCCGCAGTATTGGGACTATTGTTATTATTTCAAGTAGAGCTTCACAGGGTTTTAAATACATTTGGAATGGTTTATGCTCATATCCCACCAATCAAGGTTGCTTTCATCAATGCATTCGTGATGCCCCTTCAATAGAAGGTCCCTTCAAGTATTAAGCTATTTTGAACGACATGCCGAACATAAACAGCGTTGCCATCTTGACTCTGAAGGCCAAGGCTAAGAAATCTTCACTAGTGTGAGCAGTTCCCGCACGGACTAATGGAACATATATTTTTTGTGGGTAATGATTTAGGTGTTGAGCCCTAGCACTTGCATCCAAAACTTGTTGAACAAGTTTAATGTAGATTGTAATGGGTTGTTGTTTATAGCAGTTACCCAACTAGCAGGAAGGGATTGATCGTTGAAAAATTTCTTGAAGGAATGGGACGTTGATATCGAGGAAAACACGAGAAGAGATGGATGGTTGATCCTTGAATCTGTTCTTGTAGAAGAATCAATGCAAGCGATCATGAAATATAAGCCTAAGATGTTAATAGAGGGTCTTGAATTTTCTTTTCTGATTAAAGATGGCTATGACCAAAACCCATACTCTCCCCCACCTCTCCTCCTTTGTCACACAACTCACAACTCCTCCAGTCCACCCCACTTGGCTCGGTGGTACATAATATGATTCATTCACTAGCTTTAAAATAGACTACAAAAAGGTTTTAACATAACTTATAAATTATGCACAATAAACATCAAACCAAATAGAAGTGATATAATATTTTTCACAAATGATAAAATTTGGGTGTATTTATACGAAATCATATATTTAGGCTCTTTTTCTTTTCCACCTTATTCATTGGCGGGTCGGGGCGAGTATACTTATGTTCTACCCATATACTTGCCTTGTCCCATGATGGAATTGGCTTGTCGAAACCCAAACCTGACCTATACTTGTCTCTCTATTTATGGGAATAAGGGGTGTTTTGAATAAGTATGCGTACAAATTGTCATCCCTACTTCTGACTGCGTGTCATTCTTGTGATGCCTATGAAGATTGATATAACTTGCCATCTCGGTGAATAGGGGAAGAAGATGGTAGCTCAAAAGATGATGATCACATTCCTTTGTGAAGCGCTTCCCGCATAAGCTGATAGCCCTCGAGTCACTAGTGAAAGCAAAAGATGAGAAAAGGAAATTTGTAGAAGATGTAGGATCTCGGTATGGGTCTACATGGGGGTGAATAGACCCTGATAAAATTTTAAATTTAATTTACTTAATTATAAAAGATTAGTGCAACAATAATGCAACATAGCAAGTAATATAGCAAAAGTAATAAGTAAGATGTGCATGAAATATAGAAAACACAATGTAACGTGGTTTGGCTGTCACTCAAGCCTAATCCACCTCAACCCTGATCGAAAAAATTCACTGACACTCCTTTTGACAAAAACAAAGAAGCCCATGCAAATTCTGCTCTAGAATTCAGTAGAGGTTCGTTTCACTATAAGTGAAGGTGCATACACCAAAATTCTCCTCGAACTTGGATTAGCGGCCCTCCTCACAAAGAAGTGAGGGCTAGTTAAAATACGATGAGAAGTACCAGTATAAAATAAGAAAAACATTCAGTCTTCTTCCTTAAGATTGATTTTGAAGAGTAGAAGAAGAGTGGATGAAAAGCTTAAACACTTGAGATCCAAAGCGCACTTGAATCACCTAGGTCCTTTGAAAGCTTGCAAATCTCTTAAAAATCAATGAATGAATGAGGTTGTTGGAGGCAATTAACGTGTTCAAAGTGACAAGAAGAAGTAAAAATCAAGCCTATTCCCTTTGATAATAAACCTACGAACGACTAGTGAAGCAGTAATAAGACGGTCCTTGGTCGACCAAGGGTACATTGATAGACCACTTGGTAGTTTCTCAGATCAATTTTGGATTAGTTTCAACATAACCAAGTTGACTCAAAATTGATTTATTACAGCCCAATCGAGTCTCATGTGTTTTATCACTACTCTACCATTCAATATCAACCAATACAATAGTTTTCTCTCAAATACAATGAAAATACAAAGATATGACAATGAGAATTTGCTTCAATCCTTCGTTACTTCATATCTTTTCTTGATCATAATTAACAATAGCTAATTAACTTGTGTGACTAAATCATAAACAATTTTATTAGTAACTTATTAACTTAATTAATTTGTTAAACATCAAAAAGCAAATATATCTTACAAGAGAGTAACCAACAGAAGAGGCTGAAGTGGAAGCCCCTTCATCGAAACAAAGGAGACGTGTCATTCGTTGGACAAGGCCTACTTTATTTGTCACAACCCAAGATCCAAATAAATGAACCCCGTGCCGTGAACTGTCAATGGTCAATCATTTATCAGCGGAAACTTATAAAACTATCATCATACTAACGACAAATCAGAGCAGCTAAAACACCTCAGCATAAAAATAAATTGAATATGTAACCACCAAAAGTATACAATATCATATTCCAAATATTTACAAGATATCTCAGACAAACTCACATCTGACATACAAAATGATGTTTGTTTGTCAAGAGTCCCAAAAATATCTGTAAACAAGTCTTATTCACATATCTACAAGGTGTCACACAACTGATAAAAACATCACCTCCTAAAAAGTGGAGCAGCTCTCCTATGGCTTCCAAAAAGAGCAGAAAGACTCCAGTCCCAAGTATGGCTCTTAATCTGAAAATTTTGGTGTAAAGAAGTGAGCTTACAACTCAGTAAGAGGATTATTCACAGCAAATGAAATGAATACACAAAGTTACTTAGTTTATCAAACCGGTTTTTCAAAATAACTTTTCAAAACACACAGTAAGATAATTCATATGCCACAAGCGGATGAAATGCATATGAAATGCAATACATATATAACCCACCGAATATACACAGATGGGATTCAATATATAACCTACTGGCCAGAGGTTTCAGATATCCTCGAAAGAGGAAAAGATTCATATTCTAGTCAAGTTCAGATCCCGTCATGGGCCACATTGAAATGACTTCCAGCACCAAAGAAGTCAAACCACATGACGAGTTACGGTGCTCATTCAAATGAGGGATTAAATCCCACAAATTACTTGACTAGTCTTCACAGCATTTCCTGAAATCCAATTAGATAAACATTTTGCAAATATGCAATAAATATGCTCCATGTGTTAAACAGTTCTTTTCCAACTTATAACATTCTTATACACAAGCTCTTTTCCAACTTATAACATTCTTATACACAAGCAGTCATTATATAGCTCGTGGATAGAGTTCAATGCAGTTATCAAAAATATATCAAAACATTTTTAAGTCAATAGAAATTCTTTAAATCAATATCAGAAATTTCATGTTAATTAGAAAACTAAGCAAAATCGATAAATTCCTCACAAAAGCCATGAAAATCCACTTACCAAAAGAGTTCCAATTAAATCCACTAAATTCCTCTTTTCTTTCCCTTCCTTTTTCTTCTTCTTATTCTTCTGATTCCAGCAGCTGCGCCAGCTGCAGCTGCTGCTTTGGCGGAGAAACCCGGAGGAAGGCACGGGCGGACGGGGGCTCGGACGCGAAAAACCGAGAGGGAGGGAGAGAGAGGAATTCTTTTCTCTCTCCACTCGGGCGACACGCGGAAAAGGCAGAGGCAAAGGCGGTTTCCTCGGCAAGCTTATCCCAATTAATGGGAAAATTGCAAAATAGTCCCCCAACTTTCATACTCTTATAAATAGGTCCAAAATTATTTCTTTTAAGTCCAAAATCATTCATCCCAGATCCTATCTTATTTCACTTAATTCCAATACTTTACCAATATTTTCTAATTCAATCCGACTAGGCTATTACATTATTTGTCAATGGTGAAGAGGTATTCAATGAAAGATTAGAGGCAATGATTTATTTGTCTAGTGGACACATATCCACAGCAGATACGTATCTGCTTTTGGGATCGTTATCCCCATGACAGTCGAAAACTGTCAATGGACGCCGTCTTGCCAAATATCATATCGTATGCTTGAGCTAAGGCAGGTGCGTAATCCCAAAGAAATCACATTAATTTTTAATCTGTTATCGCATTTAAAATCTTGTATTATTTATTGAATTGACAAA
Organism: Apostasia ramifera; assembly: GCA_019297695.1. Taxonomy (NCBI): domain Eukaryota; kingdom Viridiplantae; phylum Streptophyta; class Magnoliopsida; order Asparagales; family Orchidaceae; genus Apostasia; species Apostasia ramifera. Next base: position 126,678 of record JAEMOT010003482.1, read on the forward strand.
TCCGTATACTTGCTTAAATATTAATTAATCTCATCGAGTGTGATGACGAGTTTGTGCATTTATTTACTCACGCAAGCCCGTACACTTGCCCTTCTTGTGGGTGGCACAATCGAGAGTAAATTAAATTTAATTTCATATTAAATTAGCCACATAATAGTTATGATAATATAACTGATCAATAATAGTGAACAAAAGAATAAGTTAATTATTTCTGCACAATTTGCTTGGCTATGTTAAGAAATTTAATATGAAAGTAAAAGCAAATTGACACTGTTTTAACAAATAATTTGAGATGTTTATCATGAACTTGATGCAGAAATTTAGCAGTGTAATCGTGAATAAAAATAGCATATGTAATTAATAATTTTCAAGAAAAGCAGTATATTTTACCAAAATACTTGGTTTGGTAAATAGATAAGACATAGGCTAAATATAGATTAATAATTAAATGAAGACATACTTTCTAACTTCTGCCTATAATGAAATTCACCAATTTTTGGCACAACTCTTCCGTGAACAGCAAGGTCAATTAAGAATTAAAAAAAAATCAACAATCATATAGACAAGATCAAAGTCAAATTGTTTCTATTCTCTTCAAATACAATAAAAAATAATTGAATACCTGTATAATTGCTAGTATTTCGTTAAAATAACTTATTATGTAATTATTCGTACTCTAAATTCTTGTATTTCGCTTAAATTCAATGTTAATGCAGCACTTAACTATGGAATTCTCATCACTAGCCTCATAGTTTTATCTCAAAAGATGCCTCTGCATATTAGGATTACATTATTTCCTATATATCTTAAGATCTTTTCCCGACTTGTCCACGTGGATCTATTTCATTATGCTTATCTGTATGGGATTTGACTTTTAGGGCCTTTTCAGGACTTGACACTCTCTAAGGTTTGTTTTTCCATGACTTAGAGGTACGTGGACCCTAGGTTACATCCTACATGTGACATACCCACTATCATATCAGCGTCAATCCTCTATGAGTAATGGTGGTTGGGTTATATGTGGGATATGAGTTAGGATCTACGTGCCTCTGAGTCATGGTATGGCAAAACCTCAAAGGGTACCGAGTCACGAAAAGGGGGGAAATCTAACATAAATATGCACAATGGAATAGTCCTACATGGATAAGTTGGAAACGCTAGCTTTCAAGAGCCAAAGTGGACAAACCTATACATATGAGACACAATACATTACACCATCTCACAGTTAATTGATGATTTCATCCATCGAGGGCTTCGGTTGAACACAACACTTTCGGTTGATTGTAGCTTGGTAGGTCTATGTCTTGTTGTTTCTCAAAGTTTGGATCACCAAATTTGTCTAGTTTAACAGCATCCTAACTATCTTCTTGTAGGACATAAACAATACTATATTCTTTGAATAGCTTAAGAAGTTTGCAGTCTTCTGCTTGATATTTCTTCAATACTTCATCTTTAGACTCGAAACTTCTAGTGACTTGATTTATTACCAAGGAGAATCGTTGATTAGCTGTCGATCTGAGTGTATTCCACTCCAACTTCACTGGTGAATTCAAGGCCGATGATCAAAGCTTTCATGCTTAGCTTGATTGTTTGTGGATTGGAAATTGATTTGAATGGGCCACTTGAGCTTCAATCCCAATGAGGGCTTTTCAAGAGAATGCTTATACCTGAGTACGAGTGATTGATGCGTCGAAGTGCCATCCACATAATGTATCGACGACACATGTTTTTGCTCTTATAGGGATAGTGAGGAGGTAGTAAGTTTGCAAGGAAGTCAGCAAATGCCTGAGCTTTGATTATCATACAGGATGCAAAAAAGAGGTTGAACTCTCCCAATTCAATCAACTTCTTGAGCATTTACTTAAAACTTTTGCCGAATAAAGTATTCACCGAAGGGGCTGATCGGTCATGAATTAAATGGTATAAGTTTGAAAATATGACTGGATTTTCCTGGGTGCGATAATGAGGGGCATGGCTAGATTCTCTAGAATCAAATATCTAGTTTAGTGCATGTACTAATGTAGCTCATGTCAAACACCAGTTATTGAACTCCTTTGTGGAGAAAGACCAACACGGTTGAAACAATTATATAGGACCCCCCCCCCCCAAATAAAGAGATAAGTCTTTTCCTTTCTTAACACTCCGAGGTTTGAAGTGGAACTTGGATTTTTGTTTAGAGCTTCAAAGAATTCTTTACACTCTTGAGTCCACTCCTTGGCATATTGAAGATGTTTGAAGATTGGTAAACATCTATCTTTTGACTTGGGAGATGAATTGATCGATGCTGGTTACATGGCTAACGAGATGTTACAGCTCTTAAACTGTCTTTGTTTTTGGCATATTGGGGATATTAGTGATTTGTCCAAGGTTGGCTTTGATTTCTCGAGAATATATTAGTAGCCAAACTTTTGTTGGAGGTTGTGCCGAAGCTGCACTTTAATGGATTGAGCTTCTCTTATATCTTATTGTGTCAAACATCTCTCTAAGGTCAGTGACGTGCTGTTTCAGGAGTTGGGCTTTTTACCAAAAGATCATCAACATAAGCTTCAAGGATAAAGCTCTAATACTTCTTGATAGATGAGTTCATCATGCACCGATAAGTGACTCCAGCATTCTTTTGACTAAATGACCTGACATTTAAAAAAAATGTATCAAAGTTGGTGATGAAAGCAGTTTTTTCATCAACCTCCCTGACTATTTTCTCTAATCGTAACTAAAGAATGCATTGAGGAAGGTCATGGATGGGAATCCTTATGTTCTATCAACTAGGGCATCGATAATAGATAGGAGTCTTTTGAGTGATGGCCATTTAAGCTACAGAAGTCAACACTCTCTATCATTTGTCGTTAGGCTTCTTCACCACTACTATGTTGGTGAGTTATTTTGGATAATGGACTTCTTGAATGAACTTGTCTTAGCTATTTCTCGACTTAAATTTCAATTGCTTCTTGACATTCTCCTCTGGCTATTCACTTCTTTTGTCTAATCAATTTGGCATCCTGTGTGACGTTCGTCAATGTTCGATCACATCCCTGTTCATGTTCGAGTGAGGCTAAGCAAATACATCAAAATACTTAGAAATTAGGGCTACAATATCTGCCTTTTGACTCATTACGTTTGGATAATATGTATGAGATGCAACTTTGGCAGTTAATGATATTTCCAATTGCAGTTGCGAAAGAAATCAACATGTATCACCAAGCTATCCAATACAATGGTAATATGACTGACCCTGTATTCAAAACTGTCCAATTTAGGGATTGTGAGGTTATTTCATGTCTCTTAATTTGCAAAATCTCTTTTGAATTGTCCTATCTTATGTAATAAGCTTAAGGCTATGGCTTTATGGTATGCATATTTGATAATTGATTTTCTTAAGGCACTTGACATGAACCTCCTAACCTTCTGTTTGGTAGGGACGAATTAAATAAAATATGCTACACTTTGTCGAAATGTTTTGATTATGTAATGGATTTTTTTAGGAGATTGCTTACTTCTGCTGATATTTAAAGTTTTTTTTTTTTTATAAGAAGATATTTAAAGTTTAAAGTCTCGTTTTGGGCCCTGTTTAGGATATTATAGCCTATATGGATACAGGATGTGCTCATGATGGTTTTATGATGTTTTAGAGGACATCAATTCATATTTTGTGTGCTGGTGCTACATCCTTTTTGGTCCATTTCACACACGTGTGAGGTGGTACCATTTTGATTTGCTGGTTCTACAAATATATTTTTTTTTTGTTTTTGAATTTATGCTGGTCTCCAGTTAGAAAAATTGAGTTATTGGATTTTGCTCATGTACAAAGAGGAAGAGGGAGACCAAATAGGACATGACAAGAAACTATAAGGAGTGATCTTAGTTACTTAGACTTAGATAAGAATTTGGTAACTGATAGAGCGCAATGGAAACAAATGATTCATGTAGCCGACCCCACCTAGTGGGATTAAGGCTTGGTTGTTGTTGTTGTTGTTGTTTGAATTTATGCTGGTACTACATCCTTGTTGGTCCATTGCACACATATATGAGGTGTACCCATTATGATTTGCTTATTTGTTGAAATTCTCTGGATTGTACATGACAGGTCTTGTTGCTTGCTCTTTCTCTATGGAGTTTCAGTTTTGCCAGTGTGTGCGCCTTTGGTTTGCTGGTATTTGTGGGCTATGTATTATATGTGTTTCCGTCCTTGTTGAAGTTACATCGCTTGAATGGTTTACTTCTTGTGTTCATTCTCCTTTGGGCTGCCAGCACTTACATATTCAATGTGGCATTCATATTTCTCAACAAGGAAATAAAGGTATCTTATTTGGTGTATTATTTGTACAAAACCCATTAATTTGGTGTATTATGAAACCCATTAATTTGGTGTATTATGAAACCCATTAATTGCTATTGAATATCTTCGTCAAACATATAATTAGGACATGGAGATTTGGGAAACAATAGGATTGTGGCATTATCCTATACCTGGTCTATTTCTACTTGCTCAATTCTGCCTTGGAGTTTTTGTAGCTATCTGCAATCTAGTGAATAATTCTGTATTCCTTCACATATCTAATGATGGAAGTCGGCCATTGAATGAAGATGATTTGAAAGATGGTAAGCATATTAATGGCATTATTTTTTCATATTTGATTTCATTTACATGTTTTTATATTCATTAATATTTTTCTGTTCAGGGAATCTGTGATCCCTATGTTTATAGTCGGTATTTTATAAATGATGATGTGTGAGTGTGGAATGCTATAGGTTATGGTCCTGTGACATACTTGTTTTTGGTTAATGCATTTTTGTGGTTTTTTGTACAAGTTGTATTTATACTTTTATTCATCATTATGTTTCTTGAACCTACGATTGCTGTGACAATTGAATACATCATTGATGTGTAACTAGATCGTTTTTTAATATAAAACTCCATGTGGGATAGCATTTGTTCTGGATCACCAACTGTTGTTCCTTTGATTCAGGTAAGCTGGTAGTATTTTCTCAAGATATACTGATGACTAATTTTAACACATTTTGCTAAATTTTATATTATTTTCCTTGATACATATTAGCTGGGTTAGTAAGCGTTTAATAGAAGAGAATGGAGGAGTCATCGCAACAGTTTCCCATCCGTTCTTTTTTCTACTCGGCATCTGATTGTCCTGTTGGTTTTTGCTTGGATTGACTTTTCCATAACTGGGGTTGAATCATTGTTTGGGAGCTACAGTGGCATAATAGAAGGCTAAATTACAAAATTTTAGTTGATTTTACCAACGTATGCATGACATTGTTGCTTTTCTCTTATCTTTAGCTATCATCATTAGCATCACTTACCTTACCTAATTATTTGCTATGACTGAAGGGATCTACTTAGTGCATGAGGCTTCCACGATGATGTGGTTTATACAGGCTTGATTGGTGTAGGTTTACTATTAGATAGAAGAGATACTCTTATGTGGATTTGAACTATTATTTCTCTTGGTTTGTCTTATAATTGCTTTACAATCTTGTTTCAAGTTCTCCATTGGGCATGAGATTGATTATTGCTATTTTTTGTATTTGTGCATCATTGTTCTGTTTTAATAATTTAGAAAAGCTAGCTTGATGTATGTCCCTATTGTATATGATTTTCTGTCTTCATATTCTGGCTCCCGTCTTTTTTGCTAATATTAGTGAGTGCTGTTTAAATGTGCATGCTTTCTTTTTTTTGTAATTAATTGTATTTCTAGTGCTTGTGGTAGCCTTAACCCGAAGAGGATGTCTTATTGGTTTATTTTCCACTAACATTTACAAAGGTTGATTTCATGTCAGTATTAGAGTGCAGATGAGGCATGAGGACAGGGTTTTTAATATATTAATCTATTCAGAACTATTAAAGTACTATTTATTTGGGGCAGTGCTGTGATGCCTTTTCCGTCATTATTTTAGATACTTCCATGTGAATTTTTTTTTTTCTAAAAGAATTCCATGATTGTTTTGGCTCTCTGATTTTGTTCTATGAAGTTTTAGTTGTTGCTTTGGATTGTTTGAACTTGGTTGCTTCATTGTAAATCCATTAGTACATAAGATTCTTGATTTCAAACAGCAATTTCTTGTGCACTTGGCAGTTCGTTTGCTCTTATTCATTGCTATAATAATGAGGTTATGTGATTTTTGGTATAAGTTTTGCATGTTGAGCTTTTGACCTTCAAAGAAGATGGGTTCTTGTATAGATCCTAACCATATATGTTTCTCTTCGCAGATAAAGAAGACACAAAAGTACTTATTGTAGCGACATTAGCCTGGGGCCTGCGCAAATGTTCTCGTGCAATTGCTTTGGGTTTAATATTTCTTCAAGCTATGAAACCTGGTTATATTCATGCTGTTTACAGTATGGTGAAAGATCCCTTCCTCAGCTGTGATTTTTTTCTTGTTTATCTCATCTGTGATTTAACTACATCATTATCTACTTTTATTACAAATCCCTCAAAATCAAAACTCTCATTAGTTTGGCTTGTGATAATCCTACATATATGCTGCACTTTATCTCTGTTTATATTATAATTTATCAAATTTCCTTTGTATTATTCCGAACTACTTATATTTCCTCTTCTTCCATGTCATAATGATGTTTAACCTGGAACTCTATGTTCTATGAAATATAGTTGTTTGTAGTTGCACTTTGCATCCGTTCCTGTTTGGCAAAGGCTATATGTACGAAGATTCTAATGACCTTTTAACCTACTCTTTATGCTCCTTAGACATTCATATTTATTTTTATCATTATTTTTTTATCAAATAATATGTCAAGTTTCTATTATTTCTTCTTCCATGTTGTAATGATGCTTATCCTGAAACTCTGTTTGTTCTATGAAACATTGTTGCTTATAGTTGCACTTTACATCAATTCTTGTTTGGTGAATGGTGGGGACACCAGGATAGCTCGCATTTGATTTCTTCCAAATTTGCTCGATCCAGATTCAGATTTTGGGTGATTTAGAACAACATGACGCTAATTGATATCAATTAAATATTTGGAGCTGACTTTGAAAAATAGTGATTCGTCATATTTCTCCTATTAAGTTAATTGTATTTGGAAGTTTATTTTCTGCATTTATTTTTATTTTCTTATTATCATATTTTGGGACCTCTATAAATAGGGATCATCTTGCATTGTAAGAGGTAGTAATTATTGATGAATGAAATTATGTTATAGTTTTCTTAGAGCCTAGATTTGTGTTAAGGGGTCGATCTTATGGATAGGGACGGGTGAGGGTTAGCCTTGGGTGAGAATCCTTAAAGAGCCTAGTTATCTCCTATAAAAAGAAATAAATAAATATTCTCTCATCTCCTACTCTCTGTTTTCAAATCACACGATCGTCTTTGCACATCCACCCACCTTTGTTAAGCGCCCGCCTCTAGCATCTTGCATGCGACACTCAAGCTTCGCATGAGCTCTTCAGCTTGCCTTCATCCGCACAGCCTACCTCTCTATGGCCAAACCTTCAGCTCGCCTACACTCCGACAATCGCACACACCCGCGAGCCCATGCGAGCAACAAGTCCATGCAAACTGACACATTCGCCATCACCATGATCCAGTGAGCCAATTTGTCACCTCGTCCGTGCCTTTATTGAGCCAAGTAGGACCGATGGAACTCGTCGCCTTCGCGGAGCTCGATCCACATCAGGAGATCGTCGAGTTGCATCGTCCTATCGGCCACCTTCTCCAATCACACCATGTACTCGTGAGGTTCAAGTTCAGTCGCTCGAACAGCTGCGCTTTGCGTTGCCTGTTGCCCAACACCTCGCCTCGGCATCCTCTCCCTGAGCTGGCATAGTTTGCGCGAAGGTTTGCACAGCCAGCTTGTCCAAGCTCACCCTTGCGTTGAACCCACCGTTTGCGAGCCCAATCGGTGAACACCGAACGACTGAAGGAGAAGCAGAGGTAATTAAAACAAAATTGTATTTTAGTACATCAAATCTTCAGCTTAGGTGAATCTTTCCTCCTTGTTGGTTATTCGTATAAATGTTTCTCCAAATCAAATTAATCTGATTATTTAATCTCAATATAAGATTATTTACTTTACTTGACTTATTTGTTTTGACTTTAATTGTGTGATCATTTATTTATGCGAGAAATTATTGTTAAAAATGTGTGGGACATCTGATCTTAATTTCTGAACTTTAAATATGATCCATTAAATTTTGCTCAACCGCTATTATCTAATTGATAAATTCTTATTTATCACAATCTAACTTAATTTTAAAATAGTTAATTTACGTGATCTAATAATCTTATTTATTATATTATTATATTTTAGAATATAACTTGAGCTTAATTTAAATAATTTGTTAATTACTATTGTTGATTTATAATTTTAAAATATCATTTGCATTCTCGCCTGGCATCAGTGTATGTTTTATGTACCTTTTGACTTTCTCTTTATGCTTCTTAGTCATTCATTTTTTTTAAGCTCATTCCATTATCACTATTTGTTTGTTCTATGTAGAGAGACATTGTTTACTTGTTTCTCCTTACCCCTTTATCATTGACAAATACCTGGTCTTTGCTTTACCTTATGTTTTCATAGTTTTTTTCATATAAGAAAATTACATAAATCTTGGGTCATGTCATAATCGTTTATGCTTCTATTTCAGTTGTTACCTAAGTTTGACCTCCCGAATTAAATGCAATTTGCAAAACAAATAAGCATATACTTGAGGGCATTCAAGGATATAAAATTATTTTGCTTGGGCCGTCATCTTGAATTCTTAAGCTTTTAGGTTAGCTTTTTCTAGGAAATGAAAATCGTGCTGGAAAAAAATCCTTAAGATAAATAAAAAGGATTTTTATTTCAAACAACTTGGACAAAATCAAATGTGAAAATTAAATTTGTTTCACAACCTATACAATTTTCAATACTTCTATCAACTTTATTTCACATTCTACACAACTTTTAACATAACAAGTTAACATTATACATGCATCGCAATGTGGGCCAGAATTTTCCATGACAAGGCAAAATTTTTCACATGCCCAACACAACCTCAGTAAGCATTTTAATGTGTCCTTATCTACTATGTTCACGTCGTGCGTTGTTTTGTGCCTTTGTCTAGTTCTACCTGCTATATATATATATATCATCCAGCTTTGACGCTATTAATGATACTACTATCATGTACTAGGCCATCAATGACAGTAACTTCTTGCTTTCATTTGCATATTTCTTCTTTGTTTGTCATCATTGGCTGATAGTTGTAATATTATTACAACAGCCAATAAAATTTCAGGCTATCTTTTAACGTGTTTATATTCCATTGATTCCTTTAAGCTGTTTTACCATTACTGATACTTTGTATTGATCTGTTCCTTGTTTAGCATAATAAGTTCTGCCGGTACACATCAACGTGCTTTGTTGTGATAATATTCATAGATTGCATCATGTGCTGTCTTTTTCACAACTAATTCTGGCATTTTTCATACATATCCACTATTTCTCATTATGCTTTAGAATGTAGCTTTTCTCCCATAACTGGCCATACAAATTCTCATTATGCCTCATGAGGATTTTTTTTGTTCTGTCATGATTCATTCTTGTAATTACATTTTCCATGGTGCTAATTAAGTTATTAAATTTTGCTGAAAATTCTCTTTTCAGTGTGCTTCTTTTTGCTATACCTGCTGAGTCATTCTATAACCAGAAAGATCCGCCAATCTTTGATCCTCTTTTGTGGGTTGCATTTTTCTCTCCTGTATCTGTTGCAGCTGGAACTCATCTCAAAATATTTGAAGCGAGGTGGCCTCTTGACCCTTGCAATTCTGACACAGTTAGGTAAGATGTCATAGTTATTTTGTAGCAGTTGCAAAATTTTCAAGAATTGTTATCACAGTAAATCTGGTTGTTGATAATTTAAATTGATAGTTTAAATTTATTCTGTTGCTATATATCCAATTATTCAAATTTTGAGGCATTCAAAGTCCCCTGATTAATGTTGGAAGTGGCAGAATGACGCTTTCAAATGTCAGGCTTCTAACGTCATTACCCTAGGGTATACTTCTTATTGTTGATTTGACTGAGGTTACTCCCTGACCTCACTGTCAGTTGTCCTTAGTGTCAAATGTACTTATCCGGCTGCACCATTATAGTTTTGTAGGTGTAATTGTGTTGAAGCCAGACACTACCCACATGTTCACATGCCTGGCATGTTCGATGTGCCGATTGCCACATGACAATGGTGGACACATGCAATTTATCAACTGTTTTGTGTCTAGGCCCAATACATCTGTCAGTTCCTGATGTGGTCAACTTTTTGATCTCATCATGATGAACTCCCAGCCCTTTTCTCTATCAATGTGCAGGAATGGGAGATGGATGAAAGTCCTAGAGTACTCGGTGGTTTAAAGCACCCAATTTGATCCCTTTTGATTACAGATGCTCACCAAATCTTGAAGAAATCATCTATGTACATCAAATTAAAGTTTTGTGCTGGAACTGCTAGATATAGGGTATATATTTCACACTCACATCCTGTATTAAATAAAATTAAGATATCTATAGGGGTAGAAAAATTCCTTGTACGAAATGGCAATCCAACGCCAAACGAAGACAGAAAGAAGCATTGTAGATCCTGTCCAGAAAACAAGCTCTCACATTGACAATTATGTCTGCAAAAATGTGTCTAGAGTTTGCAAAAGGATCTAGGAGAATCTGGCATTTGTTGTGAGTCCATCAGTTTAAGCACTTGTGATATAGAATAGGAATGGGAAAGAAGAGTAGACAGATGGTGAGGCCGAAGAATTAGAACAGGTGGAATATGGAATTCATGAATTGCTTACCTGTGTACAAAATTATAGCTAAGATACCTGTGCACAAATTGAAACGTCACATAGCTCCTTTTATGGCCCTTAAGCAATGAGCCTTTGTTTCAAGGAGTCTAATAGTTGATAATTGCATATTATCTCAAGAAATCATCCATGCCACAGAAGCTGCTTATGGACTTACGATAATTAAAGCTGATGTGGAGCAAGCATATGATAGTGTGAAATGGAGCTTCCTGGACAAAATGCTATCTTGATAATTGAGGCAGTGGACACGAATATGCATCTAAGAGCCTAGATACAAACAACTAATAAATGTGTGACGATCTTCCCAGATCAGGGCTAAAAGATGTTTAAGACAGCCCCCCCTTCATATCTTTTCATTTTAAGTTCTGACCTACTCTCCCTCATGATCCAATAGGAAAATCAAATAGGAAGACTTGAAGGCACCAAGTTATCAGCTAGGGGACCAATTCATTATCACCTTATGTTCATTAATGATCCCCTTTTTTGCACAGCAGCAACTCCCCCTTTAGCAGTTAGCCTCAAGGGGATTCTAGATTCCCATTGCAAAGCCTTAAGAGAAAGACTGAATGTAACTAAATCTTCCGTTATGTTCAGGCCCTAAACAATCAGGAACAAAACAATGGTTAATAAGAGAAGAGTAGGCATGCAAGAAGACAGTTGGAGATACCGAGGGATCCCCTAAGAAGCAAAAAGCCTGAAAAAGAATATTTCATTACTATTCTCACAAATATTATGTAATGGATCAACTGATGGGGTGTGAGACACTTATCAATGGCTAAAAGAATTATTCTTTTCAGCAGTGTCCCGACCTACTTGACAACGTATGCTTTATCCCACACTTATGTTCTTGTTAATGTGATAGATGAAAATGAGAAACTCATCAAGACTTATCTCTTGAGTGGGGATGCCACGAAGAAATCAACACATTATATGGTATGGCATGAGGTATTGAAACCCAAAAAGTGTGGAGGATTGGAGATCTATGACCTTCAGATATATAGGAGCAGCCTTGTGGCTAAACATACAGCTAGACTACTTCACAGAGGGGAATGTATCTGGCACCCTAGTTTCCAAGCCAAGTGTGGGGGAGAAAGGCTACCTTTGAAACCCGAAAAGGAGACTTTTGGGTATTGGGGCTTTAATGCATGGGGAGAAAGGCAGTGCATCATTGCCAGGGCTTAGGGCATCATCCCTTTTTGCACCACCTAGGGGGAGAAGCTCAACATAATGGCCAAGATGACTAAAGTCAATTAAAAATCAATGAAATTAAGGATAGAGATGACCTTGCTTTACTGTTTGGGAGCTAGAAATGATAAGTTGCATGCTAAACCCATCCCTATTCTTGAAGTCATTGCCACCAATGTACTCAGCGTTATCAAGCCTTTGAAAAAGCCACTTGACTCCATCCATCCATAACCCAATGGAATCCAGCTAGCCATCATAAGCTATCATCATTTCTGAAGATCTTTGGATTCCCCCCATCTCTAGATGGTAATCCGAGGACATGGCATAACTAGGGCCGAGTACCTTCTAATGGACTCGTCAAGTTGTAGAAGTTGGGGGTAGATTGATCATTGATTCGGTAGTAAAGGCTTAGACAATGACTTCTTGGGAGGGAATGAAGACCGTTGCAGCATGGAGTTTAGCATTTTAGGGAGCTTGTTTAGAAATTGATTCTAAGGTACTACTACAAATCTTGGGGAAATTTGCAACCAATGGCACCATGAGCAACAAGGTCCTTCAAAGCTTGAGGCCTCGGCATATGACATCCTCAGGCACCTTTCTTGCTTCTCTTTTTGTAAAATTTCATATATAAATCGCCACATCAGGAGATTTCATTTGAGTGAGAGGAATACCCCTCTCCACTGATTTTTGTAGCCTTCTATTGAAGGACCACCTTTGATGTACTTTTTTACTTTTCTTATTAGTAACGAATGGCTTAGGCCACAACATTAAAAAAAAGTTTGGTTCTTATCTAAATTCATATTTATCTTTATTAGTACTAAAATTAGCTCTGTGATCTGGGTTATTGGTTAATAAAAATGTTATTAATAAACAACAAGATTGTGGTGAAAACTATGAAGCACGAGTACGATACGGCGATACGGATACGATACGATACAGATACGACGATACACCAAACTTAAAAAAAGTAGGATACAGATACGTCAGGATACGGCTGTTATATTTATGTATAATACGTCATATTCTCATATTTAAAATATAAATCTATGGTAGATTACACTAGCTTATACATTTTGTTGTTATAAATTTCAAAAATATCTTTTAATTTTTTTAAATTAATTATATTTTTTTAAACATTATTAATATCACTAAAAAAATATTAGACAATTGAACTACAAAAAATAAAAAAATCCTTCAACAACTATTGAGTTTAAAAGATTTTAAATTAAAATAATATTTTAAATTTATTTAATTACTTTCAACATATCACAGATCATCTAAGTGAGATGAGAGTTTAAATATACATCAGTAAATTAGTTTCAGTTTTAATTTAAATCCAATTTAAATTAATTAGCTTAATGCAAATGACATATAATTGAAAATAACATAGATAATGTGACATAAACTCATATATACTAATCTAGTTAAAGTAGATATATATGCTCTCCTCTCTCTGAGTATTAAACTAAATAAATAAATAAAATAAAAAAGATCAAACTTCTATTGTTTTCATAATATGAGATTGATTAAAGTAAAAAGAAAGTGATCGGTGTCTAACAGAAGCAAAGATAGTATGGTTGATATAGAAAAATTAGATAATACAGTTGCTTGCAAATACCAAATTCTTTTTCTATTGCCAAAACACTAGCGTGCATGAAGCATTTTGTAATCCCAATTGTGTGAGTTCAGTATATCTCTCAATCTTATTATTTGAGTCTATGCATGAATTATGTTTTATGTGTAATATATTTTTTATTTTTTATCGTATAGGCTAAACCAACTGTTTCAATATTTTTTCTTTAATTAGAAGTATCGAAAAGTATCAGACAAGTATTGGGCAAGTATCAGGCAAGTATCGGGCAAGTATCGGGCAAGTATCGGGCAAGTATCGGGCGAGTATCGGATTTTTAAAAATTAAAAATAAAAATCGATACGCCACGTGGCGTATCGGATACGTATCGGTGGAGTATCGGGGAGTATCGGTATCCGATATGGATACGATACGGATACGTTAGGCTCCACGAAGTATCGGTGCTTCATAGGGTGAAAAATATTCAAGAAATGCAATCTCTTTTAAAGAACATCCATGTGTATCATCTAAAAGAAAATCAAACCATTCAATACAAACATAAGTGGTTTGTCGGTGTATGCTAGAAAGTAGAAGATGCATCAATGAGGAAAGCAATATTAAGGCAACATTATGTGAAATGAATAGAAAGAAAAAGAGGTAGACCATGTTTAATGGTTGAATATTTTGAAGACATTAATCAATTATAGCAATGCTGAAAATCATTTACAATTGTAGCTAGAATGGATGGAAATGAAGCTTTAACAAAGCTGACTTTAGGTATTTATAATTGTTCTGATGTAGACAGTTATTAGGCTTAACTTTACCCACTTACTTATTGTAAATCATAAATTTGCAAAGTTGGTTTTTCTTTAGGAGTGGTATGGTACTTGTGTTATTCTTGTACTTTTTTCTTTTGTTACAATTGATTCATGACTTTTGTGGATCCACTTGAGAATCTCAGCGTATGTCTGTTTAATTAGTATTTGGTTCTTCCATATTATCATAATTTTTTTATCATTGTAATCATTATGTATGTGTTGTCTGGTTAGATAGTTATGAAGTGCATACACCATTCTTTGCTATTGATCAAGGTGTTCAATTGCTCATTCCTTTTTTCAAACATCAAATGAATTGGATTACTAATTCACTTTTCTTTTACAGAAATGTTGATTCATCTTTAACATTGAGTTCAGTAATATAATATGTGTTTGATTGACTTATCATTTACATTCTATGTATATGCAGATAACTAATAATGTGCTTTTAATTACAATGTAATGTTCTCTAGACAGTAGATAAAAGTAATCAAATCTTCGATGTTTCAAGTTTTTCTATTTTTTATCTGCATCAGTTCAGCAATGAGTTCAACATTATTTTCAATTTAGATTTTATCCTTATACTAATGTTATTAGTTTGTCGGTGAAATTTGTGTGAATGTCTGTGAATGTCTATCTTAGAGTAATATTGAATTATATTCACTTAATTACATTGCACTTGTGCTTGTAAAAATGTATGGTTGTCTCGACGATAGTTTAAGAATTTTGTTTTTCTATTTTTTTTCTCTTGCATGATGATGTTGCCAAGATTACAATGGCAAATCCCCATCATCAGTTCTATGTAAACCAGTGCTCTTCAGGATTGTAACAATTCAAAGTTGTGTTTAATGGCCCATATCCCAAGTTATTTTTAGCCTCCATCATCCTTCCTTTAACTCGACTTGGATCCTTTATCAATTACACATAGGAACTATAGGTCATTGATGGACATAGTTAACCACCTTAATTGTCCTTCTTCATCATATCCTTTATATGTGCCACAGCCCGGTTGTCTAATGCAATCATTTCTAATACGGTTAGCTTTTGTATCAGTTTTCATTCATCTCTCTATTCATAATTCTCCAACACTAATTTTAAGGCTATTTTGCTACTTAGTTTTCAACAATCACTCGTGTAGCAGATCTAGTTGGCTAAAATCTTATAAGTTTTTGCTTAAAGTAGTTAAACATCTTCCTATCACAAAAGCTCTTGTCGAATGTCTTTCACTAACTTGAGAAGATAAGAACTTAAAATAGATACTCAGTGTAGTCGAATCGTAGCATGGAACTCCTTTGAATTACTACGAGAAGTCCTTGCACTGCTAACTACTCCATCATACTTGTGCTTAATGACTAATACATCTGAGGGTCGCACCTTCGTTTTTATTGCTCACCATACTTTAGTACTCTATGCCAAGACATGTTTCTTTTTGCATAGATGGTCCGTAGCCCAGAGGAAAAGGGTGGCAGTAGGTTGACAGCTAGTGTAAAGTTTTTCACTTATGATTTTCTTCTTCATGACACATTAATATACATACATATAATGTTTTTTTCCATAAAAAAGGTATATATATATATATATATATATATGTATGTATGCATAGTGCAAGTGCGTTCAGAATGTATGATTACTTATCTTTCAAATCATTTTAATTTAACCTATTAGAGAAGGTGTGTTTCTTTTTTATTCAAGTAACTTTGTATATCTGATTTCTGGACATAATTACTGCTTTTTCAGGAATCACAAATCATACTTCTGCATGGGATTTCACAGAGATCAGTATGCTGTTGTGCTTTTGCGCCATCCAACTCCATGGATTTAAGATGCTTGTTTCTTTCTCTTCTATTGTGCAACAAACTCCTTACCCTCCTTTTGGATTTAGCATCTTGAAAGCGGGTTTGAATAAATCTGTTTTATTGTCAGTTTATGCCTCTAGAAGCTCCTTGCATGGTCTATCTGTTGGATCCTCGCATGGTATATTTTTGTCTCCAAAACCAACAAAGTGTATTTTTCAACATGGGCCGTTGCTGTTTGTAATTTCTTATTGGTTTTCAAATGATCCTTTGATTAGCTGGCATGATATGTATGATTGCTTTTGCAAGTTTTCTTCTATTTTACGGGACACGAAGGAGGTGTCACTAGTAGAATGGAAGTTTGTTAGATCAACTGTAGTGATATGTCTACAGGTTTGATTGACAAAGAAAATGTGTTAAGTGACCTAGAATTAACTTTTGTAAACTACGATATGGCCAGTTTTTTTATGAGTATGAATTAAAAAATAATGAATCTTCAAAATTCTGTTACAGAAAAAATAAAAATTAGATGTATATATGGTGAGATTGAAACTAATAATTAGGAAATATACAGGTTTTGTTAAGTTAGAGCATTTGACATTTATTGAGGAATAAGACTAATGTAAACAGATACAGGTTGTTTGGGCATGTCAATGAAGATTTGATGATGCCATTAGGGTTGGTAGATAATTCTGTGTAAAGAATGGAAAGAGAAAGTGATGGACCTACAACTTGGTTAAAATTGAACAAAATGATTTGCATAAGTTAGAATTAAAATCTTCTGTCATTGAGCGGTTACAATTGGCAATACCATTATGAAATTCTTGGGTTAACACAGATGACGATGATGATGACTGTTTTGTTTGCCCTTTTCTTGCAGAAAAGCTGATAGCTTCTTACCTGAATAAAATTGGGCAGAAATGTTTGTCTATTTACCGTTCTTATGGGACATATGTGGCTTTCATCACTATCCTTCTGACATTATACCTTGTAACACCAAATTATATTTCATTTGGCTACCTTTTCTTCCTCCTCCTCTGGATAATTGGAAGGCAACTTGTTGAAGAAAGCAGAAGGCGGCTTTGGTTACCGTTAAAAGTTTATGCGACATTGGTGTTTGTTTTTACATGTACTTTGAGCATTTCTAGAAGTCTCGAGGGTTTCTTATCAAAGCGAATTGAAATTTATGCTTATTTAGGATATGATCCTGAAGCTTCTTTGCTGGTTAATATTGCAGTACCGTTAGCTGTTTTGATTGTTATGCAGCTTTATAGCTATGAAAGAAGACAGAGCAGGTACAATGGGGCATCTGAGACATCTGAGTCAATGGAATTTGGATTCTTTGGGATTGTGAGAAGGTTCCTGATATGGCATTGTGGAAAAATTTTGTCTGCTGCTGTATTTTATGCTTCTTTATCTCCTATAAGTGCTTTTGGCTTTTTTTACCTATTAGGGCTTATTATCTGTTCTCCATTACCAAAGGCATCTCGGGTTCCATCAAAAATATTCCTACTTTATACAGGGATTCTTGTGACATCCGAATATCTTTTTCAAATGTGGGGTAAGGAGGCATGTATGTTCCCAGGTCAGCGGCTATATCATTTGTCCCTTTTTCTAGGTCTGAGACTATTTAAACCTGGATTTTGGGGAGTTGAATCAGGTTTGAGAGGAAAGATTTTGGTGATAGCTGCGTGTGCCCTTCAATACAATTGTTTCCATTGGCTAGAAAAGATGCCGAGATGCATAGTAAATAATGGCAAGTGGGTAGAACCTTGCCAGTTATTTGTCTCAAAAGAAAATATGTTGGGGAGCAGTTGCTGTCAAAATGATGAAAGGACACTACCAGTTCTCCTTTCTGTGGAAAGCAGTGTTACACCGAAATCATTTCCATCATTCAACTACAATATAATTGAAGCCTCAGATCCCGGCCCTAGCATGAGAAGTTCAGCTACTAGCAGCAAAAGACATTCTATTGGATATATTTGGGGTAGTTCTAAAGAGAGTCATAAATGGAACAAAAAAGTTGTTCTTATATTGAAAAAAGAGAGACTTGAGATGCAGAAGACTACATTGATTACCTACATGAAGTTTTGGATTGAAAATATCTTCAGACTTTGTGGGCTAGAAATCAATATGATAGTGTTGCTTGTGGCAAGTTTTACTCTACTGAATGCCTTCTCAATGTTCTATATAACCTGTCTTGTCGCATTTATTTTTCTGAAACGAGATGTCATCCAAAAATTTTGGCCTGTTTTTGCATTTTCATTTGCATCTGTTCTTGTCCTCGAGTATTTTGCAATTTGGAAAAGTCTGACTCCTTGGATTCATTCTTCCACTGATACAAAGGTCCATTGCCATGACTGCTGGAGGATTTCCAGTCTTTACTATGAATATTGCACAAAATGTTGGCTAGGTATTTCCACATTCAACTCTATTATTTGTTTACTTTAGTTGATATTCATTGCCATGAATTTAAGTTTGTTTCTCAAACATTTCTTCATGCAAATTATTCTGTGTAGGGATAGTTGTTGATGACCCAAGGATGCTTGTCAGCTATTATTTGGTTTTTATTTTTTCTTCATTTAAGCTTCGTTCAGATCATTTGGCTGTCTTTACAGACTCGCATACCTATCACCAAATGTTATCTCAAAGTAAAAATGCATCAGTTTGGAGGGACCTCTCTTTTGAGACAAAAAGCTTTTGGACTTTTCTTGATTATGTAAGGTTATTTTCATACTGCCATCTCTTAGACATTGTTCTTGCCTTGATTCTAGTTACTGGGACTATGGAGTATGATGTCCTTCATCTTGGCTATCTTGGATTTGCTTTAGTTTTCTTTCGAATGAGACTTGAAATCTTGAAAAAGAAGAACCAAATTTTCAGATATCTGCGCATTTATAATTTTGTTCTCATTGTTCTTTCTCTTGCATATCAATCTCCTTTTCTTGGAGACTTTAGTTCGGGTAAATGTGGGACTGTTGATTATGTGTATGACGTGATTGGGTTATATAAATATGATTATGGTTTCCGAGTTACATCACGGTCTGCCCTTGTTGAAATTATCATTTTCCTGCTAGTTTCAATGCAGTCATACATTTTCTGCTCCCGTGAGTTTGAATATGTTGCAAGATATCTGGAAAGTGAGCAAATAGGTGCTATTATACGGGAACAGGAAAAGAGGGCTGCACGTAAGACTGCCCAGTTGCAGGATATTCGGAAATCTGAGGAAGAAAAGCTTCAGAGAAATTTGCAAGTCGAGAAAATGAAGGCAGAGATGCTCAATTTGCAAACTCAACTTGATAGCATGAATCATGCTGGGAATTGTATTGATACTTCTCCTCACAATGATGGCCTAAGACAACGTAGATGCTTTTCCCATAACATTAGAAACACTGACCCTTCACCTGATCTTGGGGCTAAATCAACCATGCTACCTCAGAATGTTGATGGAGATCTGGAAAATTCGTTCAACTTTCCTACGACTGATGTCTTGAAGAATATTTCACTTACTTCACTAGCTTCAGATCCAGATGGTTCACCTAAGACTGCACGAAGCCATAGTTCAACTGCATTAGCATATCTGAAAATTTCATCAGATTCTTTTTCTGAGATAAGTGAACTTCCGGAAACCTATGGTAATAATGAAATCTGTACAGATAAATACAGAAAAAAGAAAGGGCTAGATAATCCATTAGTTTCAGCTGTTCAGCTGTTGGGTGATGGTGTTTCTCAAGTTCAATCCCTGGGTAATCAAGCAGTGACAAATATAGCAAGCTTTTTAAATATAAAACCTGAAGAAAATGAATCAAACACCGAGTCTTCTCCAGAAGATGGAATATGTCATGAAATAGAACGCGAGGAAAATGGAGCGCACAGACACTTGGACAGGGCCCCTTCAGCTCGCTCAAGTTATGACACAACACCTCCTGCTAGCCTGCAGATTCGAAGAATACTCCGTTTTATTTGGTCCCAAATGCGAACAAACAATGATGTTGTGTGCTATTGTTGTTTTGTTCTTGTCTTTCTGTGGAATTTTAGTTTGCTCTCGATGGTCTACCTTGCAGCACTTTACCTATATGCCCTTTGTGTTAATTCAGGCCCTAGTTATATTTTTTGGGTCGTTATGCTTATTTACACAGAGTTCAATATACTGCTCCAGTATTTGTATCAGATTATTATCCAGCATTGTAGCCTGAATATTCATTTTGAAATACTGCAGAAGTTGGGGTTTCCTGAACACAAGATAACAGCCTCTTTTGTTATTAGTTCACTTCCACTTTTCCTGGTATACATTTCAACGCTCCTGCAGAGATCAATAACTGCTAAAGATGGTGAGTGGTCACCAGTATCGGAGTTTAGTATTCTACAGAAGAGAGAGCATTATTCTGAGGAATTTAGTTTTGGCTATAGCTTAAGGGAAAGGGTTAGGCACTTATTCATGCCATTGGCAGATCTCACAAAAATAATTATAAGAAGTTTCTTGAGATACTGGATGTCTCTTACAAAAGGATCTGAGGCTCCTCCATATTTTGTGCAATTGTCCATGAAGGTTACTGAATGGCCTGAGTATGGGATTCAGCCACAGAAGCTTGAATCAGATATTAATCAGTTGCTGAAGATAGCTCATGAAGAAAGATGCCAGGCCAATATTCTAAATTCATGCCATTCTATAAGCAGGATGCGAATACAAAGTATTGAAAGAAGTCAAGAAAGCCCAAACGTAGCTCTTGTAATTCTTGAAGTCATGTATGCTTCTCCTTCCGTGGAGTGCACTGCTGTAGAATGGTACTGGTCACTGACTCCAGCTTCAAATGTAGCTAAAGAGCTTCTCTTGGCACAAAGTGCTGGAATTTTTGAGGAGTTAGGTTTCCCTTATCCTGTCATCTCAGTGATTGCTGGTGGAAAAACACAAATTGACTTGTATGCCTACATCTTTGGTGCAGATTTAGCTGTTTTTTTTCTGATAGCTATTTTCTACCAGTCTATCATAAAGAACATAAACAAGCTTCTTGATGTTTATCAGCTGGAGGATCAGTTTCCTAAAGAGTTCGTTTTCATTTTAATGGTAAGCATTATGCTATTGGGATAGACTGGGAAAGTAACGTGTTGCATTTTTTTGTTTTGACTGTAGAGTCTTTTTGTTTCATATTTAGGTTAAATAGTGCCTTTGTATGTCTTAGTTACATAAATCATTTACGAAGCTTTTTGTTCATATTGTTTCTTTGCAGGTTCTTTTTTTCTTGATTGTTCTCGACCGAATAGTATACCTTTGTTCTTTTGCCACTGGAAAGGTTATACTATATATTTTCAATCTGTTCCTTTTCACATATTCTGTTACTGAATATGCTTGGTACATGGAATCATCTCACAAGCGCATTGGGAGCCTTGCCCTTCGTGCCATTTATCTTACGAAAGCAGTTTCGTTAGCACTTCAGGCATTGCAAATTCGCTATGGAATTCCTCATAAAAGTACTTTGTATCGGCAATTTTTGACTTGTAAAGTTACCCAAATCAACTATTTTGGATTCCGACTTTATCGGGCTCTTCCTTTCCTCTATGAATTGCGATGTGTACTGGATTGGTCTTGCACCAGCACTTCTTTGACAATGTATGATTGGCTAAAGGTAAAATTCTTGGACAGTTACTTTTTGTACGGTATTTATATCCATCTATCCAATCCGGTTTTGTCAAACTAATGTTTAACCTTCAAAAAAGAATTTTAAGCATAAAAAAGCTACTTCTGGAAACTTGCGTGATGTCGAACAACATGTGAGATGCAAGCCTATTTTAGAGATTAATAAATAAAATTAACAAATAGCATAAAATGCTATGAGAATGAATACAAATGGTAATTATGTGATAATCAAGATGACTTCAATTTTGCAGGTAAATTAATTTTAAATATTTTAGAAATAAGTCCAAATAATATTTAAGTAATTTACCAATTAATTTAGGCAATGTTATCTCAGTAAATCAGAGCCAGGGTATGCAGTAAGGGGTATTTTCACAATAAAATATTTTCTAATTGCAATTTAATCATATAATAATGTTAATGTTGCACAAATGAGTAAATCAAATAGTCTCAAAAATAGACACCATCACTAGACCCCTAGAACACTTGAATTATTCATTAGATTTGAGGAATGCCTAGGTTAGAGGATCCAAGTCACGGGGTGATTGCAGCGGACGAAGAGAGCTCAAAGAAGAGACGTGCAGTGGAGTAACAGTTGGTGAGCGTGGTACGTAGGGGACGAAAGGCCGCGTGAGCGGTACAACTACAGTGGGAAGGTGAAGCATGACTTTGCGGCTCCACTGGTGACGAATGGAGATCAACAGAGGGAGGGTGAGGGTTGGACAACCCTACGTAGTAGCGAGCGATGCGACAGTGGCGAAGCAACCATCAACAGTCATTGGCGACCAGAGTACAATCGGGCGAGGCTACGTCCCAGCATGATGCAAAAAGGTGGAGATGGGGAATTTCACTATAACTGGCAATCACAGCTGATCAGCACACATGGATGACAGCGAGGTGGGCAGGCCGGTGGGATTGAGTCGTCGGTGGGCGGGGACTTCGCCAGAGTACGTTGCGCGATCGGCGGGTCACTACAGCTGTGTTGCAGGCAAGAGAGGGGCAATGGCAGGCGCGAGCAGGGAGTGAACGGGCACAGACGGGTTGTCAAGCGTGGCGGGTTGGCAGGCGAAGGGTCATCTGCGACTAGCCAGCTCGCCAATCGGCGACAAGGGCGTGGTTGCACGAGGCAATCAGGGCACAACGGATAGGCAAGCTAGGGCAGAGCGAGACTATGACGCCCGTGGCCTAAGAGGGCGGGGAGTGAACGCCTGGTGATGTCCTAAGAGAAAGGAATCGCTGAGGCAAAGTGCGGCTCCTGGCAGGCTTCTAGGCCGAATAATGAGTGGTGAGAAGGGCACAGGAATGAATCGTCCCACATCGGAAAGGGAGGGAGATCCTGAGCTGTGTAAGTAGATAACGTGATCTCAAATGGTAGAGGCGCCTTTTAGGGCAAAACCGTGAGGCTAGTGATGAAAAACTCCATAGTTGAGCGTGCTTGGGTTGTAGTAGCACTGGGATGGGTGACCTTCGGGGAAGTGCTCAAGTCACGTAGTTTTCCTAAAGCCAAAGCGGACAATACCTCTACAATAAGATCACGGGATGTTACAATATGGTATTAGAGCCGACTTCTCGCAGTACGATGTAGTTCGAGGATGAACCAGGCGGAAGCTGGTAGGCCTGTGACTCTCGTGGCCGAAGAGGCGGGGAGTGATCGCTGGGTGATGTCCTAAGAGAAAGGAATCACTGAGGCAAAGTGCGGCTCCTGGCAGGCTTCTAGGCCGAATAATGATTGGTGAGAAAGGCACAAGAATGAATCATCCCACATCGGAAAGGGAGGGAGATCCCAAGTTGTATAAGTAGATAACGTGATCTCAAATGAGCCTGGCAGGCTTCTAGGCCGAATAATGATTGGTGAGAAAGGCACAAGAATGAATCATCCCACATCGGAAAGGGAGGGAGATCCCAAGTTGTATAAGTAGATAACGTGATCTCAAATGAGCCTGGCAGGCTTCTAGGCCGAAGAACGATTGGTGAGAAAGGCACAAGAATGAATCATCCCACATCGGAAAGGGAGGGAGATCCCAAGTTGTATAAGTAGATAACGTGATCTCAAATAGTAGAGGCGTCTTTTGGGGCAAAACCGTGAGGCTAATGATGGAAAACTCTATAGTTAAGCGTGCTTGGGCTGAAGTAGCACTGAGATGGATGACCTCCTAGGAAGTACTCAAGTACACAGTTTTCCTAAAGTCAAAGTGGACAATACCTCTATAATGAGATCACGGGATATTGCAGAGACTGAAAGGAAGAAGGGAGCTGTGGGATTAATTTCAAAAGAAAAATTATAATGAAGGGCTTGGATTAACGTCATTGAAATCAGTGAGAAAAATTAAAAGAAGAGTTTGGATAATCCCTTAAGTTCTTAAGGTATTTAGGAATTTTCACCTAAGACCCTGACCCTTCCCTTTACCGGGATATAATACAGATTTCAACTCAAAATAAATTTCATTTCAGAATTAAAGAACCAACAATACTAGTCAATGCTTTTATATATTATAATGAAAATTTAAATTATGAAAATAAATGTAGAAATAAAAAAGAATTACAACATTCCAAATATGAATATCTAAAGAAGAAAGTAAATAAAATCATCCCAGATTTTGAAAGATTCTCATTCAAATT
Source organism: Apostasia ramifera (assembly GCA_019297695.1). Taxonomy (NCBI): domain Eukaryota; kingdom Viridiplantae; phylum Streptophyta; class Magnoliopsida; order Asparagales; family Orchidaceae; genus Apostasia; species Apostasia ramifera. Next base: position 151,104 of record JAEMOT010003482.1, read on the forward strand.
AATTAATTAATTTAAATAGAAATTTCCAATTTATTTGATCACTCACCAATCAAGTCTGCTACCAAATCTGATGATGTCAATCTTCCATCCAAATCAACGCCACGTGGTGAGATCTCGAGCATCGAACGTAGACCCTACCTGGAATAAATCGACAGTTTGACGTCGTGTCCCCACCATTGCGTCAGTTCTAGTTTGTCTGTATGATAAGAAAATTAATCCTTGCTCTTCAAATTTTATGAGCTATTTTGCATTCACGTACATTTGTTAAAAGTATGATGTGTGTGCACAAGTTATGCTTTACACAGATTTACTTAGCAGAAAATTAGCCTCGTTTGTAGCAGTGATGCCCATTCCTCATCATTGAAGCACAAAGTGTTCCAAGTTCATGATTTAGTTATGTGACATATGCCTAATTTGATCACTGAGTACTTTCTCTTCTATAGGTTGTGTATGCTATTACTAGTGTTAAACTTCATTCCTCTTCCTCACTGAGCAGTTTGTGTTCCATTATTCTGAAATTGCGATCAACTATTTTTTGAATATCGGATATTCATAAAATTGGAAACTCATGCTTAAACCAAAATACCTTTTTGTTCCACGACATTGTTGTCTTTTGTTTTGTATAATGTCAATTCTTTCTCTATATTCTATTTTTATTCCATGACAGCTTGTTTTATATTTTTTGTAGTGTCAATTATTTTTCAATCTTCTCTTGTAGCATGTTCGCTATTGATTATAGACCTTCTCATCTCCATGTGTCATTTTTGTGGTTGTAACTGTAAGATTGCTTAAATATGTGATGTGCATGTACACTTATTGTGGCTTTTTGAATTGCAGATAGACTAGTATATAGGGGTAGGCTTCACCTAAATTAAATCGCTACTTTGCTTTGCGGTTTACCCCATGAAACAAAGAAAAATGCTAGTGCACATTTCTTTACGGTATTCTGAAAACCTAATAGATGTGTGAATCCCCAACATGACCCCTTCATATTTGTTTCCTTGCATAGCTTGTTCTATAAGAATCTGCGGTGCATAAAACATCTTACTAATGGGTAGGACATATTTGCTTACAAGGTCTTCTAGATGGTCCAAATCCTTTCTTCATAGGAACTTATTGATTCATCAACTCATCCTGTAATCATTGCTCAAGTTGGTTTGGGGGTGATATTGAAATCAGTTTAGTGAAGAAAGTGAGTATTTCCTTTATTATTTGGTATATTTAGGTCAGAACTGTTGTATTGTCCCTTCACATGATAAAGATCATATACACTTTAATAGTACTTTTGTAGCATGATTAACATTTGCTTTTCCTAAATAACCAAAAAAAAGTTTTCTTTTTTGTTTTTTTTTTCTTTTTGGCCAAAAAATTTTAAATGAACTCCTAGCCAAACAATAGGTGACTAATCAGATCAATACTAGCTTAATAAACTTAAATTAGATCATAAAATAGTCTGAAGCTGTTCTCCTTCCATGTAATGAAAAGATGAACTCACATTGTGTTGGTTTCTGGATACCTGGGAGCCTACTATAAAATTATCCTATTCTTGTCAGAAAATTTAAAATGAAAAGTTTTCTTTAATTGGTATGTTGTTCAATTCTTCTTTCCTAACTTATCTTAAAACTTCACATTTTCTATTTTGGTTCATGCCATAAACTCGGTGCACTATTTATTGCCTTCTGTCTAGATGATTAACATTAGATAATTTATGGAGCTTGGAAAGTATGTGAATCTGGCTTTGAGCTACTGAAAGTATGTTAACTTACGAAATTAATTCAAATATGCTTTCCTTTTTTCATAGTTGGAGGACATTAATTCAAGCTTATTTCTCGTCAAATGTGATGCTGTTTTAAATAGATTCTCTCATAAACAAGGGCAAAAGCAGAGCAAAATGACAAAGTTTTGCAGTGGAATTATCTTATTCTTCATATTGATATGCGTCATCTGGGCCCCTATGTTGGTAAGAGTTTTGAAGTTAATCTTCTTTCCTACAAATTCTCTTTTCTTTAGCTCAGTTTGATGTATTGCTTTTAAGTATTTTTGTCATGAATAAGACAAGTCATCTTTTCACTTTGTCAAATACGTATCTTTTTATCTTTTCCTCCCACTTTAAGAAGTTAATGTGTATTATGGATTCACAAGATCTATTTCTCCTTTGAATTTTTCTCGGATTTGCATCACCAAAGTAAGGGTGGTCTTCCTTTCGACAGATGTATAGCAGCGGCAATCCGAGTAATATTCCAAATCCAATTAAAGATGTAAATGTGCAGATTGATATTAAAGCAACAGGGGGAGGACTAACACCATTCCAGACCACTCTTTGCGAGATAATTCCTTACCAGGAATCGGATTTCTTTGATGATATCGAGACCCACAATTACTTGGATACTTACAATGTGCAGGATATACAATTGATCTGCTGCCAATCTGATGCCAGCACAATGTGGCTGGTTCCTCCGATTGTTCAACTGAGATATATAAAATCTTTGGACAACAGCACAAAATTTCTTTTCACTTGGGTTTTCACAAGGGAAAGACCCAAAGGAAAGGAAGTTGTAAAATACGAGTCGTTTGTTGAGCAACCACCAACCCCAGATGAAGTAAAACAAGTTCTTAACGGAACAACAGATCATTTTAGTTTATTGAATGCATATCCTAGATATTTTCGAGTTACCAGCTCTGGTGAAGTGCGGCGCCTTGAGCAAACGGTATGATGCATTGGCTTTTCCTGTCTTAAAAAAATAATGCTGACTTTTGTTATCTTCATACCATTCTCATTCTTTAAATTTTTTCTGATTTCATTTTTTACTGCACTTTGCAGGCAAGTTCTGTGAGCAGTGATCTTTATTTGAATCGTGGGAGTCCACCTTGGTGGTCATTCCATGATGTTAATGCATCAGATCTTGTGGGATGTAAAGGAATGAGCGGACCAGTTGCTATAATTGTTTCTGAGGAGACCCCACGTCGGTATCTCGAACTTCAGTAACATTTTTACTCCATTTTTCGTACTTGAAAATTAGTGCTGTTGGAAGTATCAATATTTGATCGATTACCCATTCGTTTGTAATTAACTTTTTTCCTCTTAATTCACAATATTTCAAACTAATATTTTATATTTAATAGATTACCTATATATATATGTGTGTGTGCGCGCGCGCGCGATGTGAATGTGGCAATATAACAAATCTTTAAAAAGTAGGATATCAATACATAATGATACAATGATTTAACATGACAGGATGGACAGAGAGAGGAGAGAGGAGGGGAAGGAGATAGATGGGGAGTGAGACTTGAGCAAGTGGAGTAGCTTTCAAGGCCTTACATCACCTTAATCATCTTGCAAGTCAAGCTTGAGCACAATCTTCTTCAAAAATTTTCAAATACATGAGGGAAAGAGAGAGCAAGCACCATCCCCCACCATGTGTGGCAATTCAAATGATCAATCCAGTGGCTTCAGAGGTAGGACATGCTCAATGTATACCTCCAACATGCCACTGTCCACATGACCACAGGTGTCTCCTTTGCCATCATATGTGCCTTCTTCTGCCCATTGCTCATCTACTCAGCAAGTCGCTAGAGAGCGCCTATGTCGCCCCCGTCTTCAACTATGACTCATCCTATAGATCTTTAGGAGAGAGAGAGAGAGAAGAAGAGAGAGAAGGGGTGGGATTATAGTAATTGTCAAATAAAAAATACTAAAAATTTTCGTTTTGCTTGTTTCCTTAATTTAAGATGAAGGAAATCTATTATAATGAACCTATTTGAAGTACTAATTCAATTTCTGTGATTTAACTGAGAAATCAGACCTATCTTAAGAACCCAGAAGTTAAATATTTAAAAATATGAACCTGCATGAAAGTATACCTTAATCTCAAGAACCTTTATGTAATTTACCCTTATTTTTATTTCGAAAAACTAGTAAAAGTATCACTTATGCAATTTACAATAATATTTTTAAATATTATTTTTATGTTTGTTAAAGGAGAGTTCTACTAGTCGTATGACCTGTAGGCAACGTGAGAACAGAGAGACAATGAACTTAAAGTAAAACAAATGGGGATTTAGATGGTTCAGAGTAATCCTTCTGCACCAACTGGCCGAGCAAGTTCCATATCTACTATCTTCAAATGAGCCTGCGCAGTTAGTTGTTAGAGTAGTACATTGGAGAGAAGCTGTTGAGAGTTAGAAAGAGAAAAGCTAAGTCAGGAGGAAAAGAAAAAGACCTTCTGAATGGACTGAGTCCCTTATTAATAATCTCAGTAAAGTTACTAATGGACAAGCCCCTCAGTCGATCTGGTCTGCAGGATGTGAGTTGTTCATTGGAATGGCTTGGATTGCACCATATAGAGCTCTGAAGGGGACATCGGATGAGTGGGTGGCAAGGTAGCCTTCTACGCCAGGGATGGAGTCTGTGATGGCTGATGGAGTGGATTAAGAGACGTCTCTGTCTTGTGTTGATCGTACAAGCCTTACCTTAGTAAGGCAAGTAGAGGTGACGTGGTGTTGTTGGACGCTGAGAATGGGTGACGTAGAGTAGTCACAACACCACCATGAAGTGGCTAAGGGTGAAGTAGCGATTGTCACCCATCATTTTGTCTTGGGTACGAGCTTGAATATTGGGAGCCATTCATGGAGTATTGTCCAAAGCTACGGAGCTTGTTGAGAGGAGAAAGATGTTGACCATATGGAATGAAGGACAAACCATCACCAGTTAACATCGTGGCGAATGTCTTGCGGATGGGTTTGGACTGGCTTGGCTTTATAGGGTCTTGGGTCTCCCCGATAATTACCATGTTGACGGCTTTAATGCTATTGAGAATTCCCTCACAACCATCAATCTCATCGATCATTGGACGAGGGCATTCATGTGTGCAAGGAAATAAAATAATGACTATGCAGCGCGTGTTCTAGTTGAGGAATATAAGGTAACATGGGAGCTGTTGAGTTTACTTCATCTTCACGATTCTTGAGTCCTTGGCTAACTATGAGAGTTTCTTCCTTGATAGTGCTAGCCGATCGCTGAAGAGATTGAAGAGGAGATGGCTCAAAAGAGGAACCCAATAAGGGCGAAACAAATTCACGAAAAGGAATGCCTCATTGCCCGTCAGCGAAGCTGAGCCGAAGAAGACGAGGGTGGAGTCACCGCTGCCCTTGCAAAAAGTTGGGGTTGAAAAGATGTCTATGGAACAGGCCTCTGGCCTCGTCCCTGTTCCTGTTAGGGTAAAGCAGGGTCTCCTTCCATGTGTGGTAGACATGCTGCGCTAGGTGATAGTAAATGTGGATTCTCGACCTCGAAGGCTCCAACAGTTGAGGTAGATGCAAGGGCAAAGAGGGAGACCCCTAATATGGCAATGAAAGTGCCAAACTTAGGCCCTGTTTGGCAATGGGCTAAAAATCATATCTAAAATTACCCATGGCCAAAATCTTAAATTTATTTTAAAAAAACTTAAAAAATTATTTTATATCTCATCTCACACAAATTCCAACATTAAACAATCACTTTATTTCACATCCAACACAATTCTCAATAAATCAATCAACTTTATTTCACATCATACATAATTTTTAATATAACCAACTTACTTTATTTCACATCATACATATTTTTCAAAAATGGCTAAAAATTTCAACCAAATCTTCTTTTTTTTTTCTTATTACCAAACAGAGCCTTAGATGATGAGGAAGAGTAGTCACCTTAATGCATCAAGGCAACGACAATGGTGCACTGGAATGTTAAGATCAACGAGGTGACCACAAAACGATTAGTAGTCAGTTGATGACGTTGAATGTTGTGTTGACTGAAAGTTAGCGCAAGACTCTGTCGCACATCATTGGTGATAATGGAATGGTATTAATGGCTTTCTAGACGAAAGCTGACGTTGGGAGTGCTAAGGTCCATGGCGAAGCCTCCAGAGCAGAGACGATGAGAGAGACAATCGGGGAGGTGCCAGCTAGAGTGGATATTGTTGGGGAAAGCAAGGGAATGGAAGCTTCCTTTAGGGAATCAACAGGGTCATCCTCTAATGAGATGAGAAAATAGAGGATAAGACCCTAACAAAAGCGACCTACACGCCCTAGTGGAGCTAGGAGAGATTCGTAGAAAGTTTGCCACCAACCTATTAAGATTGAGAAAACCCACAAGGAGATGGTTCGACAGCTAAGTGCTTGTGAGAGGATGGAGGTCGTGGCAAAGAAGGTAAGGAAGCCAAAAATTGAGAAGAGTCCTTCCATCGTGGACACAGTTGTGGCTAAGATGAGAAATAAATTCATTATAGTGATGGAACACTCAATGGAGGGTGCCACTCATATGTAGGTCTGGTTGAGTGAGGTCTCCACGACCCTTGCGAAGGCTCAGAAGAGGTGTGCTAAAGCTGAGCCCAAAAAAATGTCGTGTGCACTGCTAAGTTGTTTCCTAAGAAGGTTGAGAAAGCGAAGGGAAACCTAGCGAGGCCATGAGTGATTTATTCGCATATGCTAATAACCTGTAGGTAGAAGTGTCCCTGTAAAAGACTGCCCACACCAAATAGGTGAGGAAGGTGTAAGAGGAAATCGACTAGCTGAAGAAAGTTGAAGAGTTGTTGGCTTAAGGATGGTAATGCAATGAAATGGAGCTATGTGGCAGTGCGGCACGAGAACCATGGGCTGAACACTGAACATCCGCCAAGCACCACGTAGAGCTGCTCATGGTGGAGAATTGCACGTTGAGGATAACAATGAATCACAACCGTGACTGGACCAACCAACATGTTGCAGATATTAGGTAAGCAATAAGCAAAGTCATGGAGATAATTGCGCATTGTATAGTGGGGCAGAGCGTGCAAACTAAGGTAGCGTATGACTCATTACTAAGGGCACTACTGAATACAGGGTTGCTGTCAAAATTGGAGATTTGGCATCTAGAGATTCTGTTGTTCACTACTCCGGATAGCCTAGAACAGCTATTCCTCAGCTGTTACGAGTCCTAGCACTTTCAAGGAAGACCGAAGAGGGAGTTGGAGCTAAACCCTTTTTTCAACCTCTAGCTGGAGACCACTGTTATTGACGAGGGGCATCGTGGACACCAATAAATCCCCTTTCCTTTCGACTTGGTACCCTTATGATGGTTACGTTCCCCACCCATTGCCAAAGCAACAGTAAAGGCTACCTTAAAGATTTTGCCCCATCCTGTTCCTACTTTTTTCTATTCATAGGGAAAGCATTAGCAAAAAGAATGTACTTATTTTACTATATGAATGATGTGTATTTTCTTTTGTACATTGTTTGTCTAGAGGTGTTGCACTTTTAGCTTTTGGTAGCGCTTGAAACTAACTCCTAGTAAATACTTTCTAGGGAAGTGTTTGCTTTGGTATGCCATGCCCTTTATAGCTAGGGCCCTACTTAGGATGGACTGAGGGTTATGAAATGAGCGGGGAACTCACTTACCGGAGGATTGCTTCACCTCTCGAAGCATAAATCCTATGGAGGGACCCTTCGAGGGGCAGTCATCTTCAAAGTGGCGTCGATTTGCAGGATCCTAATTCGTGGTCCATGTTGTCGTAGTCCGTATCCTATAGGCATTACAGCAGCAATCAACCTTCACTAATTTCGGAGCAAGCCATGCACAGCAAGTCCCATTGGACAGTGGCGCTTTAGATGTCATATATACTAATGTGAAAGTGGGGCCCACCAGTCATTGAGGCATGGCTACGGATGGCTCTGATTTGATTGATGGGGAGTCATTAAACATCAATGCATAGAGGCAGGTTGCACTTGCCATTTCAGCTCATTTTCCCATTCATCTCCTTCCCTTTGGACGATTGTGTTCTCAGGTCTATTTAGGAGAACATGGGGAAGATGGGGAAGAAAGAAGGGGAGTTCGACGATGTGGCTTTTGTAAGTTCGTGTCCAGTTCTAGGATTACCAACAAAGTTTGATAGTTGAGCATGAGGTGATGAACATGAGTCGCTATAGAAGAAGACAGATCAAAAATGTTATTGCTTAATGTGTGTGCGTTTGCAATATATACCTAGACATATAGAAGATGTTACCACTACAAGAGTTTCTGGATATACTGAAGAACTTTGCTGGTTCCAAAACTTCTTTCTCTGAATGGGGTGGCATGTATCTATGCCCTATCAAAGGTCCAAAAAGACAAGGACTGATTTGGACATGCGACTCTTCAGGGCGTTGATATTCCACGAGGATTATAATAACCTAAAAGTGTGTGAACATGAAAGCATGAACTAAGAATGCCCTCTTTGTTGGTGCGCCTAATTCTCATTTAAACTAAAGCGACTTACTACTTTTTTAGAGAAGTAGGCCTAGAGGTGCTTACACTGGGGATGTGTTTGTTTAATTAGGTTAAAATTAATCGTACTAACCTTAATCTGGCACATCGCATCATACATAAATTTTAATATTGAAATTTAACTATATTTTACATCATGCATATTTACCAAAATAAAATTTAACTTTATTTCCTACACACATATCAAAATAATAATTAATTTATATCACATTCATCACACATCTCAACATAATAACCAATTTTATTTTACATCATACATAATTCTTAATAAAAAAATATTCTATTCTAAGTTTAACTTTAATCTTGTTAAAGTTAACCTTTGCAAACAAGCACACGTATGTTCAAGGAGCCTTAGTTCAAGGACAATAAATTGCTAATCTAAGCCATAGCAAAGGACCAGGAGGACTGTGCAATCACGAGGAAGCTCCTAATTACAAAGCTAATGCTTGTACTCAAGGACAAGAGTGACTACGACAGCAAATAAAGAGGCTGGAGGAAGTGAAGTTGAGGATGAGGAGAAAGGAGGTTAGGAGGAAGAAGAAGGTGATGCATTAAGGATGAGGACAGTCACAAATGAGTTCCCCTTAATCGTGAGCTTAAAGAGACAGGAGTACTAATAGAGTCTTCTTAGTTTATTGCTAATTGGATAGAAGGTAGGTCTTGACAAAAGGGGCCCCCTTTTAGGAGAAGCAAAAAGGGGTAGAGTGGAGAAAGCAGGAAGGACCTTGTTAAAAAGAAACGAGTAGGACCTTGTTAAAAATAAATGAGAAAGAAGTAAGTGCTAGGTGCCTACCAAACGAAAGTTGATTCTGTCCCAAGAAGAAACACAAAGACCAAAATTGGCTAAGGGAGGTCCTAGGTCCAACCCCTTTGGTTACCGTATGGGGCGCTCGCTAACCGATTGGTTTTGGCGAACAATTTAATGACAAAAAGTGAGAATGGAGAATTTGTCCACCAATAAGAATAGGGATTTCCATCTCTATTTTCCTTAGATGTTCAAGGGGGGATTTTCCCTATCCTAGGATGTTGGTCTAACGATAGGGAAGGCCTTTTGGGCAAAATGCTGGAAGAGTAAGTTATGCACCATCCCAGGCAAGCAATTTGTAGAAGGCATCGCTAATAAGGTTCTCTAATTAAGGCTTCATATGCTCAGGGTCACTGTTTTCTGACCATTCTTGTGTGGTACTAATCTTTTTCTTCATTCAGAACTTGGAGTGTTTCTCTCATTTTGTTGATGGGGCTGGGGCTAAGGAAGAGGATGAAACCCTAGTGTCGTAGGACGAGATCAACACACATCTTCAACAACAGATGAAGAAGGTGAAGTCGGCAAAGGCAAATGTGGAAGGCCAGATTTAAGACATAGGCCTTGAGTGTAGAAGGTTAAAGACATTTTTGGCAATGCTCTGGGCCATGTCCTAGTTCTTCAAGTTGTCATAAGTCATCCACACGGCGAAGCTCTAGGCTAAGCAGAGAAGGCGGTGGTAAGAGATCGAATTATAGCACTAAAAGGGATGTTTCCCATCTGATGCAACAAGGATCATTCCGAAGCTGACTCAGGGTATTATGAAGGCATTGGAAGGAAAAGTCACTATTGATTGCAAGGGAAGCTTGTTGTACTTGAAGCAAAAGATAGCAGACATCAAGTTAGTCTAGTAGACCCATGTCACGGGTCTTCTTGACTAAGGGTTTCTTTGGAGGAAAGTCTAGGGTGGATTGCTCCGGCTGAGTATTTGAGTGGAGAGTTCTCGTACGTATAGCTTGTGGGTGACTTCATTGACATCTTGTGGCACATTTTCTTCTCGCACTTTTATTTTATGCCATAGTATTTTATTGGCAACAGTTTATATTATAGCATTTTTTATTTTTCTTGTGAAAGAGTGGACCATACGATATAGAGTGATGATGCATTTTGAGATTTTGGGGCTTTATTTGAGAGAAATAATGTAATTTTGGGTTTTATTTGGGGAGCAGTGGGTAAGTATCTTTGAGCTTTATTTGGAACAAAATGAGCTTAATTAGGTTAAATTGAGAAAAAACCCACTAACCATCCTTGCCGTAAATGAAAATCACTATCTACCCCTCTGTGAATTGAGGGTTTGAGTCTCGTGTAACTCTTTTCTTGCTTCTTCCTCTTCCCTTTCGTATTTGGGTCGTTTATCGCTCTACATTCATATTCCCTTCCATACTAGACTCATCATGTAGACTTACTGTTCAACATGTTCATGGCTACTTTTTGTGGATATTTGGTTCTTATTAGCTAGTTAAATTAGCTCTTTAATTTGGGAATTTTTCAATTTCATGAACACTGGCTAATTTGAATCTGAATTGACTCTAAAAATTCATCTAATCCTTTGTTATTTAATGGCATTTAAGATGTTAACTTAATTCAAGCTAGTTTTCCCTTAATTAATTGTGGAGCTCTCTTTAAATCTTAATTTCAGCAAAACCCCATTGCATTTAGGTTAGTTTATAATTTTTCCTGCATCGAAGCTGCAGCATGACGCAAGTATCCCAATCGTTTTAGGTGGGATAGTCCAGATGGTTTAGCTGTGTGGCAAAATCCACAGTGTTGGATTTTGCCTTTGTGCAAAACCTGGATGACTCTCCTAAGCAAGTGTGTGGTCCAATGGCTGAGAATTTGCAAGCATTCAATAAGTATGGGACTTCGGCTCAAAGAGCTTGGGAATAGTAGATCGATGCTTGAATGTTGTTTGGTGTTGTAGGGGTATCACCAAGAGGTCGTTAAGCTGGTAGTTGCGTGGCTCTCACCGTGAGAGGTGAATCGTGCCCGTCGAGCTGCAGCACGACAAGCTGAGGGGTTGATGATGCAAGGTGGAGATGATCTTAACTTGATATTACATAACGCTTACCATGCCAAATGATAATTTTCATGTAAGGACATGGCATTGAGCCACATGGTAACATATGCCAAATGATAATCTTTTAAGGTCATCCTAACTCCTTATCCATGGGATAAGAGGTCCATCTTGTTGCATCAGGGATGAAAGGTCCTTCCCGATTTGATTTTAGCTCATCCTAACTCCCAAGCAAGTGCCAACCATGACTCGCCTTCTGATAACTACATCACTAGGGAGGATGTTCGCAAGTTGACCCTTCTATAGTTGCATAAGAAATGCTAAGTCTTGCTAGCTTGCGGCGTACTATGTATGACCTATAGACTAAGTGATAAAAAGGAGAAAGCTAATTAAAAATAAAGCCAATGTAGGTTTAGGTATTTTTAAGAGATCTTCCTATGTTCACTAGCGAAGCCAGTTCTAAGTCCTCTATCTTTGAATAAGCCTACACTAGCTAATTACAAAGCTACCAGTAAATAGTGGGCAAAGAAGAAATCAAGTGAAATCCATTGCTTCACCGTACAAATCCATGATGAGAATCAGGAAATCTACTTAATAAATTCGAAATTATCAGCCACATCCATTGCTTTATTGATGTTTCAATAGCCACATAAGGAATCCATCTTGGAAATTCAGGAACCTTTTTTTAATCCGACCTTCAAATGCTCAATCACAGTGTTTTCTTAATAAATTAAGTGTATAATTGCTAATGCCATGACTGTAAAAGTAATCTGGATCATTGCATTAATCTCATTTTAACCCTGTAGAAAAGGGTACAAGGGATGGCAACTAAGCAAAACTATTTCATATAAAATACAATGGAATATGAATATTATCCATCAATATCATTAAAAAATAAGAAATAAGTTTCATGCATGTGTATGATTTTTAGCTGATTAGCAACTAGGAAGGTTGAAATAATATGAAGAGCTGGAGAAGAAATAGTAAGTTGAAATAATATTTTCAAACTTGATAGTGGAAACTGGAGAATGAAAATAAAAATATCTTTAGAAGGAGAATTATAGAACTTAGGCAGTGGGACATTGAGGGAAAAACTGATCTTATGTGGTTGACAGTTGTTAACTACATTCGCAAGGTGACGAAAGAGGTCTGAGGAAAATCTAAAGAAAAGATTCCTAATAATAAAAGTGCTTGACGGTGGTAACAAGATCTGTAAGAAAAAGCTAAAGAGACAAAGATATGCTATAAAGATTAATATAAATGTAAGAACAAAGTGAATTGGTAGAAATACAAAATAGCTCGATAAGAAACTATAAAAGCAGCCTGTATTGCAAAAAATATAGCGTTTGATGATTTATATAGAAAATTGGATATCAAAAAAACAGAAAAACACATATACAAACTTACTAAAATAAGAGATAAGAAAACTGTTAACGGAGAGATAGAGTTCTGAGAATTAGTGGTACGCAGCATTTTTAGCTCAGGGGTTCAGGGATTCAATTCCCCACCTAGTGGGATTAAGGCTTGGTTGTTGTTGTTGTTGTTGTTCAGAGATTCAATTATTAAGAGGTATAATAATCATCCAGAGTAACATACAGAGATTTAAGGTGGCTCAGGGATGAATTCCCCTACGTCCACCGAAGATCAGTGAGGGAGGTTCTACTAAAGCTCAAAAGGGTTTGGTCAGAAGACCAATACAAGAGGAAAGCAAAGATTACAAGCTTTGTCCCTGATGTTTTTCAAGTGAATCTCTCCTTTCTAACTTGTTCTCTTATTGTGTCCTTGTTTTTGTAGTGTCTCCTGAGGGGCTTTGTCTAGAGGTATTTATAGGCGGCTGTAGTAGAGTTTAGCGGATTCTTTGGGATGGAATGCTGAGTATTTTATCTACGGAACACTTACCAGTGTTCCCACCACTGCTGGCTTCCGGAAAAACCGTCATTAGTGACCAGGGCACGCGAGTCCTTGGTTTCCGAGTCCTGCTAGAATCTTTATCCAATGAAAGTTATGCTGACGTGGCATCCTGACAGTGATAGCTTGGGCGGAGCGGACGTCGTGTCCGATGTTATGGTGTGCTAAAGTCCACATGTCGTGGTCGATGTCTTAAAATGTTGAACCAGTGGGACCGAGGTTCGAGGCCTGTAAAGGAGAAGCATGATTAGTCAAATATCGTTGTCGATGACAGATAATGAGGCTCGAACGGGTCCCTCTGGGTCCCACGTGTATGGCTGAAATGTGATGCTGAATCCAGCTGTAAGCATCAGCCCCTTATATAGATGGGCGCAAACATTTATGTGGGCCCAGGCATGTGTCTATTGGCACGTGGGTAAGTGCGTCGCTTTGAATTTTGTTCTGGCGACATAAATTTAGGGCAAGGTCCTGCCGATTCGTATTCTACTTCTACTTTCCCTTGATCTATGAAAAAGAGGGAGAAATCGGGTTAGGGTAATAACTGATCAGAAAAATTGGGCTGGCCTGGCGTCTCTTATTGACAAGAAGAAGAGGCCCAACAGCTCGCCATCAGAGCCTCCTCCTGAGAAGAAGATAGACGTTGTCTCGCCTTCAGAAGATGGACCGTCGCTGCGGCCAGAGCTGGCGACTTCTACTCCAATGGTTCCAGAGAGACCGGCGGAGAAAATGGTGGTGCCCCCTCCATCATTAGTGCTGCCTGAATCGCCGACATCCAGGGTTGCCAGCGTTCTCTTGAGAATCCTTAAGTCCGCGGAGGAACTTGCCAAGGAGGGCGAGAATGAGAAGGACCGAGTGGAGATAATGGAAGTCTCTGACTCTCCTGCCAAGAAGGTGGCGCCAAAGGTAGAAGAGAAAGAGATAAGCGTCTCGCACAGGACGCGCGAGGGCGAGATTCTGCCACCAGGGAGGATATTGCTCAAGGACAAGAGCATAGAGCAGTTTCTCCCACATCCCAGCACTACAGCGGTAAGGGGATCCATGAACACTGCTTTTGAGGCCCACCGCTAGAATGATTTGATGAGGTTAGAAATACGCTCAATGCGCACCTTGATAAATAAGAGTCAGGGATGGAGAGGGCAGCGCATGGAGGATTTGGAGGAGACAGTGAGGAGGGCTGTGAACATCCTCAGTTCATCAGCCCTATGGCACCACGTTAAGAGCCAAACAGCCTTTGATGTACTCCTGCAGACGTTAGTAGACATTAGTATTTTGATACAGGAGAATTTTAGAGGTCCGGTTCTTCATTTCTGTGGCCCTAAAGGTCCAGACAAGTTTGATTATGGAAGCCGAGGCTTGGAGGAAGTTCCACCCTCAGGGGCCTATGCTGGTTGGGGGTATTGGCCTGCATCCTCCTGCAGAGGCCCTAATGAAGGTCAGAGCTCTCCTCCTAAACCGCAACAACAGCAACCTCCTGCCGTAGGCCCATAGGAACTCGTTTCTTCTTGCTTCCTCTTGGAGTCCTTCCTAGGTTAATTATTTTGAATGATCATAGGAGTTGCACTGGGTTGGTTGTCCTTTCTGTGTTGTTTCTGTTGGAGATATGGTTGCTTGTATTCTAGATGTTCTGTTTTGTTTTTATCCTTTCTTATCTTGTACCCAAAAAGGAATATATAAGGGACAAGATGTACAAAGAGTTGTAATAGAATTTCTTTATTAATGAAATTTCTTTCTTTCTATGTGCCTTTATGCTGCATCATGGAACGTTGTAATGTGTTGTAAATTGTGAAGTGAAATGGTAGACTGCAATGTAACTTAACAGAGCATAAGTTCTGAACAGAACATTTAAGGGTTGAACTGCATAACATTGAATATGATAATTTAGGGGAACAAGAGGAATACAGAGCTCTTTGAGAGGACAAGATTGAGAAATTTAACAAGTACAATGGTTGAAACCATTAACTATCGGTATCGATGGTTTTAGGGGTCAGCTTTTGAGCAGGCAGCCAATCATCGGGCCTGATATTCGTGAACATTGTGCACGATTGTCTAGGGAAAGGCAAGGGTCGTGATGCTTCGAAATTTGTGCATCACTTTGAAATCCGTACCTGTTGGAAAATGGAGGGTCAGATCTTGCCCACCTGTTACGGACAGGATCAAACGGTCGAAAGGTCAGGGAGTGGGACTATATCTCCCGCCAAGCTTTTGCGAAATGGGTAAGACGAGCTGGCATCCTAACTCCCAGCTTCCTTTCTCTGATTCGCGATGGGGGCCAGGGAAATCGAGTGGGCAGAGCTCTCTGAGCAGTTTAAGAGTGATGCCAGTTATCAAGAGAGCCTGATGATGGAGCATAAGATGCTCAACACCACCAGAGATCATCCAATCGATCGTCAAGCATCGCCCCAACAAGCCCCTTGAGGGCGCAGTGTGCTTCTATCGAGACCAGGTGGAGTATGGCATGATGCTCCCTCCGCAGCCAGAGTTCAAGGAGATCCTGAACGCTTATCAAATTGTGCCGGCGCAGCTCGTCCCCAACGTCGTCGCGTACATCTATTCCTTCATCAAGCTTTTGAGGGCTCAGAATATTCCGTGGAGCTTAACACTATTTAGGGGGTTATTTAGCTGGATGGGGATCCCTGGGTACAAAGGTTGCTTGGCCTTCTGCTCTAAGTCGAAGAAGGCGATGTTCTCTGGGGCCAGTAGTTCCCGTTCAGACTAACGGGACTACTACTTCTTCATGGGGGGCGAGCTAGGGATCCCCATGAAACCAGGGATATGCCCTCCAGAGTTCATACGAGATGCCAGGTGAATGGCCGGAGAGGGGACCATAGGCTATTTGGAGAAGCTGAAGAAACAAAATTGACCCCTAAAGGATTTTATCAGGTATGTAAGGAGTGACATATCCCTGCTAGCCAAGTCGCTGGGATATGATATTTTTAAGGAAATAACTCCCCTCTGGCGCAGTGATAATGAAGTGGGCAAGGAGAGGGCAGCCCCCAACCACCCAGTTAAGTAAAGAAATAACTGAGATGGTGGAGGAGCAAGGAGAATCAGGAGTTTCTGAACTTGTGTGTGAGGGAGCCCTAGTTGATATGGTATCTTCTCTGGAAGATACCAGTGACGATGATATCCCCTTGGCCCAAAGGTTTGAAGAAATGGGCAAGGGGAAGGGGCTTGCAACATCAACTAAGCCCAAGGCGATTTCTGGGGGTAATAAGGAAATTGTCCTTGGGGGAGGTAAGAAGGAGACTGTTGCAAGTCCCGTTTTGGACTTGGTAATAAAGGAGGTGCCCAAGAAAAGAAAGGGCCTCCCAGATAGGAGAACACTAGAGCCCCCCTCTAAAAGAAGTAGGGAGGCTGAAGAAGGAAGGCCTTCCTCAGGGGGGCATATAGCGTAGTGTGGAATCCTCTTTCAGCCTTAATTTCAAGGGGGCGTACAGCAACGAAAGGGTAAAGATCGCTGTGGAGACACAAGAGGATAAGAAACAATTGAAAGTGCTCTCCCAGCAGATCCTAATCAGAGGTTCACCGTATCGGCGGAGATGGGTCTGGCAATGGGGGGAGGTTTGGTTACAATAGAGTTAGAAACGAAAGTTGAGGAAATCCCCATTCCAGACCTCTATGCCAACTTTGCGAATAAAACAGTTTCTGTAAGATATTAATCCTTATGCTTCTTTGTCATCTGTGTGATCCTACTGATAGCTTTGCTTTGCCTTGCAGGTGCTGGCTCGCCTTCCTCTGATGCTGAACAGGGCGATGAGGGCGGAAAAGCAGATTGCTATATAGGCTAACCTTCTTCATCAAAAGGATAAAGAGATAAAGACAATAAAGGCTCAGCTTGAAGCAGAATCTTCTCAAAGAACCGCCCAGCAAGAGGAGATCCTGAAGCTTCAAGCAGTTCTAGACAAATGGGCTAAGATTTTTAAGAGTTAGCGCCTCAGCTTCTAAAGATAGGCTGAAGAAAGTTCTTGAAGAACAGGATGCCATAATTGCGACCAAATCAACTGAAGCGATGGAGGCCTACAAGCCTAGCCTAGAATGTAGAAAAAATAGGTTAGATGGGATCAAGAGAGCTTGGGAAGGGCTGGCTTCTACTTTGTTCAGAGAGGGTAAAATCACTGCAAATGACCTCTCTAAAGTTGACCTCATTCCCTGCCTGGCTGCTGATCTCTCATATAAGGAGGAAGGGCTAGAGTTCACTGATGAGGTTATCCAACAATTGTTTGATCTGACCTTATCTGCACCTGCACAGGAAAGGAGTAATAGCACTAGTAGTGATCTTGCGTAGGAGGGATTACTTCCCCAATGTCAAAGGCATGCGTCTGAAACATCGAGGACGATGTTTGTCCTAAGACATGGGTTGATCTCCATTATAACGGCAAATCCTAACGGGGAGTGAAGGCATTCTGCTTAAGGGGGACTTGTATCAGAATGAGATGACAGGAACTGCCCTAAGGTTACGAGCAGGCACTTCCGAAGCCCCCTTGACCTTTAGACATATGGTGGAATTCTAATTGCAAATGTTAGGAGATCTCATCTACCTTACAAGTTTAACTAGGCCCAGAGATCACTGTTAGCTAAGAGTATTAGTATGAAAGGGCAACTTTGGCCCCGGGATAATAGAACATCGGGGATGACATGTACTTGCATTGAATATAGATATCATCGATTTCGGCACCAAATGGTGGGCAATGCGTATGGAACGCTTATAGGCCAGCCATCGTACATGCTGTTACATATGGGTGCACTACGAGTCTTGCTATGGAAATCCAGTATTTTCTGTGATTTGAATCTATAGGTTTTAGAAGACCATAAATGTAATATGAATTCTGGGGAGCCATCAAAATGTGAATTCCTCTGTTAATAGAGAACATGAATTCCGTAGAGTATAAATTCTAGAGTGAGCCGATTTTTATGACCAATCAATGAAGTAGAAGACCAGCGGGTGAGGAACTACAGCCCAGTGGGTACTAAACCTTTGGATGTGCTTGCGAGGGTCTGTGAGAAGACATGCTTCTACTTATAGACCTAGCGAGGTTTCTTATCCTTGATGTCACGCTCATCATTTCTACGATTCCTCGGGCCCGATGGTTCGTGGTCTCGATATTTCCTTTTGCCTTTTTCTTTAGCTCTAGGCTTGGAAACATCGGGGGGTCTGCTTTCTGCATCTTCCAGGAGCACAAACTGGCTAGCTCTTACAATCAGCTCTGGGTAGCTTCTGGGTTTCACCAGCTGAAGAGATTTATACAAATCTCCATTCTTCAGTTCCCTGCGGTAATTATGCACGGCGACGGCAAGGTCGATGTCTTCCGCCTTCGCTGCGGCGGCGAAAAATCAGTTGTAGTGTCGCAGGCTGTTCTTTTCTCCTTGCTTAATGTTGGCCAGCACCATATCAAATCATGTGGGTCCATCCGATGAAACGGACGATTAGCTCCCATTTTAGGTGTTCATAGGGGCTGATGTGGCCTCGGGGTAACTTCAGCTGAACGTGGCTCCTTTCAAGGTGGTAGCAAGGAGGTGGCATTTTGTCGCCTCAACTGGTTGGCGATAGCGAAGGGCTACCTCAAACCTTGGGATGTGCTCGCGAGGGTCTGTGGTGCTCTTATAAGCTTCAAGACGAGGGGGCCTTAAGTCTTCTGGAGCCGGCGCCTGGCGAATGGTGTCGCAAAAAGGGGCATTACTATCGAGAGGCCCAAAAAAGGCATCGAGTCCGTATTGAGGAGCCTGAGTGCCAGGAAAAAATGGACTTCCTCCAACTAGGAATGGGGGAAAGTTGGAGGGAGGAAAGCCGGAGGGAGGAAAGCCGGTTAAGCAAGAGGTGGACAGGGAGGAAGAGGTGGAATGTAGCATCTAGCCTCTTGGTGGGGGAGGTCCCGCTTAGGAGGATGGGAAGAGCCAGAGGATTGAGTAGAAGGAGCCCCTAGGGGACGGGGACCCCCCTCTGCTCTTGTCGAAGTAGTGGGAGCGTTGCCGCAGTCGGGGGGGATTCTGGACTTGGACCACCGCATTCAGCGGTGGAATTTGAACTGGGTCTGCCACGACCGGCAGGTGGGCATGTAATGCCGCCACCGACGGCAAGGCAAGAGGAGTCGCTGCCACCGAAGGGAGGACTAGATCAACAATCTGTTGAAGGGTCACAGTTTGTTGAGTAGCGAGTCCATTAACAAGGTTGGTGAGGTTTGCCAACATTTCATGCAGCTCCGCCATCTGGGTCCCTGTAGACGAGGTGGTCGATCCAGCACTGCTCTTGGAGGCCGAGGTCGAACCTTTGTCTCCAGGGGCTCGGACGAAAGGTTCACCGGCAGCTTGGATGTTCTCGGCCACAGAATTGATCCAACGCGTTTTGCTTACCATTCTCTCCGTCTCAATAAAAGCACCAGAAGATATTGACGGAGAGAGATGTCTTGTAATGCTGAACCAATGGGACCGAAGCTCGAGGCCTGCAAAGGAGAAACCTGATTAGTCAAATATCATTGTCGATGACAAATAATGAGGCTCGAAATGGTCCCTCTAGGTACCACGTGTATGGCTGAGATGCGACGTTGAATCCAGATATAAACAAAACAAAGACTTGACTCAAGTAAAATGCATTAAGGATGAGAATCATAAAGTCCTTTTCAAGGAAGAAGATATCCAACATAGATAGATTATATTTAAAATATTTTCAATGATGGTTGTAACAATACATTTGATTTTAAAGAATTTAACATTTGAGGAAAGGATGAAAATTGTTGTTACATCCAGTATGGCTAAAGTTTGGGACACTTTAAAAAAATGAAGTGTACGAAAGCAGTTGGACCAGATAATATTTTAATAGATATTTGAAAATATATGGAAAATAGAGTGTTTTGACTCACTAGATTATTTAATATAATTTTGAAAACTAAATGGATATTAGGCAAGTAGAGAGAGTGCATTGATATCTATTTACAAGAATAAAGATAATATATAAAATTATATCAATCATAGAAATATTAAATTAATGAGTCATACTTTAAAACTTTGAGAAAGGATAATTGAGCAGAGATTGCGTTGTAATACTAAAGTATCACAGAATCAGTTTGGTTTTATGCTTGGTAGATCCACTATAAAAGTTATTTATTTGTTGAGGAGTTTAATGGAAAAGTTTAGAGGAAAAAAAGAAAATTTACATTTAATTTTCATCGATTTAGAAAAAGCTTATAATAAAGTTTCAAGAGAAGTGCTTTAGAATGTTTCAGAAAAGAAAGGAGTTTGCACTGTTTATATTCAAGTTATCAAAGACATACATAAAGGGAATGTTACTTGTGTTCAAATACGTGGTCTAATTAAGAATTTTCTAATTGCAGTTGGGCTATACCAAGGCTCAGCTTTATATGTTCATATCTTTTTGTATTAGTTATGAAGACCTTAACTAAACATATTCAAAAAACAGTACCTTGGTATATGTTTTTTACAGACGATATTCTCCTTATTGATAAAACTAGAGAATGGGCTAAGGTATACTTGAGTTATGAAGGAATACCTTAAAATTTAAAGGTTTTTATCTTAATAGATCAAAAATCAAATATATAAAGTATAAATTTAGTCAAGATAGAAATACTTGTATTAGTGAAATAGCAATTGATGATCAAGTATC
Organism: Apostasia ramifera; assembly: GCA_019297695.1. NCBI lineage: Eukaryota > Viridiplantae > Streptophyta > Magnoliopsida > Asparagales > Orchidaceae > Apostasia > Apostasia ramifera. The sequence continues at coordinate 171,730 of JAEMOT010003482.1, forward strand.
AAGAAGAGTGAGCGATTTAAATACATTGAATTAATTATACATTAGTTCAAAAGAAAAAAAATTAATTATACAAAATAATAGTGAAATAGATGGAGATATTATCAATAGAATTCATGTAGGATAGATAAACTGAAGAAATGCTTCTAGTGTCTCATGATATAAAGAAAATTATTTAAACTTAAAGGTAAATTCTACAAAATATTATAACACTAGCATTGTTAGATAGTACAGAATACTGACCCACAGAGCAAAAATACACAAATAAAATAAGTGTCGCAGAAATGAGGATGCTAAAGTGGATGAGTGAGTATACATGAAAACATAGGATGAGAAATGAGTATATCTATGAGAAGGTTAGAGTAGCCTCAGTTAAGAATAAGCCCAGGGAAAGTCGGCTAAAATAGTTTGAACATATAAACCGTTGGCCAATACAAACTCCAGCAAAGAAAGTTGAGTTGTTGAATTTTGCTTGTATTAAAAAAGAGAGAGGAGGAGCAAATAAGACATGGGAAAAACCATCAGAAAGGATTTCACATATTTGGAGATAAATGAGAATTTGTTATTTGATAAAATACAATGAAAATAAATTATTCATGTAGCCGACCCTACGTAGTGGGATAAAGGCTTGATTGTTGTTATTGTTGTAGCAACTAGGAAAGTTGCTTATATCTCACTTTATGCTATGTTATTAGCAATGTACATGTATAATAATTACTTTTATGACCTAATTTGATTATGCAAGTTTTAGTGGCTCAAACCATGTAAATATTTGTCTTCACGTTAAGTGCTCTTTTGTTGATATCATCTTGTTTTGCAAATCCTTATTACTTATTGGTACAACAGCAACAACAACTGCGACAAGCCTTCAACCCACTAGGTGGAGTTAGCTATATGAATTCTTTGATTTCATTTTACTCTTATCAAGTAAGAGCTCCTTATTTAGCTCTTGCAAATGCTTATTAGTGTTGGAAAAAAAATATTTTTGCATGTGATGGAAAATTATTTTATAGAATAATTGTAAGATCAAATGATGTTATATAGTGCCGAATGATGGCCTACGAAGTAAGAACACACAAATAAGATAAATATCGCAGAAATAAGAATACTAAGATAGATGAGTAGGTATACGTAAAAGAATAAGATAAGAAATGAGTATATCCATCAGAAAATTCAAGTAGTCTCACTTAAGAATAAGCTCAGAGAGAATTGGCTTGGATAATTTGCACATGTAAATCGTAAGCTAACAGAAACTTCAGTAACAAAAGTTAGATTATTGAATTTTGCCCATGTAAAAGAGAAAGAGAAAGGCTAAAAAAAAGTATTGCAAGAAAATATAAAGAATGATCTTATATACTTGGAGTTAAATAAGAATTTATTATTCGATAGAGTGCAATGGAAATAAAAGATTCATGTAGCCAGCCCCACTTAGGATGAAGGCTTGGTTGTTGTTGTTATTGTTGTTGTTGTTGTTATTATTGTTATTGTTGTTGTTGTTGTTCTGTGTACTTTAGCGCTAAACAAAACATGTTCTAATAATTTGTCCTTGCCTACAAGTGGCTGGGGAATTAAATTGTGATGAATAACCAACCTTTCAGTCGTTGTAACATTGCTACTAAGGCCATACTTATACAAATGGATCCATAGCACTAAATGTTACTATTCCCCAATATGTTCATCCGACAAAAGTATTGATTTTTACCAATTGAACATATTTTTCTCTCTTGAAATAATTACAGTTGTCTTCATGTAATATCCAGTTGACATATGGCTTGATCATGATTTTAATGACACGTGTTTTTTACTTCTTTCAGAGGGTATTATTGGGGAAACATTGAGCAAGTTCAGTATATGGAGTCTATATCTAACTTTTGTTCTAGCCGTTGGTCGTTTCATTAGACTCCAGTGTTCTGATTTAAGGATGAGAATACCCTATGAGAATCTCCCATCATGTGACAGGTAATTTTCTTTTGGGAATCACCATAACTCTAAATTAAATACGTTTTGTTTTGCCCCTTGGACTAATCAGTGTTATGCCATCATTTCATTGAATATCACATGCGGTACAAAATGCAAGTGATACGGTGACTTGAGATCAACAATATTAATTGGCTATTACCACGTATAAATAGCAAATTATTTTTAAAACGAATTTGTCATAATGGAGAATTTCAAATCTGGTAAATAAATCGATATAAAATTTAAATCAAATTATCATGATATATTGAGTTACATTTGGCTATCAATTTCAATTCTAAATGTTGGTTTTAGAGAACATGGATCATAGCAGGCTTTATCAATATAAAATTACAGCAGTAATTTCTTTTGAATAATATTTAGGTTTCTCGATTAGCGTTAAATTTAACAATCTGGGTAATAGATATTTTCATTTCAATTCCAATTAAACAAGTACTAAAAGTTTAAGTCAATTTTGTATTGTGATCATGCAAATAGTTGAACAATAACCAAAATTACTTTCAATTCAAATTTCATTAATCCTGGTCTAATCAAAAAGTTCAATTACAAATATTATAAATAATGGTGCTAATCCCATTCCAACTCCGAAATATATATATATATATATATATATGATACCTAACTGAATGTTTTTTTTTTTTGATAGTAGATACCTAATAGGGTATGGTAATTTCATGTGAAAATCAAAATTTGCTCAAAACTCACTTGTATTTTGTTTGATTCAAAATCAACTTGAAGTTGACTTACTCGTAAAGAAATTGTAATCGACTTAATATAAACATGCATATTTAGAATGTTTTGACATGTAATTGAGAAATAGTGCACATAAAATAGGTTATATATATTTGAAGGAGATATTATTAGAAATATACTAATAAAAGTTTAAAATAATTTATAATATTAATTTTTGCTATATTAATATGAAAATGGATATTTTATAGAAAACTTTGGCCTACAATTAAGCTTGATTTAACTCAAAATTGAAAAAATTTAGCAAGCCTGACTCGAAATCAAAAATTTAAATTTCGAGTTGAGCTCGTCTCGCTCAAAATTGGCTTGAAGCCACCCCTACTACATAATTATGTCAATTTAAATAAGATAACAAACTTGGTGATATACATACCAAATACCCAACGATCTAGTTCCAATCTGGGCTTATAGTGAATTTTTTGTATTAGTTTACTTAAGTAGCTTGTCATGACATCATTAAGCAGATCAAGAAGCATAAACAAAATAAGGAATATGCTAATTTTTTTGTTTAAAGAAGCATTTAGTTCATTATTATCTTAGTACTATGTTTTGTTTTTTGTAAAGAAAATAATTCTTTGGTTTAATGACATATATAAATAACCTTCGAAATTTATAAAATTACCACTCAAAAGATGATATCTGGATGACATAACATGTAAGATTATGTAACATAATTCCAAGATAACATTGAATCAAACTCCCCCTAGAATAAATTTTGATTGAATTTGTATGAATTTGATTTTTTGCATTTAGATTTGACCATCTAAAATGATGCACCCATCGCACAGGTGCAGGTTCCAAACTTAAGTGAAATAAAATTATCTTTGCATTATTCATTTACATTTTTGGTTGTGTTTTGATTTCTCTAAAATAATAACTTGGCACGAAGATGAATTCGTCATGCTATTATCGATATATGAGTCTTAAATTTAATTTTTTTTCTTCGGTCAGTTCTTACATTTTTTACTATTGCTCCTTAGACTGATAGCCATCTGTGAGGATATTTATGCTGCGAGGGCTGAGGGCGAGCTGGAGGTTGAAGAAGTCCTTTACTGGACTCTGGTTAAGATCTACAGGTCTCCACACATGCTTCTTGAGTACACTAAGCCTGATTGATTGTTAGAATTTGCAGCCACTATTTCATTCTCCGGCCTTTCGGATATTTTTTACGGACTGAACTTTAAAAAGACCAGATATGTTCCAGCTGAGCTATTCACAGGGTAAAAGGTTTTCTTGATAGGTTCTGAGTCCAAGGATTTCTCATATTGCAGAACTGAAGATGGATGTTGTCTCATGCGCTTGTTCCACCATAGTGATATTCATTGAGAGATCAATGCATGTCACCCTTCTTTTTTTCTTTTTTTTTTCCCTTCCTTTTTGTTTTATTTTTCATTTTTCTTTGAAGGCTGCCCTTTAAACACGGCCGTTCATTCTGTATATGTAGATGCTATAAATGCTTTAATCAGCAATAAATTTTGTCAGATGTGTAGTAAAAGTTTCAGTGTTGTATATGGAAGACATATTTTTTCTAAGTGGGAAGATTAATTAATTTTAAGAGTAAAATTACATGTCACCCTTGAAAAAGGATTATTTACTCGTTTAATTCTTAAAATTTGATATTTATATTATCAAATGCATATTTTCATGTTGATAAATTACTAGATGTTTCTCTTTTATTATAAAATGAAGAGTTTAGATCTTTCCTAATTGATGAAAGAGATGCAGATTATATATGTAAATTTTTTTAATGCTATGATTTAAACAAGTAAATATTTTTTTTCTGAAACTCTAAAATGTAAGTGTGAAATAAATTTGATGGTTGTACTAAATTATACAGAGAATAAAAAATAAAATTATTTCTTATTATTTTGAAATAATGTTGAAATAGTAAGAGAAATTGATTTAGATGATTCTAAGTTTATTTGTGGATAAAAAACACTTTGATTATATGTTGTTTAAAATAATATAAATAAATATAATTATTTTGAAAGTCCAGCTAATTCCAATTTCATTTATTAGATTAAAAATTTTGAAAATTATTGTTGATAACAAAAATAAGATAATGTTTTTAGACGTGAAAATCGGTTAGATGGAAAACCACAGCGCCACTCTCTGGGCGACTTTAAAGAGAGCTTCACTAATCGAAGAAGTGTATTACAGAGGTATTGCAAAGGTAGGTAAGAGTTTTTGGGAACAAATCTAGAGTCCAAAAGAGAAAAAAAAGTCTGCTCTCCTCTGTCGGGTTACAATTTATAGTCTGAACTTTCATATGCCTTTGACGTGTGGGATGGCCTAAGAAGCTTCAAGGACTGTCCCCCTATCCTGTAGACCGTCGGCCATGCTGGTACGGATGTACGACACTTGCTGTAAACCATACTTCTTTTAATGACGCGCAGGGGGGGCCATTCCACGTCCTATCGAGCGGTCCGCAGCGGTACGGATGTTCGACTTGGTTCTTCGACTTGATGTTTTTTCGCCGTCGGGGAGATTATCTGCCTTTCGTCCTGACCATTTGACTGATCACTGGGCTGCTCTCCACGTGTACGCTCCAGATACTTCTTTGTAGATCACGAGGTAACATGCCCCCTCTCGCGAGTCTCGAGGCGCGTATTGATGTGCGAGCTAGCCCACGTGGCCGCCACGCGAGCGGGGTGGCCCTTTAAAGCACCTGTGGCTCCTCTCCTCAGGAGGAATTTTTGGTCTCTGGAGAGGATGGCGTTTTATAATGACATGCCTGAAGACGTGGTTGATGTGATTGAAGTCCCGCTCACAAGGCAGTCGCGGGAGGAGCTTGCCGTCTATCGGAGGCCCGTAGTCCCGGAGGGGGCCTCGAAAAGGCCGCGAATCACCTTCTCCGGTTCGGGGAGGGCCCCCGCCGAACAAGGGAGGTTGCGAGGTTCGGTAATAGCGGCTCCACGGCCAACTGCCGGGCCTAGTGCTGGTGTTCGGGTTATGGGCGCCAGCATTATGGGGGACGACGGGGTGCAATCTTCGCTGAGGGCGGTCTCGCCGCCCTTCGACCCTATTGTCCCTGCAGTGAAGGAACCGGCGCCCAAGCTCAGGGAGTCGGTCGCATCGGAGCGGTCTAGCGACTCGGTTGTGGCGGACGCCTCTGCGGAGGGTGCTGGCCCCCCGTCCAGCGTGTTCAATGCGCGATACACCGCCCGCTCGATCTGTCAGAAACTCGAGAATGTCGAGAAGACCGGGGAGACCCGAGAACAGGTGGCAGGGTTGGAGCGGAAGGTTGATGACGTCTTGGCGAGTCTCCGGAGGCTGGACCCGTCAGAGGCAGCGAAGGCGTTTGAAGTGCTGGAGGCGAAGTGCGCCTGTCAGGAGATTGACTTGGCAGCAGCGAGGGCGCGAGTCGAAGTGTTGGAGAAAGAGAAAGCCGATTTGGTGTCTCGTGTCGAAGAGTTGGAGGGAGGGAATCGCCGCCGAACAGACTTTGCTGGCGCCGTTCATGGGCAGCTACTATCTCCGGAGTTCGGGCTGTCACTAGATTAGGGTTTCTTCTTTTATGTTCCCCCTCTCTCTCCTCCTTTTCTTTTTTTTCTTTTTTCTTTTTTTTTTTTTTTGAATCTCTCGCCTATATGAAAATCTTATCGTAATGAAATGAGGATTTTCACCTCTCTTCTTGTAATGGTGTGATGTGACTAATTGCTCGGCCCGAGGCGGTGTGGGCTTAGGTGTCGACCTCGGGAAGCCAAACCGCCTGGGAGGCCTATAAAACCTTCTCTTGTGGTCCCTGCCGAAGTTATTTTAGGCCGAGATGGTGAAAAGATCGCGTAGCCAGGCGCGAGAGATGTGGTTAGATTTCGGGCGGGTTGCCAGAGAGGCATGCTGTCTTTCGCCGCATACGTTCGAGGCGGAGGTCCAACAGAATTGGGGGCGAGACCCCCGGGTTGGGCTCGAATTCCCCTCGAAGGGGATGACATTCAAGCGCCCACCGAAGGGGAAGATTGCGGTGTGCCTCCACCATCTGCGGGGGGGCTCTTTCTCCTTTCCAGACGGAGTTCATGAATGTGTTCAACTACTTCAGTTTCGTCCCGATGCAGCTCCCGCCAAACGTCATGACGATGATTTATTGTCTCATTAAGGAATTGCGGCGACGAGGGGTTCCCTGGGATATCGAGATCTTCAAGGGAGTTTTTCGCTGGGAGGCCAACCCCAGTATTCATGGTTGCTTTGTTCTAAATGGGAGGTGTTGTCCGGTTTTCAAGGTCAAGGATACCGGCTTTGCCGATTGGTACAAGCGGTTCTTCTTCGTTGCTGCTGGCGAAGTTAGGTATAATGTCCCCAGGAAGGTTGGTGAGGCTAGGTTTCTGGGCGACGGTGATGGCTTCGAAAACCCCTACTTCTGGGTCGTGGATGAGATCCGGAGGCGTGTCCACGACGCGGAGGATTATTTGCGGGAGTTGGAGGACGACGTGCAGGGTTATACTGGTAAGTGGAATTAACTTTATACCATGTTTTCAAGCTGGGACTGATGCCTTTTTGGAGGGCGCTAGGATCTCGAGTTGGGGTGGTTCCGCCTCCGTCAGATCGGGCGCAAGAGGGTTCCCCCGAGCGAGGCGGCCCTTCAACATGCCCAGGTCAGAGGAGGAAGGCTGCTGAAGGTGCGTCTTCAGGGACGGGCAGCGAAGATGGCCTGGCGTATATAGATGATGTCCAGGTTAGCAACAGTGCCGAAGAACACGGTAATGATGCTTCGACCGAGGCCGACGCCCAAAGGGAGATGACTTCCGCCGAAGGAAGTGCCGAGAGGGTCGGCGAGGATCGAAGTGCTGAGGCAAGCAGGCCGAGCACGGTGGCCGCGCTCAGTTCTCGATGTGTTGATGTCGTGAGGGTGATAAGTTCCTTCGACTCCCTCACTTCGACTTCTCTCTCTTTTTTAACATCCCTGACGGTGTTTTTGCCTCAGCTTGGCCGAGAAGCAATGGCGCAGGAGGCGCGAGCGAAGGAGGCTGATCTCAAGCTCAGTGAGTTGGACAGTCGTTGTCGCCTCGCCGAAAGACGGCTTCGGTCTGTGATGAGGGGGCTCGAAGAGTCTGCCCGCTGAGAAGCCGAATTGCAGCGCTTGCTCGAAGAATCTTTGGACCAAAATCGTGAGGGCACTCGCAAAGAGGTGATCGCCGAATTTCAGAGGTCACTGGAGTTCAAAGCCATCATCAAGGAGGCGGTGGAGAGTTCAGTCAACCTGCTCGGTTCCGCGCTTCTCGATCGGGGGATGGTGAGGCGTGAAGACCCTGAAGGGCTGGACATGGCAGAGTGTATTAGGTCGTGGAGCCAGTCATACAAGTGCGCTTATTTCAACATGTTGGCGGAAAGGCTCGATCGGCAGTTCGCCTTCGTGTCCACCATGAAGGTGGTTGTCCCGCCCACTGCGGCTGAGTTGGCAAGGATGGCGGAAGCTGCTGAGCAGGGTTCGCAAATGGAGTCAGAGGAGGGTGTAGGGGAGGCACTTGCTGTGTCACCCCTTTGAGAGCGGGATCCTCTGGAAGCAGTTCCTCGAACTCCTGGTGCCGACATCGAAATAGACTCAGCCTCTGAAGCTTCGAGAGAGGATGATTTGTAGGTTTCAGATTGTAATCCGAGTCTGTAATGATTTTTGTGAAATGTCTAATGATAATGTTGACTTTTGATTTTTATTGAGAAATGACAGCCGATGTTTGGGTGGCTTGACGTTTCGAGTGTCCCTTGACTGCTAGTCGCATAGCCTAGGACTTCGAGAAGGGGGTTACCCTTGACTGCCAGTCGCGTAGGCGCATGTTTTAGGGAGTGTTCCTAGGACTTCGAGAAGGGGATTGCCCTTGACTGCCAGTCGCATAGGCGCAAGTTTTTGGTGTGTGCCTAGGACTTCGAGAAGGGGATTGCCCTTGACTGCCAGTCGCATAGGCGCAAGTTTTAAGGAGTGCGCCTAGGACTTAGAGAAGGGGATTGCCCTTGACTGCCAGTCGCGTAGGCGCAAGTTTTAGAGAGGCCATTTTGGTGATACTTCGCATTGCAATCATAATGTTTGAATTACAACGTTCATGAATAAAATTTTCTGAGATCATTGGTCCCGTCTTGTCTTGCGAGCTTGTAAGTGTTTGGTCCAAGCGCATTGCGGATTATGAATGGGCCTTCCCAATTGGAGTCGAGCTTTCCGGGAGGCATGTCTCTCCCAGCGGTGGTTCTCAATTTTAGGACTAGGTCGCCTTCTTCAAGTGACTTCCGTCCTATGTGTTTGTTGTAGTTCGTCATGATGCGTCTTTTGTGTTCAGCCTGGCAAAGTGCCACTAGTTCTCTTGTTTCTTCGAGGAGATCTAGCTCGAGTCTTCTATTGCTGTCGTTTTGTTGGCGTCATTCAGGAAGTTGTTGCAGCTCAAAGTTACTGGCGTCTTCGACTCGGGGGGAGTATATCTCCAGTTCGATTGGGATGAGTGCCTCCCCGCCAAAAACCAGGGAGTACGGCATTTGACCCGTTGCAGCTGTCGGTGTGCAGTTAAGTCCCCAAATGACGGCTGGTAGTTCATCGGCCCATGAGGATCTGGCGCCTTCGAGCCTCCTCTTCAGTGCTTTGAGAAAGTTCTTGTTGGTTGCTTCAGCCTGATCATTCGACTGGGGGTGCCGAACTGAAGTAAAATGAAGAGTGATGTCGTTTTCAGAGCAAAGATCTCGAACGGGACGGCCTGTGAAAGCGGTTCCATTGTCGCAGACTAAAGAAAGGGGAACTCCGAATCGACAGACGAGTTGTGTCCAGATGAAGCTTTTGACGCCTGAGCTTGTCGGTTGTGCTATCGCCTTAGCCTCCACCCATTTGGAAAAGTAGTCGGTTGCCATTAAGGCATGTCATAGGTTCCTGCCTGACTTAAGGAATGGGCCCAAAAAGTCGAGTCCCCACATCGAAAATGGCCACGAACTTGCTAGTGGTTGGAGCTGTGACGCGGGTTGCCTGGGGATGTTCGAGTAGATTTGGCACTAAGGGCACCTTTTGCTGAAGTCTTTGGCATCCTTGTGGAGGCTTGGCCAATAATAGCCCTGTCGGAGGATTTGAAGGGCCAGGTTCCGCCCGGCCGCGTGCGTTCCGCACTCGCCGGCGTGGATCCGTTCGAGTATAGTCTTTGTGTCTTCCTCGCGGACACACTTCTCCAGGGGCCCCGAGTAGCAACGCCTGAATAATTGTCCTTGTAGTAGGATGTACCTGGCGGCCTTCACCTGGAGTTTGCGAGCCTGGTGCCTGTCTGACGGCAGTTCGCCTTCTCTTAGGAAACTCGAGATCTTGTCCATCCATCCTTCGGGGACAGAAGTTACTTCGCAGACTTCAGGTCTGTCGTAGTGTTAGGATATCTTGGTCATCGCCCTTTTCATCTTTGGCCAATTCATCAGCAGTGGTGTTCAACTCTCGGGGTATGTGGAGCAATTGTGCCTGAGCGAAGTGCTGTAATAGGGCTTTGGCTTTCTGCAGGTACATCTTGAGCGTTCCGTCCTTGGTTTGGTATGTCCCCCTGAGCTGGTTGATCACAAGTTTGGAATCACTGTAAACGCAGAGGCACTGTGCTCCTAGGCCTTTCGCGAATTCGAGCCCAGCGATGAGGGCTTTGTATTCGACTTGGTTGTTCGTGACGGGAAATCGTATCTTCCCCGACCTCTTGAGTCGGATTCCCCAGGGGCTGGTGAGAACGACTCCGACCCCTTGAATGTGTTCGTCGGAGGCTCCGTCTACGTATAGAACCCAAGGTGGTTGATTCTGTGGCGTCTCTGGTTTCAGTTGTGGCGAGCTCGGCGACGAAATATGCAAGGACCTTGCTTTTCACTGCTGCCCTCGAAATGAAGTCAACGTCGAACTCAGAGAGCTCGACCGCCCATTTTTGCAACCTTCCGGAGACTTCAGGAGAGTGAAGTATCCGTCGGAGAGGCTGGTCGGTCATCAGCTTTACTGAGTGAGCCTGGAAGTAGTGTCGCAACCTGCGGGCAGTGGTTATTAGCACAAATGACAGTTTTTCGAGAGCGGGATACTTGAGTTCGGTGCCACGCAAGGTATGACTGACGTAATGGATGGGGTGTTGCCGCCCTGCTGCTTCGCGGACCAGGACTGCCGAGACGCAGTTGTCGGTGGTGCTGATACAGAGGAGGAGGTCTTCGCCAGGAGTAGGGGCGGATAGCAGCAGAGGTGAAAGCAAGTACTTCTTTAAGGAATCGAACGCTTGCTGGCAGTCGTCGTCCCAACTGGCGTGGTCTCCACGAAGCACCTTGAAGAATGGGAGACACCTGTCCCCCATCCCGGAAATGAACCTGCTGAGGGCTGTAATTCTCCCATTTAATTTCTGAATGTCTGCTACTGTTCGGGGAGGGTCCAGGTTGAGGATAGCCTTAATTTTTTCGGGGTTAACCTCGATCCCTCTGGCCATTACCATGTCGCCCAGAAACTTTTCGTGGGCGGCACCGAAGATGCCCTTGGATGGATTCAGTCTAATATTGTGGACCCGACAGGTCTCGAGTGTTTCGCGGAGGTCTTTGAGATGGTCCACTCCGCTCCGGCTATTGATTAGTGGGTCGTCTATGTAGGCTTTCATATTGCGCCCCTTTTGTCCTCGGAAGACTCTGTCGATCATGCATTGGTAAGTAGCTCCCGCGTTCTTCAAACCGAACGGCATGACTCTGTAGCAGAATGTCCCATGGTCGGTTATGAAGGACGTGTGCTTTTCGTCTTGTTCTGCCATCTGGATTTTGTGGTACCCGGAGAAGGCGTTCAGAAAACTCATCATGGTGTATCCGGCCGAGGAGTCGACTAGCCTCTCTATCTTCGGCAAGGGGTAGAAATCCTTGGGGCATGCTTTGTTAAGATCGGTGAAGTCTACGCACATCCGCCACTTGTCTGTGCTCTTTTTTATGATGACCACGTTGGCCAACCAAGAGGGGTAGTCGATTTCCCTGATGAAGCCAGCTGCGAGGAGCTTTTGAACTTCTTCTCATATGGAGCACTGTTTCTCACAGCCAAAATTTCTTTTCTTCTGTCTGACGGGGGAAATGTTGGCGCTGAGGCTTAGTTTATGTTCAGCTATGCTTCTGTCAATCCCGGGCATGTCTTCGGGTCCCCAGGCAAACACATCAAAATACTCGGAAAGTAGCGCTGTTAGAGCGAGCATATTATTTTCAGGAAAACCCTTGGAGATTAGTACAGATTTTTCATCAGAGATGGCTACATGTTGATTCTGGTCATCCGGGGGGAGCAGCTGGTCCCTGGGATCGAGGTGTTTGGTGTGGTGACGAATGTTGGCCTCAAAACATTTCCGGGCGTCTTCCCTGTCTCCCCTGATCATTGCGACGCCGAGTAGTGTTGGGAACTTGATGTAGAGGTGGAAGTTCGACGGCACCATCCGAAATCGCGCCATAGACGGCCGCCCCAAGATCGCGTTGTAGCCGGAAGGTGCGTCTATCAGGATGAAGTCTACTGACTTTGTTTCCCGTCTGGGGCCGTCTTGAAGGGAGAGGCGCAAGGGAGCAAACCCTGCGGGCCGATAGATGTCGTCGGAAAAGCTGGAGACTGTCATCAAAGGAGGGAGAGGTTTGCACTGGCCGACCCCCATTTCTTTGAATGCCCGCAAGTATAGGATGTCGACAGAGCTTCCGGTGTCGATCAAGGTGCAGTGGACATCACACCCTTCGATTTCGGCGACGATGACTATGGGGTCGTCGTGGTTGATGCCCCCAACAGGCAAATCACCTACACCGAAAGTGATGTCAGGCAAAAAGGATGGGGTTTCGATGGCGTGCACCTGGTGATGACTTAAGGTTGAGCTAACTTGGCCGAAGCCGAAGATAGTCAGGACAGCTTTCTTCCCACTGGACTTCGATGGCGAGCAAGTCGCGGGAGCCGGTGGTTTGCCTTGGGGGAACAGGGTTTTGGCGGCCTTCGACGGTATCTCTTCGACTTTCTTGTAGCCAATGAGGTGGCCCTTCTCTATGTACTCATTGACCAGTGCTCGAAAAAAGCAATATTCGTGCAGGAGGTGGCCATAGCGCTGATGGAACTTACAGTATTTCGACGCATCCTCACCTGGCTGGGGAGGTTGTCGCTCACCTCTGTTCGGGAGGAACCCCCTGTGCTGGAGGGCCGAAAAGATCTCTTCAATGACGTAAACTGGAGTTGAAGTGCGCAGAGTCTCGATATCAAACTTGCGCTTTCCTTGCGGGGAGAACTTCCGGTCCCGAAAGGCTTTCTTAGGGGTACTTTGTTCCGCTTTCGGGGTGACGTCCTTTTGGTCATGCGTTGTAGGGTCTTTCCCTGTACTTGCCTTCAATGCTTTCGCATCTTCTATGTGAATGCGTCTTTCGGCGCGCGACCGTGCCTCAATCAGCATTCACGGCATGTCATCGACGAATGAATCATAGAGTTTCCCTGGGAGGATGCTGTGGACGAAGATCATAGTTGATCTATCATCTGTGGTGTCCTTCGTCTCCGCATTCATCTTCGAGAAGCAGTCCACGTACTCCCGCAGGGATTCATTCGGACTCTGCCTTAGTTGCCAAAGTTTGTGGATGGTTCGGGAAGTAGTCTTTGACGTGCCGAATCTGGTCCGGAACTGGTCGGCGAATTGCTCAAAACTTTGGATGGAGCCCTGGGGGATTTCGTTGAGCCAGTCCAGTGCCAACCCTGTCAAGGTATTTCGAAAGAGACGACACTTGTACTCGTCCGAGACGGGGTCTCCTGTCGCCAAGGCGTTCTCGAAGCGTTTGACATGTTGGGCCAGGTCGGTGAGGCCATTGTAGTCGTTGACTTTGGGAGCTTTATAGCTGCGGGGCACAGGGGCAGCCATTATCGTAGGGGAGAAGATCATGGTCACCTGGGGCGCCGGGGGGTAGACTTCGAGTCGACTCTCCCCCATGGCTTGGGTGCTGACCTCTTCAGGGGGAGGTTCGTTGTGCGCTGTACTGGGTGGCGGAACAGGATAGTCGGAGGGGGGGGGTGCCGGCGCCAGAGGAAGAGGCGGCCTCTGGTGTAGGAGAGCCGGAAGGTTGGTGAGGAAGGAGTTCATAGTTTGGGAGAGCATGGCCACCGCCTGTGTAAGGGTTTGGAGTTGGCGATCGCTTGCGGCACCGTCTGGTTGGGGGGCGGGTGACTTCTGTTCGGCGGCCGTTGACGTTTCGGCGCGGTTCTGCTCCATGGATTAGCAGGATCCGGTCCTGCATGAGGGCACCAAATTATTGATAACAAAAATAAGACAATGTTTTTAGACGTGGAAACCGGTTAGACGAAAAATCACGGCGCCACTCTCTGGGCGACTTTAAAGAGAGCTCCACTAATCGAAGAAGTGTATTACAGAGGTATTGCAAAGGTAGTTAAGAGTTTTTGGGACCAGATCTAGAGTCCAAAAGAGAGAAAAAAAGTCCGCTCTCCTCTGTCGGGTTACAATTTATAGTCTGAACTTTCATATGACTCTGACGTGTGGAATGACCTAAGAAGCTTCAAGGACTGTCCCCCTATCCTGTAGACTGTCGGCCATGTTGGTACAGATGTACGACGCTTGCTGTAGACCATGCTTCTTTTAATGATGCACAGGGGGGGCCATTCCACGTCCTATCGAGCGATCCGTAGCGGTACGGATGTTCGACTCGGTTCTTCGACTTGATATTTTTTCGCCTTCGGGGAGATTATTTGCCTTTCGTCCTGACCGTTCGACTGATCACTGGGCTGCTCTCCACGTGTATGCTCCAGATGCTGCTTTGCAGATCACAAGGTAACAATTATAATATGTTAAAATGGTAAATTATAATCCAAAAAAATAAATTTTTAAAACAAAAGATTTATAATTATTTTCCGCAAGCATTTAATATTAATTTAGAGATCAGATTGATTTGATTTTTGTAGCATGTGTAATCATATTAGTTAAATTATATTTCAATTTATTAGTTTAATTTAGCTGTTATAATATTAATTTGACTTTATAAATTATTAATATATTATAATTGAATAAAATATTAAATTAACTCAAAAATAATTTTTGATGATCAACACCACAAAATTTTGAGTTCATTTGCAAGATCAAAAATATTGTGAAATTTATAATCTATTAAAAGGTTACTTGAATATGATTTATATATTTGTGATTTTATTACTTAAAATTATCATATTATGATTAATTCGATAAGTTTTATGCTAATTATTAACTACCCAACATAACCCTCCACATTTCTCATCTAATACAAGTTTTAATTAAAATTTTGTATAAATATAATGTATATTTAAATAGTATTCGAAAATAATTTATATATATAGCACAATTTAAAATTTTATAAATGAAATCAAATTTATATAATTAAATTAATAGATTAATGATTAAAAATTATATTCGAATATAAATGTTAGAATATGATTTTTTTTTATGTCTAGTTCAATTTCTAGATTTCTAGATTTTTAGATTTCTTTTTTTCTAATAATATTACTAGATTTCTAAGATTTCTAGGTTTCTATTTTTATTTTTAAATTTTTAGAATATGATTTAAAAAGTTACACATACATGTTACAGTAAAATCATATTCCCATATAATTATGTAACTATAGATATACATAATATTTAAATTATACTTAAATAAAATTTGTCTGCTGTAAAAAACTCTTACAATTAAAATCTTATTTAAATATAATTTTACTTTTATAAATTTTAAAATTTAAACGGTATTAAGTTTTTTTTTTTTAAGCAGTTAAAATAAGGTTTAAATTTTTACCGACGGCCCATAGCAATCATATTGGGCCAGGGTGTGTCGTTGTGCGAGACTGCCCGCACCTCATCGGCGTCGCAATCTTGTATGCGACGTTTCGCATATGCAATGTTATGCGACTGTCAAAACCCTTGAATTATAATTCAGCGATTTCGGCTAATTTTTGCGAAAACAGCCGCCCACATGTCGCAGAAGAATATCTATGCAGAACGGCGTACGAATTTTCGATTTCTACAATTTGTATTCTATGCGACCTGAGACTCTTCGCAACTGCCGCGAACGATGGTAACATTGCATAAAGGTCCACATTTTGTAACTAATTATTTCAGAAAATCACTTAAAATCGCATTTATCACATGACAGTTTCAAATGTGAGTTTCATTTATTTCATTAAAAAAATGTGACTTTTATTATTTTTAATTAGTTTGTAAGGTTTAATAAGAATTTTTTAAGAAAAACTTGTTTTCAAGGTGTCTTTCAGCAAATATAATTTTTAAAAATCTTAAATTATTATTAAGCTTGATTTGAAATTTTATAATCGAAATCATAAATACAATTTATGTAATTGAATTAAAAAAACACCATTAAAACAAAAATATATTATTAGAATATTATAAATATACATGATATTAAAATTATACTTAAATAATATTGGGTAATGATATGAGCTCTCAAAATTAAAATTATATTGTCTAAAAAAATAGGAACTAAAATTACATTCAAATATAATTTTAGCAGCATTACTTTTATTTTTTGAAATTACCATGAAATATAATTTCAAAAGTTAGCATGGTATCCTCTCTTGTGGAATTTTTTATTATTTATTTTATTTATTTTTTGATGAAATTTTATTTTTTATTTTCTTATAACTGTCTTATCCGGACCTTGCGAGACTGCCCGCACCAATATTGGGGTTTTTAACTTGTATGCGACTTTTCGCATATTTAATGATATGCGATTGTCAAAACTTGTGAATTATAATTCATGGATTTCGGCCAATTTTTGGGAAAACGGCTTCCCACATGTCGCAGAGGAAACGCTATGCGGAACGACGTACAAGTTTTCGGTTTTTTCAACTTATCATCTATGCGACCTGATACCGTCAGCTACGCCTACGTGTCAGTGTACAATTACATCAAGGTCCAAACTTTGCAACTAATTATTTCAAAAAAACACTTAATATAACGCACGCGAAATGACGATTCAAATGTGACTTTGATTATTTCTAATTTATTTGCAAGCTCCTTTAATAAGAATTTTTCAGTAAATATAATTTTTTTTAAAAAATCATAAATCATTATTAAGGTAAAATAAAATGCTGATTGAGGTGTTTATGTGTTTGTTTACCCAAATTAATTTTAACATAAATTAAAAATTAATCTTATAAATCAACATTATATACAAATTTAATATTAAATTAATAATATTTTTGTTAACACATGGTTCCAGCACTGCATCCCTACCGTACATGTGGCGCCTAACTGGCCTTCAGCTTTTATCTATTTTAAACTAGTCCATCTATTTGCTCTCGCAGGTCAGACCTCGGCCAAGCCTCGTCCACGATGAGCCAAGACCACCCCTGGTAACATCGTCCTCGATGTTACAGAGCGGTGCTTGTCTCAATCATCTTGGCCCGACCGCGCCGTTCCCCGTACAAGGCACTTTTTCCAGACCCGCAAATCAAGGATTCGCATGATCCAGCTAGCACGGATCCCCAGAAGCAGTACTAATATTTAAAGGCAGCATCCTTCTTTCGCGGCTTCTGCCCCCTCCGGTGGCCGACAAGCGGCACGAACACAAAGTTTGTTCACCTCCTTTTCTCCAAAAAACCAGAATGAAGCTGCACCATCCGCTGCTTCCTCAGGCAAGAGGAGAGGAGAGGGGATCTGAAAATCAAGTACCTAGGAGGAACAGAATCCCTCCTCTATCACCTCTTGTAAACAGAAGGTTGAGAATAAAAAAAACTCTCTCTCTCCTTCTTTCTCTCTCTTCTTGTAAGCTCTTTGTATTAGCCTTAACGGCTACCTTTTTTCTCTAGTGAAACTTCTTCGTTGATCACTCGGTGGACGTAAGGGACTTTCTCCCTGAACCACCTTAAATCGTTGTTTGCTGCTCTGGATGCCCCAAACACATACTCTCTCTCTCTCTCTCTCTCTCTCTCTCTCTCTCTCT
>JAEMOT010003482.1:189474-237066 GCA_019297695.1 Apostasia ramifera
GCTAACAGGAATACCTCTCAGCGCGCTGCCGTCTCCCGGAACTCTCTCTCTCTTTTCGTATTTCTTGGGATCCCCTACATCTTATGTCAATATCTTTCTGGTGCTTTCATTGAGACCTCTGGGAAGATGGTGGCCAGAACACGTCGAACCAACTCCGCTACTCGTAGTACCCATGCGGGAGAACCTTTCGTTCGGGCACCAGACGACAGGGCTTCGGCCTCAACTTCTCGGCGTCACACCGAATCCTCTTCCTCCTCTAGGGGAACCCGTGTGTCAGAGCTTCAAGGGATGCTGGTGAATCTTACTGACCTGGTCACTGGCCTCACAGCTCAACAGGCCGTGATTCTCAGACAGACCCAGCCAGTATGTGCAGTACTTCCTCTCCCGCCGGTCGCGGCATCCCCTGCTCCTCTTCCGCCGGTCGCGGCGGTTCCTGCACCTCTTCCGCCAATTGCGGCAGCCCCAGAGCTTCTTCCGCCGGTAGCGGCGGCCCCTGCACCCCCTCCTCCGGTCGCTGAAGCTCCCGCTCCCGTGCTTGCTATCGCGACACCTTCCATTCAGACGTCTGGCTCTTCTCAACCACCCAGACGCCCCTTTCGCCTCCAGGGGGTTCACCAGAATCCTCTTCCACCATGTCCGCTACCACAGCCTGCTTTCCTTCCACCTGCTTTCCCCCCTTTCCTTGCCGGAAGAGATCCCCTCTTTCCAGGCGTTCAGGCCCCTCATCATGGACCTGGATGACAACGCTCCTTTCTTTGATACCATCCAGTTGGCCCCAATCCCAGAAGACTTCAGGCCACCCAGGCTTGAGGCCTTCAGAGGAGCGACCGACCCCCGTGAGCACGTTTAGGGGTTTGAGGCCGCAGTCCGTTACCGCCAGCCTGACGAAGCCACTAAGTGCCCTCCTAGCTAACACTTTGAAAGGGGAGGCATTTAGTTGGTTCATCAAACTCCCAGGGGTCACATCTCCTCTTATGAGCATTTAAAGTGGGAGCTGATCGCGCGCTTCATCGGCCGAACCCGAATGGTCATTTCTGACATGGTGCTCGCCAACATCAAACAAGGCAAAAATGAAAGTCTGCGAGACTATACCAACCGCATCTTTGCCGCGACAGCAAAAGCAGAAGATGTAGACCCTGCGATGGCCATACACAATTTCTGGAGGGGACTCAGAGTGGGGGATCTGTCTAAATCCCTCCAGCTGGACAAGCCTCAGAGTTACCCAGAATATGTGGCCAGAGCCAGCCAGTTTATGCTCCTCGAGGATGCCGAGTCCTCTCCCCCTGATGTTTCTTGAGTCGAACAGGAGAGCAAAAAGAGAAAACATCGGGGTGACAGACCCCCGACCACGAAGATACACTTGGCCAAGAATCGTGGTCGAGATAAGGAGAAACCATGACACGTCGTCCAGCACCAGAGGTATTCTTTCTCTCGGCCGCTTCCTGAAGTCTATGCAGCAGCCGTCAAACAAGGGTGGGTCCGACCTACCGAACCCAAGCCAGCACCTCCGATCGGAGTAGATCCCGACAATTATTGTGAGTTCCACGGGAACTACGAACACAAGTTTCACAGGTGCCGAGGCCTCAGAGCCCTACTTAACAAACTGGTGAATCAGGGCAAGCTAGAAGAATTCATGCATATAGCGCCAACCTTTACTGCTGCCCAGAAAGGAAAGGCCCCCGAAGTTACTGGGGATCCTGCTAAAGCCCTACCGTCTCTAGGTCCCAGCCAACAAGGGCATTCTTACCCCCCTGCCATCAGGACGATCAATGCCATTTTTAGCATTGACCCTGCTACTGCCCACCGCTAGGAAGCCGAAGTCGGCGGTATCTCTGAGCAACATTCTTCATCCATTCCTCTCACTTTCTGCTAAGAAGATCTCCCCCAGCAGGGTAATCTACGCAATGATTCGATCGTGGTCGTTGCCCGCTTAGCTGATTTCGATGTTCGGCGGGTGCTCCTCGACTCTGGAAGTGCCGCCGATATCCTGTTCGAATCTGCCTTCCTCCAGATGGGACTCAAAGAGACAAACCTCCTCCGTGCTGAAACCACCTTACTCAGTTTCTCCGGGAGAGGGTTCAACCTCTAGGATTCATAGCCTTGCCCGTCTCCTTTGGCGATGACAACGGCTGCGCCATGAACATGGTAAACTTCACTGTCATCAGAGCTAAGTCATAACGCCATCCTTGGAAGGACAACACTCAATTCCTTTAGGATGGTGATTTCCATGCCTCACCTATGAGCGAAGTTTTCCACCTCCAGCGGCGTTGTCATCATTAGAGGAGATGTCAGGCAGGCTACCCAGTGTTTCCAGATCGCCGCACAGCTCACATCGATCAACTGGATCCCAGGGAATCTCAACCAGTTGTACCACAGGAGGAGGTCATCAATGTAACCTTGGGGGGGGAAGACTCTTCTAAAGTTGTAAACATATCTTCTTTAATGAATGACAAGCAGCAGGCGGATATCATCGCCTTGCTTTCTGAGTATATCAACGTCTTCCCATGGTCTCCTGAAGATGTTTTAGGCATTGACAGGACTGTCTGCGAGCACCACCTGAACATATCTAATACTGCCTCTCCTGTAGCACAAAAAAAGAGGGTGATGGCAGGAGAGAGACAGGACGCCATCAAAGAAGAGGTCAACAAATTACTTGGAGCCATCTACATCAGAGAAGTTCAGTACCCCCCAATGGCTCACCAACGTCGTCATGGTGAAAAAAGCCGATGCGAAGTGGAGGATGTGCGTAGACTTCCGCACATTGAATCAGGTCTGCCCCAAAGACACTTACCCTCTCCCACGCATCGACACGATGGTGGATCGTACCTTCGGGTATGAGGTTATGAGTTTCCTGGATACCTTCTCTAGGTACCACCAGATACGGATGGCCAAAGAAGACGAAGAAAAAACTGCCTTCATCACTGACTTTGGCACATACTGCTACAACATCATGCCCTTTGATCTTAAGAATGCCGGTGCTACTTACCAGCGCATGATTGATGCCGTCTTAAAGGATCAGAGGGGGAGAAATCTTGAAGCATATGTCGACGACATCCTAGTCAAGAGCAAAATCTTTGAGGGACACCTTGGCGACCTCAGGGAGACACTTGACACCCTCCGAAGGTTCAATCTCAAACTTAACCCTACCAAATGCGCGGCCTCAGGAAAATTTTTGGGCTATCTAGTCTCATCCAGAAGGATAGAAGCCAATCCAGATAAAATCTCGGCGATCCTGAGCATGCCCTCTCCTAAAACGGCAAAAGAGATTCAAAAACTAGCAGGACGGATCAACAGCTTGGGCAGATTCATTTCGAAAGCCGGGGATCGATGTTCGCCATTCTTTCGATGCCTGCGCAACAACAAGGGGGGCCAATGGACCAACGAGTGCGAAGCTGCTTTTATAGAACTGAAAAAATATCTTATCTCAGCCCCGATATTAGTGGCACCAAAGAAAGGAGCGGTCCTATCTTTGTACTTGGGTGTGTCTAACACTGCAGTCTCAGCGGTCCTTGTGGACGATAAGGGGGTACAACATCCAATCTTCTACATCAGCCACATACTCCTGGACGCCAAAATCCGGTACCCCACACTAGAAAAACTTGCTCTGGCTCTCCTAGTGACGGCGAGGAAGCTACGATAATATCTGCAACAAGCCCAGTTCCTGAAGATATTGCACACTCCGGAGGTCTCGGGAAGACTGCTTAAATGGTCCATTGAGCTGGGCGAGTTTGACATCAAGTATGTCCCACGGACAGCAATCAAGGCTCAGGCACTAGCAGATTTTGTAGCTGAGCTTTCTACTTCAGAGCCACCGCTTGCCAAACCTCGATCAAACCTCTGGTCCCTTCATGTCGACGGTGCATCTGAATCACAGTCCCAGGGGGCTGGGATTCTCCTGACTAGACCAATGGGAGCCACCTTACACCAGGCCGTGACGCTTTAGTTTAAGGCTACGAACAATCAGGCGGAGTATGAGGCTCTCATTGCGGGGCTAAACTTCGCACTCAGCATGGCTGTGAAGTGTGTACAAGTATTCAGTGACTCCCAACTGGTCAACCAAGTGAATCGAGCATTCGAAACAAAGGATGAGGTTCTGAGAAAATATCTGCAACAAGCCCAGTTTCTGATCTCTCAGTTTGAGGATTTCTCCCTGACGCATATTCCCAGAGAAGAGAACCAAGTGGAAGATCGGCTCGCAAAGGTGGGGCTCCCCGACCTCTGCCGAACTCAAGTATTCAAAAGACCCAGTTTCGAGTGCGCGGAAATCCACTCTGAGGAGCATCCACCTTGCTGGATGGACAGGATCCTCAATTACCTAAAAGATGAGACCCAACCTGAAAACAAGCAAGAGGGAAAGAAACTGAAGCTTGACAGCGCCAAATACATCCTCATCAACGGAGAGCTCTACAGAAGATCCTATGCCAGGCCCCTCACCAAGTGCCTAAGACCTGAAGAAGCTCAAAAAGTCATGGAAACTGTGCACAAAGGAAAATGTGGAACTCATGCTCGTGGCTGAAGTTTGGTCATGCGAATCTTATGCTAGGGATTTTTCTGGCCAAATATCCACAAGGATGCTCAGACGTTCGTAGAAAAATACTCTCAATGCTAGTACTACGCTGACATGAATAGGCAGCCCGCCGGCTATCTCAAACCCATCAACTCGTCTTGGCCCTTCTTTATTTAGGGGTTGGATTTCCTGGGCCCGATGCCTACGGCCATGAGGAACTACAAGTGGATACTAGTGGCTGTCGACTACTTCACAAAGTGGATTGAAGCTAAGCCACTTACTCATCCCACTGCTTAAAACATCGAAAACTTCCTATGGGCTAATATCATCTGTAGATACGGCATACCAATGGTGATAATCACAGACAATGGCACCCCGTTTGCTAACCAGTGAGTCCATAACTTCTGCGACAAACATCAAATTAATCTCAAATATGCATCCGTTTGGCATCCTCACACCAATGGGCAAGTAGAGGCCGCTAACAAAAACATCTTGAATATCTTGAAGAAACGCCTTGACGACGCCAAAGCCCGCTGGCCAAAAGAGCTATCAGGCACTCTCTGGGCTTATAATACAGCTCCTTCCGAAGTTACTCAGGAGTCTCCCTTCTCCCTTTCGTTCTGGATGGATGCGGTCATACTAGTTGAGCTAGAGCACTCCTCCCCCAGAGTAGAAACCACAGCCAACTTCAATCTCGAAGATCTGTGAACCTAGATGGATGAAAATAATGATTCACGGCGAGTCGACCTGGACCTCTTGGAACAGAAAAGAGAGCTGGCCGCACTCAAGCGCCTGGAGCACAAGCGCGAGTTGAAAGGTATTTCAACTGCAAAGTCAACCCCAGGACTTTCATTTAAGGAGACTTGGTACTCAAACGACGACTTTTTGCTGGCAGCAATTTGGGGGTTCCCAAGCTTGAACCTAACTGGGAAGGCCCTTACATCATGCGCGAGGTTGCTGGACCGAACGCATATCATCTCATGACTTCTGAAAGCATCCAACTCCCCAGGACTTGGAGTGGGGATGATCTAAAGAAATTTTACGCCTAACTCCTGGCGGCAGTTCATCCCTATACTTTCTATACAGAATTCGTTTGTACAAATTCATTCAAGAATTTATTGCACGATCGATCAACAAACATCGGACATTCTTTATTAATAGACATCTGGGTTCTTCCAAGATATTTCTAGATTTCTTCTACTGTCCCAGAGGTATGATCTCAAACCCAAAATTCTCGACCATCGTACCCGAGGCTCCGGACCTCGTACATGATGATTGGTTATAACTAACCTTGTATATACGGCGATCACTGAGCCTAGTTACGCCTGGCAGGTGGGATCTCCTACTTATATCTGGAACCCTTCCATAAGCTCATCCGGCTAGCGGAAGGTCTGAAGGCCTGCTCGTAACCTTAGGGCAGTCCCTGCTATCTACTCATGATACAGGTCCCCCCTAAGCAGAGTGCCTTCGCTTCCCACTAGGATCTGCTGCTCTAACGGAGGTCAGCCCTTGCCTCAAGTACAAACATCGGCCACGATATTTCAGACGATCAAGTCCTTTTGGCATTGGGTCAGACAACCCCTCCTAGGCAGGATCTCCACTACTATTATTACTTCTTTTCTGTGCAGGTGTATAAAAGAGTATACTTTTTATCCAAACTCAGGAAACCCCCGAGGTCAGCCCATGCCTTAAGTACAAACATCGGCCACGATGTTTCAGATACTCCAACTCCTTTAGGCATTTGGTCAGATAATACCTCTCAAGTGGGATTTCTCCTGTTATCATTACTTCCTATACGGACTTGCGAAGTCTCAAAAGTCAAACTCGGGGTATTCTCTGAGATTCAAAGTCCCTTATTATTGACTTATTACAAAGGGTTTTCTCAGAACTACAATCAGAATATCTCAAACTTCATATAAAGGTACCTGTGCATTTCATATACATCAGAATAAACAGGTATGTAATAAACAAGTTTCCTTTTCATTCATTTTTCAAAAATTACGAAAAGAAGGGTTACATCACTTATTTTATAAGGAAGCATATTAGCCTTCACTGACCCCATCCAAAAGATCAAATATCCGATGGATAAGATCGTCAGTCAAGTCAAATTCCTCTTCCTTATAAGTAAGATCTACGGCCATGCAAGGAAAGGGATCCACTTCTCCAAGATCGGCAGTAGTGACTTTGCCCCCTTGGATCAAAGTGGAGGCCAATCCTTCCCATGCTCGCTTGATCCCTTCTAATCTCTCATTTCTGCAAGGTAAGCTCGTCTTGTAAGCCTATATAGTAGCCGTAGACCTCTCCGCAACAACGGCCTCCTGGTGTTCGGCAACTTTGACAAGCTTCTCCCGCAGGGTTTTATTGTTAGCTTTCACCGCGCCCAACTCCTCCTGCGTGGCATCAAGCTGAGAAGACCTCATCGCAAGATGGACCCTCAAGGGCTCAATCTCTTCATCCCTTTGATGAAGCTGATGTCCTTGTTCCAGCACCTGCTCCTCTGTCCTTAGGGCCTTGTTCAAAGCCAACGGCAAGCGAGCAAGGACCTGCAACAAAAATAAGTCAGCTCACGGGAATAAACGGGAGAGAAAGCCTAAGAGAATCCTTACCATAGCTATCCTATTGGCAAAGCCTGAATAGAGCTCTGGCATCAAAGTCCTCTCCAATTTCTTTTCCAAATCCTTGGACACCAGACCGCTCCCTAGGGCTAGGCCCACCTCTCCCCGATAGACGCAGTTCTTATTCGCGGTTGGCACGGTGATGACAGTCAATCTTCTGTCATCCCATCTCGTCCTCACCGCCATTCTTGTGCCTTCGTCCCCAAAGATTCCGGTGAAGTTAGTACTATATAGGGGCTCTACGCTCCGCTGCCAGTCGTGTTCTCCCCCGGCAGCGAAGCCTTCCTCCTCCACACTTTTCGCCTTCTTAGATGGGGGCTCTGAGCTCGTGCTCTTGGAGGGACCCCTTTTCTTCTTAGGAGCCTCACTAGGAATCAAATCTAGGCAAGGTCCCTCCATCCCCTTCTCTTCTTGGCCTCTGTTGGCCTTATTCTCTTCTTCTTTCCCCCCTATAACAATCCCTTTGGCACCCTTAGGGATTGTTTAGGGCTTGGCGGCTGACACGGGCTCCTTCCCCTTTCCTGTGTACCCCAGCTCAGCCAAGGTTTTTCTTTCGTCTGTAGTATCCTCAGGAGAGGACACCACATCGATGGCGGTTCCGCTACAGACCGGCTCTGGAACCTCAATTGCCTCTTCCTCCCCTACCTCAGTAATCTCTTTACTGAGCTGGGCGGCAAGAGGCTGCCCCCTTCTGGCCCTCTTCATCAGAACTGTGCCAGGAGGTGGGGTGACTTCCCTGAGAACGGCATATCCCAATGCCTTGGCCTGCAAGGATATATTGTTCCTCACATGTCTGAGGAAGTCCTTTAGGGGCCAGTTCTGCCCCTTCAGCCTCTCTAAATTTTTCAGGGTCTCTTGCCCTGCCATCCACTTGGCGTCGCCAACGAACTCAGGGAGGCATGTACCGGGCGTCAAGGGGATTCCTAAATCCCCTTCGACAAAGAAGTAGTAGTCCATCCAGTCTGAGTAGGAACTACTTGCCCTCGAGAACATCGCCTTCCTCATTTTCGACCGCAGGGCCAAGCATCCTTCGTACCCTGGCACCGCCATTCAGCTAAACAAGTTCCTGAATAGCGTCAAGGCCCACGGTATTCCCTGAGCTTGCAACAGCTTCAGGAATGAATACACGTAGGCCACGGCGTTAAGGGAGAGTTGCGCCGGAACAATCTGAAATGAGTTCAAGATTTCCTTGAACTCCGGTTGCGGTGGCAACATCAGGCCATACTCCACCTGCACCCGGTACACGCATACCACCCCTTCAGGAGGATTGTTTGGCCAGAAGTCGGCAGTAGGGGGGATAATCGTCAGGTTAGGGTTTCCTCTAAACTCTTTGGTCGTGTTGAGCACCTCGTGCTCCATCAGGAGACTCTCCTGATAGCTGGTATCCTTACAAAACTGATCAGCTAGCTCAGCCCACTTGATCTCTCCTCTCCCCATGGCTCGATTTCGCAACGGACAGGGCAAATTTTTCTCTTTTTTTTCTCTCTTAGGGTTTGAAGACAAACAAGTACTTCAGTTGCCCCTTGGGGAAACCTTTTATGAGAAACAACTGTGTCCTTTCATCTTCTGGCCGTCTGATCTCTTCGATTAGCGCTCGGGCGCAATCAGACTGTTAGTGCTTTCTGACAAGTTCAGAATTCGAAGCGGTGCACGATTATCGAAGCGGCGCTTCCCCCCGTTTCGCCATACGTCGGGCATGATATAGTGCAATGTGTTGAAACAGCATTTTGTTGTTCTCTTTACTATTATCGTCCAATGTTTTATAATCGTGCATGAGGATAGCAACTTTTCTTTTAACTTAGAATTTACCATTGATTTTATACTTTCACACATGAATTCTTGTTTTCTCTTTTCCGATCTCGTGGTACCTGTTTCAAATACAAAAGAAAAGACAAACACAAACAGAATTCATCCAAAATAAGTTTTTGAAAGAAAAGTGTATTTCATTAATGATAAAACTTATTGCAATTTCATTTTCTCTGTTCTCTTATATGTTTCTCTTATGAGTACAGGAAAAATAAAGAAAATACAAGGCTTCAGAACTTAAACACATAGTGTAATAGTGTCAACCTCAAAAATGAGGGAAGGACCAATCTATTACACTCCTGACACCGGTCAACAGAGCTGTCAGAACTCCTCTACCCGACTATGGCTCCTTCAAATATTATGTTGATGATGATGCTAAGAAGCTAGCTGAGGATAGAGGCAAGTCACTTCTAGCTCCCTGGCTGATCCTGCTGCTGGACTTTGGGAGGAGCACTCCGGCCTAGCCATCTGGCCTCAAGGGAAGTAATCTGACCCTCTTCAGGACTCCTGTGTAGGGGAGATAGGTGATATCCCCAGCCAACGTAGGACCTTGCTGGAGGAACCTCCTCTGGGCATTGGCTGCCAGCATCGAAGAATCTGTCTGGTCCCTTAGAACCATAGAACGGAAGAACAGCAGAACTTTTGATATTCTCCTTGTTCAAGATGCTTACATTAACCAATGTCTGCAGAAGAACATCGAAAGCTGCCTGATTCTTCACGTGGTGACCCACCGGCGAGGCGCTGACGATATTCACTTCCCTCCTCACCGCTTCTTCCAGATCCTCCATACGTCGTCCTCACCATCCGGAGCTGTTCTCCACCAAGGCCCGCAAGGAGTGAACCTCAGACTTCAACAACTCCTCCCGGCGACGAGTTTCGGAGGCCACCTCCTTCACTCCCGACAGTGCCTCCTTGGCCTTGGCAACTTCATCCCTTAGCCAGCTCCTTTCTTCTTTCAAAGCCTCCTTCTCATCATATAAATCCTTTATCCTTTTTTGGAGGTCTTTGACATGAGCAAAATGGGCCTGGTTCACATCCAATAGACTGCGATGGAACTCCCCCCTCGCAGCCTCACTTTTACTGGCCCATTCCATGTTACTCAGAACCAGGAAAGCCAACTTGTTCTCCAATTTATACAGCTTCCCTAGCTCCTCCCTGTGATCGCCTTGGGAAGGCTTTGTGACTTGCAACAAAGCGCCCTCCAACTCCTCTATTCTCCGAAGGTAGCGAGCCTCCCCTTCCTCTTTGCCCTTCAGAGATCTTACTACCTCCAGAACCTTGGAGGTATTCCCTAGGATCTTCTCCTCCTCCCTCGTTATTTCGAACAGCCTTTCTTCTAACACACCCCATGTCTCCCCAATGCTAGGGGCGACACTGAAAGCAGCTGGAGAAACCCTCTCCTTCCCTTTAATCGCTTTCTCCATCTTGCCTCTTGGCCCTTCAATGCCAAGGGCACTTTCAGGAGCAACCTGGGAGGGCACTTCCTTCTTCCCTTTGATCACCCCCTCCGACTGACTGCCCTCCTCCTTTTTCCCCTTCTCTTCCTTTTCCTAGACATCTCGGAGATTCGCTGGAAGGAAAGAGGGGAAGAGAGGCTTCCTTTTCTTCTCAGAAGGAGGGAATGGTATACCAAGAGAAGCAGGACCGCAAACCATCAGGGGTAACTTCTTCACACCCCCCGCAGGAGCTCCAAACCTAGGAAGAAGCCGCTCAACCTCTTCATCCTTGTGCAGGACCTTCCCAGGCGCTAGTTTCCCTCCAGCAGCTGTTTCCCTCACCAGAGCCACCTCCTTCAGTTCTCTAGCCTTCGGAAGTGGTTTGACTGGAAAATCAGAGACGTCCACCACCTCTGTGGCTTTTACGCTTGCCAGATCCTGCAGAGACTCCAGCGTCTGCGCCAGAGCAGCAACAAACCTAACTGACGGAGCCTCCGCCTCCAGATCCACGACTGCAGCTCCCACTTCTTCCTCTTGGGATGCCTCAACAGGAGCTGTCATCGCCGGTTTCGGCGATCCTTCAAATGACTCCAGAAGCCTCTTCTTCTCAGGAGGAGGAGCGTCAACCGAAGGAATGCTGGCCCTCTTCCTAGTGATGCTTGACAGAATCGTCCACTTTCCCTTCTCCGCCATCTTTCTAATGGTCCACTCTCTCTTGCAGAAACTCAGGGGCCAAAGGAAGAGAATACGGATCGGCGGGCGCTGCTCCCATCTTATCCTAACAGGTCTTGGGTAGTGCGTCCATCATCGCGACGGTTCGCATTCCAGGACTCATATTAATATTCACGCCCTGACAATGCAGGGGGCTGATGTTAACTCGTGGTTCCAGCGTTGCATCCCTGTTGTACACGTGGCGCCTAGCTGGCCTTCAGCTTTTATCCATTTTAAACTAATCCATCTATTTGCTCTCGCAGGTCAGACCTCGGCCAAGCCTCGTCCATGAGGGTTCAACCAAGCCTCGTCCACGATGAGCCAAGACCACCCCTGGTAACATCATCCTCGATGTTACAGAGCGGTGCTTGTCTCAATCAGCTTGGCCCGACTGCGCCGTTCCCCGTACAAGGCACTTTTTTCCAGACCTGCAAATCAAGGATCCGCATGATCTAGCTAGCACGGATCTCCAGAAGTAGTACTAATATTTAAAGGTAGCATCCTTCTTTCGCGGCTTCTGCCCCCTCTGGTGGCCGACAAGCGGTGCGAACCCAGAGTTTGTTCACCTTCTTTTCTCCAAAAAACTAGGATGAAGCTGCACCATCCGCTACCTACAAATATCTTTGAACAGTCCTCAAGCAAGAGGAGAGGAGAGGGGATCTGAAAATCAAGTACCTAGGAGGAACAGAATCCCTCCTCTATCACCTCTTGTAAATAGGAGCTTGAGAATAAGAAAAGCTCTCTCTCTCCTTCTTTCTCTCTCTTCTTGTAAGTTCTTTATATTAGCCTTAACGGCTACCTTTTCCCTCTAGTGAAACTTCTTCGCAGATCGCTCGGTGGACGTAGGGGACTTCCTCCCTGAACCATCTTAAATCGTTGTGTGCTGCTCTGGATGCCCCGAATACTCTTTCTCTCTCTCTCTCTCTCTTAAGCCTCTACTAACAGGAATACCTCTTGGCGCGCCGCCGTCTCCCGGAACTCTCTCTCTCTT
This sequence comes from Apostasia ramifera, assembly GCA_019297695.1. Classification (NCBI taxonomy): domain Eukaryota; kingdom Viridiplantae; phylum Streptophyta; class Magnoliopsida; order Asparagales; family Orchidaceae; genus Apostasia; species Apostasia ramifera. The sequence continues at coordinate 201,541 of JAEMOT010003482.1, forward strand.
TTGGTGTTTCTTGGGATTCCCTACATCCTACTTCAATAATTTTAAACCTTATTTTTAGTCTTCTAAAATGCCTTTGATAGCAACTCATAAGTGTGGAACTATATGAAAGATTTTTCATAAATGTTTTTTATAAAATAAGCAATTGAAAACTAAATTTTTTATTTTAAAGATGAATTCATATATATTTTGTATTAAAATTGAGTTGAATCAACCGCACATCAAGAAGTTGAGTTAAAAGTTGTTAAACTTTGAAATAAATTTTTATACATAGAAATCACCTAGAACTAAATTTGAGTTTAGTATAAAAATTGTAACTCTACTCGAAAAATATATTTATAAAAATGGATTCAATGCCCTGATGAATAATTTGTTATTTGTTCTAAATAGGGTAACCCTCACATTATAGCAATAGAAAAATATTTGAGACCAATTCAACTACACTTATATTCGACTTGCTTTTTAAAGAATATTGAAGTAGTCATAAAAGGCATATTTTGATTTTTCAAAAAAATAAAGGCATTTTTTCTGTCTACTATACAAAAATTTAAGTATAATTTAGAATGCATTCCACTATAAAAATAATGCCATTGAAATAAAGACACAAGGGCTAGTTACAAATCTCTTTTTTCAAAAAAAAAATATTAGAAGGTATTTGGTAATTATTTAATTTAATAACATGTATAGACAACCTTCTAACACATTATGAAATTATTACTCAAAAGACATCTAGATAACATAACATTTAGATTATATGATATAATACTAAAATAACACTAAACGAAATGCCTTCCTTAAATCTTTTTAAGAAATATTTATATGCATAACAAATAAATTTTAGTATATTATATTGTGTATATTCTTCATGAAATTTATAGTAGGAGATGTCAAAATTAATGTGTCGAGTAATATATATATATGATCATTTTGACTAAGATATTTGGCATTTGGGTTAAATGTCAAAAATTGCAACACTAGGCAATGACTTTGGCCAAATGGAATCAAGAAAATAATCAATTAATATGATTAGTCATCAAAAATTAGAAAATGGCAAGTCTAAAATGGCTTGAAATAGTTTAGGTTGGTATGCCTACCTAATTATTTCATAGTTGACTTAAATATGTACTAAAAACAATATTGCATTACAATATGTAAAAATAAAAGGAAATTTTCATATGATGCTCCTCAAAAATACTCTTACTACATTTATCATCTACAAAGATAAATATTTACATCAATCACCTTTAATAAGAGGCAAAAAAATATAATTAATGCATCTTTCACGATTGTTGCATCTGGATCCACGCTCAATCATCTGGACCGCACACGTGAAAGCTTACGTGGCATCAATGGCACGACCGCTCGGCGTCAAACAGCAGACGCCGAAGAGACCAAGACAAACAACAGGGCCCAGAACTGACCGGCGCCTGGCGAAGTATCGGTGACCATACTGCTTTCAAGAGGTATGGGCTTTCTTGCCGTCAGACCGTACCGTCCATACATTGTACAGCAAAGGCCAGGGTGTGGCCCCCCTTGCGGACATTGATGATCTGTCACTGGAGCTGAAGCCCATTCTGCTGAAATTACTCTACAGAGCAGACTAGGATATAAATACCTCTCTGTAATAGGAAAAGCCTCTCCCGGGCTGGACAAAAAAAAAACTTCTACCTCAAATCCTATCAGCTTTCTTATTGTAATCCAAAAAGAAAAGATTGATTCTAGTGATTTTTTAAGCCTCCCCGAAAGGAGCCGTGGTTTTTTCGCTCAGCCGATTTTCCACGTAAAAAATCTGATTGTTTCTCGTCATAACAATTTTGTGCCCTCATGCAGGATCAGACCCGATCCCTTCAAACATCCATGGAAGACACTCATGGCGAAAACGCTCCGCCACCAAGCGGACAGCAGGCAGCACGCCTACCCCAGGACAATCCTACCGCAGACGATCAGCAGCTTCAAACATTTACGAATACAATCGCCACGCTTACCCAAATGATGAATACCTTCCTCACCAACCTACCGGCCCTCCTCCAGCAGTAGAGACCTCTTCCTCTAGCTCTACCCCTCGAAGGCCCGCTTCCATAGCCGAGCGCGGAGCACGTCAAATTACCTACTTAGGAGGCCAACACCCACGCTGCCGCCGAAAGTCGGCCCGAGGTGTATCCTCTGGCCCCCCTCGGTGGATACAATATTCTCGCCTGTCATAATGACGGCGCCGGCACCGTGCGCCTACAAGGCTCCCCGGGTCGGCCCAACATGTGAAGCGCTTCGAGAACGCCCTGGTGACAAGCGACCCTGTCTCAGATGCATACAAGTGTCGTCTATTCAGGAATACTCTGACGGGCCTGGCGCTAGATTGGCTCGACGAAATTTCCCAGGGATCCATCAAAAGCTTCCTCCAGTTCTCCGAGCAGTTTCGCACCAGATTCAGAACCTCAAGGACTACCTCCCGAACAATCCATGAGCTCTGGCAGATAAGGCAGGCTCCCGATGAATCGTTGCGCAACTACGTGGATCGGTTCTCGAAGATGAATGCGGAGACGAAAGACACTACCGACGACAGATCGACCATGATCTTCGTCCACAGCATTCTGCCCGGGGAGTTGTATGACTCTTTCGTCGACGACATACTGAAGACACTGATGGAGGCAAGGGCCCGCGCCGAAAAATGGATACATCTCGAGGACTCCAAGGCCCTCAAGGCGAAGACCAAGCAGGAGGTCGTTTCGCCCCAGGACAACAAGGTCGAGACCCCAAAGACGGACTCCAACACTCCCAGGAGAAGCTTTCGAGATCGGAAATTCTCCCCCCCCCACGGGAAGTGCAAGTTCGAAGGTGATTCCCCGTGTCTTACTACGCCGGTCTACATCATTGAGAAAATATTTTCAATCCTCAGCGACAAGGGCTTCATCAAGAGCCGTGGCGAGCGCCAGCCACCTCAACCTGGCGAGGACCCCACGAAGTTTTGTAAGTTCCACCAGTGTTATGGTCATCTCCTCTTCGAATGCCGCTCTTTTCAGGCACTCGTCAATAAGTATATAGAGAATGACTACCTCACCGGCTACAAGAAGATCGAGGGGCCCCTGCCGAAGGCGTGCCAGCCGCTTTTTCCACACGATGAGCCCCTGGCAATCACCTTTTTGACTCCAGCAACGTCGAAAGACGACGGCAAGAAGGTCGTCCTGTCAATCTTCGGCTACAACCGCGGTCTTCAAAGATACCGAGAGGTATGCACAGTCGAACTCCCCCTTCATTTGCCTGACATCGTCTTCACCGTAGGGGACCTTCCCAGAGAGGGGGTCAACCACGATGACCCCATAGTCATTATTGATGAGATCAGAGCTTGTCATGTCCACCGAACCTTGGTCGACACCGACAGTTCGGTCGATATAGTATATCTCCACGCCTTCAAAGAGATGGGCATTGGTCAATGCCAGCCTCTCTCTCCATCTATGACAATCTCGAGCTTTTCCGGCGACGTCTACCGACCTACAGGCTACGCCACCCTGCGCGTCGCTCTCAAAGAGGGACCCAGAAGACTAGTGAAGGAGATCAACTTCATCATCATGGATGCCCCCTCCGGCTACAACGCAATCCTGGGACGGCCTGCAATGGCGGCATTCCGGATGGTCGCGTCCACCTACCACCTATGCGTGAAGTTCCCCACGCCATTCGGCATCGCTACCATAGCCGACGCTAGGAAGTGCTTCGAAATAAATGCGCGCCTCAACACAGACCACCTGGATCCCAGAGACCAGGCCTTGCTGCCGGTCGAACAAAACGATCATGTAACCGTCGCCGACCAAAAAATTGTATTAATCTCTAAAGATTTTCCTAATAATAAAAAGCCCGCTCTGGCGGCCCTACTTTCTGAGTATTTTGATGTGTTTGCCTGGGAACCTAGAGACATGCTAGGGATAGATAGGGCAGTAGCTGAACATCGGCTAAGCCTCAAATCGGGAGAAGCTTCGGTGGCGAAAAACAGCGAGCAATTCGGGAGGAAGTCGAAAAGCTCCTGGCCGCCGGATTCATCAGGGAAATCACCTACCCATCATGGCTCGCAAATGTGGTGGTGGTGAAAAAGAATTCCAGAAAAATGGCGAATGTGTGTAAACTTTACAGACCTAAATAAAGCCTGTCCGAAAGATTTCTACCCCTTGCCGAAAATAGACAGGCTCTTCAATTCTTTAGCAGGATACTCAATGATGAGTTTCGTCGATGCCTTCTCAGGCTACCGTCAGATCCGAATGATCGAAGATGATGAAAAGCACACCTCATTTATCACCGACCAAGGAACTTTCTGCTACAAGGTGATGCCTTTCAGTTTGAAGAATGCGGGTGCGACCTATCAGCGCATGATCGATACCGTGTTCAAAAAGCAGAAGGGGCAGAACATAGAAGCATATGTCAACAACGTATTTATCAAGAGCAAGTGTGTGAAGCAGCACATCGAAGACCTCAGCGAAACACTTAACACCTGCCGAACTTACAACATCAAGCTCAACCCCATCAAGACATTTTCGGTTCGGCATACAGCAAGTTCCTGGGGCACATGGTGTTGGCCAGAGGCATTGAAGCGAACCCTGAGAAAATATAGGTCATACAAGAGATGATGCCACCTCGAACGATTGAGGACATACAAAAATTGAACGGAAGGGTCACGGCATTCAGCAGATTCATATCGAAATTCGGCGAACGCTGCCTCCCTTTCTTCAAGATCCTTCGAGGTGAGCACCAGACGTGGAATGAGGACTACGGGAAAGCTTTCCAGTCATTGAAAGAGTACTTGCTATCGCCACCGCTGCTCTCCGCCCCAATCCAAGACAAAGACCTCCTCCTTTACCTCAGCGCTACCGACAATTCGGTGTCGGCAGTACTTGTTCGAGAGGAGGTTGGCTGACAGCACCTAATCCACTATATCAGCCACGTCCTTCACGGCGCCGAAGTGAGGTATTCTCCCCTCGAAAAACCCTCTTTTGCGCTGATCTCTGCCGCCCACAGGTTGCATCATTACTTCCAAGCTCACCCCGTTAAGGTGATGACGGATCAGCCCCTCTGGAGAATACTCCACTCCCCTGAAATCTCCGGAAGGTTGCAGAAGTGGGCCGTAGAGCTCTCTGAGTTTGACATCGATTTCCTCCCACGGACAGCCACGAAGAGCCAGGTGCTCACCGATTTCGTCGCCGAACTGACAACAGCCAAACAACCTGAACTTCCAGAGAAGCCGCAACCTTGGATCCTTCATGTAGACGGAGCCTCCGGCGAGCGCATCCAAGGGATTGGCGTTGTCCTCACCAGTCCCTAGGGAATTCGACTTCAGAGATCAAGGGAGATACACTTTCCCGTCACGAACAATCAGGCCAAATATGAGGCCCTCATTACTGGGCTCAAATTCTCTAAGGGCCTCGAAGCGCGACACCTCCATGTCTACAGTGACTCCAAACTAATGGTGAACCAGCTAACAGGATCCTACCAGACAAAGGACGAAGTGCTCAAGAGGTATTTCCAGCTTGCTAAAACTCTCCTCCAATATTTTGCTCAGGCTTTCCTGTTTCACATCCCCCGCGAGATGAATTTGCTGGCAGACGAGCTTGCCAAAGAAGAAGGGGAGACGCATTGAACATCTTGTTCCCCGCCTTCGAAGACCATGAAATCTTCGACATCAACTCTAGTCCCAGAAGCTGGATGGATGGCATCCGACATTACCTCTAGATAGGCAAGCTCCCAAACGACAGACATAAGGCTCGCAGGCTCCGGGTGAAAGCCGCTAGATACATTATGTCCCAAGGTCAATTGTTTAGGAGATGCTATTCTTTACCCCTGGCGAAGTGCATCCGCGAAGTGGACTCGAGGATCTTACCCGAACGGATCCACACCGGAGACTGCAGAACCCACGCCGCAGGACGGAATCTCGCCCTGCAAATCCTACGTCAGGGATATTACTGGTCGAACCTCCAAAAGGATGCCAGGGAATTCAGCCAGAAATGCCCCCAATGCCAGATCTACTTGAACATTCCTAGGCAATCGGCGGCTCCGCTACACCCCATAACTAGCTCTTGGCCCTTTTTGATGTGGGGCCTCGACTTTTTGGGACCATTCCCGAAATCTGGGAGGAACTGGCGCCATGTGCTGCTAGCAACAGACTAGTTTTCGAAATGGGTCGAGGCGAAGGCGATGGCACAGCCGACGGGCGCAAGCGTCAGGAACTTCATATGGACATGGCTCATATGCAGGTTCAGCGTCCCCCTCTCCCTAATCTGCGACAATGGAACCGCCTTCACCAGCCAAGCCGTCCGAAATCTATGCTCCGAAAATGGCATCAACCTGAGCTTTACATCAGTTCGACACCCGCAATCGAATGGCCAGGCAGAGGCGTCGAACAAAAACTTCCTCAATACACTAAGAAAGCAGATTGACAAGATTAGCTCATCAGCAGCCGAACTCCCGGTGGCAATCTGGGGACTCAACTGCATGCCAACAGCGGCCATGGGTCAAAACGCCTTTCTCACTTGTTTTCGGTGGAGAAGCGCTCATCCCGATCGAGCTAAACATCTACTCCCCTCGGGTCGAGCACGCCAGCAACTTCGACCCACCCGCTTTTCTTGAATGGCAAAAACAAAATGAGAATGCAAGGAGACTCGAGCTTGACCTCCTTGAAGAAGACAGGGAACTAGCAGCTTTTCGACAAGCAGAATACAAACGAAGGATCAAAAAGTATTACAACAAGCATGTGTACAGGAGACCTTTCCGACAAGGCTACGTGGTCTTGAAATTAAAAAATATCGCTGGCCGAGATATGGCATCAGGCAAGCTCGACTCTAACTGGGAAGGTCCTTTCATCATCCGCAACGTGAACACCTACAAACTGGCAAGGCATGACGGGACTCTCCTGCCAAGGACCGGGAGCGGCAATGACATCGGGAGATTTAATTCATAAAGCACTTGTAAATCGCACATTGTTTTATGAAGACAAGTTTTTCGGCGACTCCCCTTCTCGCAGTCAAGGGCACTCCCCTTCTCGAAGTCCCAGGCCGAAAAATCCTAATTTAGTGCCAAGGCTACTGGCAGTCAAGGGCACTCCCCTTCTCGAAGTCTCAGGCCTAAAAATCCTAACCTAGCGCTAAGGCGACTGACAGTCAAGGAAACTCCCCTTCTAGAAATCTCAGGCCTAAAAATCCTAATTTAGCGCCAAGGAGATTGGCAGTTAAGGGCACTCCCCTTCTCGAAGTTCCAGGCCTAAAAATCCTAATTTAGTGCCAAGGCGACTGGCAGTCAAGGGCACTCCCCTTCTCAAAGTCCCAGGCCTAAAAATTCTAACCTAGAGCCAAAGCTATTGGCAGTCAAGGGCACTACCCTTCTCGAAATCTCAGGCCTAAAAATGCTAATTTAGCGCCAAGGCAACTGGCAGTCAAGGGCACTCCCCTTCTCGAAGTTCCTGGCCTAAAAATCTTAATTTAGCGCCAAGGCGACTGGCAGTCAAGGGCACTCCCCTTCTCGAAGTCTCTGGCATAAAAATCCTAATTTAGCGCCAAGGCAACTGGCAGTCAAGGGCACTCCCTTTCTCGAAGTCCCAAGCAATCAAACCAAAGACACCAAAAATAGTTTCACAAGCAGAAATCTAGTGCAAAATGAAAACAGAAATGAAAACTTTGTATTACAAAGATCTGCTTTACAAAAACAAGTTATAAGACTTTACAAATCGCTATCCCTCCTCGAAATCTCGGAGTCAGAATTCACTAAGTCAGCACCAGGAGTTCGCGGCACATCCTGCATTGGATCCCGCGAGCGAAGTGGAGAGACAACTAAGGGCCCTTCTGAAGTCCCCTCTCCCCGAAAGGTTGGTTCTTCCTCCGGAGCTGGAACCCCTCTGGTGGCTCCCTCAGCTCTTGCCATTTCGACTTCAGTAGGGGGGATGGCCACCTTCATATTCGAAACGAAGGCGAACATCCGCCCCATCCTTTCCGCCGACATAATGAAGAAAGGACACTAGTACGAGTGGCTTTCCGAAAGAATACACTCGTTCATGTCCAGCCCTTCGAGATCCTCGCGGCTCACTAACCCCCGGTCGAGAAGAGCTGAGCCGAGCATATTCACCGAACTCTCCAACGCCTCCTTAATGAGCGCCTTAAACTCAAGGGACTGGCGGAATTCGGCGACTCCTTCCTTGTGAGTCTCCTCGAGAGACTAATCAAATGTCTCCTCCAAAAGCCTCTGAAGTTCAGCTTCCCGACGACTGGACTTCTCCAAACCTCGCATCGCTGAGCGTAGACGCTTTTTGGCAAGACGTCGCCGACGCTCCGACTCCAAATACAGAAGTCCATTTTCCTTCGCTATTCTCTCTTGGGCCATAACTTCCTTGGTGAGTTGCTCCACTTGACCCCTCACCACATCCAGCATATCGGTGGCCCGAGCGCCAAGTCTGGTCACCGAGTCCGACCTCCCTTCGGGAACGGCTCTTGGAGGTTCATCCCGAACACTGTCCCCAGACTCCTCGACGCTCGGACCAACAGAATCTGGCCCTTCGGCACCAGAGCCCGTCCCGTCTTCACACCTCCCGCATTGCTCTTCGGGATCGTCACTGACCTACACGTCATCTATGTATGCCAGGTCATCGACACCCTCCTCGAAAATAAGAGGCGCCGCCAAAAAAAACTCCCTCCGCCGATGCTCCAGGTACTGCTCGTTTCTTCTTCGCAGGAAGACGAGAAGGCCCCGGCCGATCGTGGGGGACCCTTTTGTTCCCTATTTGTTGAATCCGGAACTAGCCCAGTTTGAGCTCTGGCTGACCTGCAAACAAAACAGCTGTGGAGTCAGAACCGAAAAGGGAAGCAGGGGCAACCGCCAAAACCTTACATGTATAAGCCCGCACATCGACTTCAAGCTCGCGCAGGTAGTTCTCTCCATCGTGCACACATTTTTAGATTCCGTCCACTTCCCGAAAACGTGGATCCTCAAAACCAATTCCTTCCCCCAAAAACCTCACCTCACCTACCGTTCGTGGAATGACAAAACTCACTCCACAGGGCTCGGCGAAGAAAAATCTCTTGTACCAATCTGCAAAATCAGTGTCCCTAACCTTGAACACCTGACAGTACCTGCCCTTCAAGACGAAGCACCCATGCAGGCGAGGGTTCGCCTCCCACTGAAAGACCGCCTTGAAGATATCAATATCTCAAGGGATCTGCCAGCGTCGCAGCTCCTTGATGAGGCGATAGATCATGGTGACTGCGTTTGGCGGGAGCTGCATTAGAACAATGCCGAAGTGGTTGAAGATCTTCACAAACTCCGGCTGGAAGGGAAGAAACAACCTGCCGCGCAGGTGGTGAAGACATACCACTATCTTTCCTTTCGGCAAGGTCATGAACCTTGCTCCCGCCGACGGATACTCCAGCCCAACCTCCGGGTTCCTCCCCCACACCTGCAGCACCTCCGTCTCGAAAGTGTGCGGAGGAAGGACACAAAGCTCACCTCGAAGAGCATGGTAATCGCTCCACATTTCCTTCGCTCTGCTGCGCGATTTCTTAACTATCTTGGATCCAGGAAAATGACGGTTGTAGGGACCCATGGTTGAGCCATGACCCTTTTTATAGTCCTGAACCTCGACGGTTCCGCTCCCTGAGGGCGACCCCTAGGCTGTCTAATCCTAAAGATTCAGACCTGCCTGCCGCATGCGCCTCGCCTCGTTTCTCCCAATAGTCACGCCAAAATAATAAATAATGATAAAAAAGGCATATTCCACGAACAAATGTTCCACTGAAACATCTCTTTTAAATTTCGTCCAAAAAAAAAGGGCTCCTTCTTCAGCTCTCTAAGGAGAGAGCCCGAACTCCGACTCCGCAAGTAGACCCCAAACTGCTCGCGCAAACTCTTTTTGACGTTTCTTCAGCTCCTTGATTTTGGCAACCGCCGCCTCCAAGTCGCCCTCGAAGCGAGTGCACTTCGACTCCAGCTCCATGATCGCCTTCTTCGCCTCAGATGGCTCCAGTCTCCGAGGAAGGAAAAGCGCTTCCTCCATCTTCTGCTCAAGGGCTGCTGCTTGACCTCTGCTGGCTAGCCGCTTTCGACCTGGTCAAGGTGAGAACAGATGCTACGCGCAAAGTACTGCGCGCTCGAACTGCCAGAGTTAGGTCCTCTCTGGCCGCCCCCTGACGAGACCTCCGGACCAGCCGAGGGGCCCAAAGGGGATGAGACGGGGGTCAGAGTGCTTCGCTCCCGCAGCGGCGCATCCAGGGCCCCGTAGGTAGAGGAGCGGGTGGCTGATTCTTCGTGACTTCTCTCCCCGGCCGCATTTCGTTGTCGGCCACGATGATGGTGTTCTCCACCGGAGGGACCACTCGAGCGTCGCCTTGAAGGGATCTGGATGCCACACGCGCGCCCTCCCCTGCGTTGGAGAGACGGATTATTGGCTTTTTCGGCGCCTCCTCACGAACAAGCGACCGTCTTGCGCCCGCCTGACTCGGTTGAGCAGGACCACCAGCTTCAGGAAGTTCGTCCCGAACAAACCCAGCGACGCTTGAGAACATGGCCATTGCCACACCAGCTCTCCTGGGATCAACAGGAGAACCGTCCGATGCTCCACAGTTATTTATAGTTTTCACAAGCCCATGTGGCACCCAAGCACGCGCATCAATACACTTTACGACAATCGGGGGGACATATTGCATCTGGATCCATGCTCAATCATCTGTATCGCACACGTGGAAGCTTACGTGGCATCAACGGCACGACCGCTTGACGTCGAACATGAGGTGTATCACCCCGAACAGCAGACGCCGAAGAGACCGAGACGAACAACAGGGCCCAGAACTGACCGGCGCCTGGTGAAATATCGGTGATCATACTGCTTTCAAGAGGTATGGGCTTTCTTGCCGTCAGACCGTACCGTCCGTATATTGTACAGCAACGGCCAGGGCGTAGCCCCCCCTGTGGACATTGATGGTCTGTCATTGGAGCTGAAGTCCATTCTGCTGAAATAACTCTACAAAGCAGACCGGAATATAAATACCTCTCTGTAACGGGAAAAGCCTCTCTCGGGCTAGACCAAAAAAAAAACTTCTACCTCAAATCCCATCAGCTTTCTTATTGTAATCCAAAAAGAAAAGATTGATTCTAGTGATTTTTTAAGCCTCCCCGAAAGGAGCCGTAGTTTTTCCGCTCAGCCGGTTTTCAATGTAAAAAATCTGATTGTTTCTCGTTATAACAACGATAATTATTGCAAACTTTACGAAAGTAGAAGATGAAAATATTTATTTTTGACATGGTAGTAAACCAAAATATTATTTATTTTTGCAAGTAATAAATATAAATACCAATGTTTTAAATGGGAAATAATCTTTGAACCAATGTTTTAAAACTCGAAGAGTCTTGCTAATTTTAGATTGGTCTCGATGAAAACTGATCCGATAAAGCTTCTGAGGCTTAGCTTCGAGTAAACTTGAGATTCAGCGAAGCTTAGTTAAAACTCATCTCTTTTAAAAATGTAATATTTAATAATTATCGTTAATAAATTCAATTTTAAATTTACAAAATTGAAAGTACTAATGCCGAAGTTATTGAAATTTTTATTTTACAACAAAAAAAAATAAAAAAATTTGAGCGTGACATACATAATTTTCTCGGTAAAAGAAGCCATCTTTGACTGAAAAAAATATGATTTTGACTCAAAACTACGTGTGGAAAATGTGGGAAGAACTTGGGATCGACCAAGAATCATTGTGCTCTTCTAGAAGCCACTCTGTTATTTATGCCAAAATCTTCTTCCTTCTTCTTTCTTCCATATTTTCACACCACCTCCTCCTCCTCCTAAACGTGAGTTATTAGCATCAATTGCCGAAATCAGTGTTAGCGATTTAATTCCTGATCTCTGATCGCTTCCTCTGCATTCAATAGCTTGTTCTGCCCCCGCAAGGGCAGGCAGGAGGAAGATGCCCATGCCGCGGCTGCCATTGGGTATCTTCGGCCTCACGGAGCTCTTCTTGAGCTCCGCAGTGCATCTGCTCTTTGGGTTTTACATATTCAGCGCCGCCGTCGCCTGGGACCTCTCCCAAGCTCTCACTGATTTCTTTCGCCCTAGCAAGGCTGATGCCGCGGTTATCCCAGTGGATGAGAGCGAAGAGAATCAGTCGGCGAGAGCTGCGCTGGACGGCTCGATCCCACCGATCGTGTTGGTTCATGGGATCTTTGGGTTTGGCAAAGGGGTGCGTGCTTGCCTTGCTCACTCTCTCTTCCTCTCCCTCTCTCTCTCTCTCTCTCAGTCTAGTTCCTCTGCTCTGCACGGGGTTGGTTGATTGAATTGAGTTGCAGAAGCTTGGAGGGCTGTCCTACTTTGCGGGTGCTGAGAAGAAGGATGATCATGTGCTTGTTCCCGATCTGGGCTCACTGACGAGCATTCATGATAGGTATGGTATCTCCAGCAAAGATTTAAAAAAAATATCTGGATTCCAATTTTATGTTAATAGATAATAATAAACAATTAATTTAATATTTTAATTATCAAATCAAACAATAACAATAAACCAAATGTTGTGATTGTTCTTCCTGTTGCAAAGATCTCTAGAACATGAAGCTAGCTTGGGTTTCATGATTTCAGAGCTCGGGAATTGTTCTATTACCTGAAGGGAGGGCAGGTTGACTACGGGGAAGAGCACAGCAAAGTCTATGGCCACTCGCAGTATGGAAGGATCTATGAACAAGGTATGAATCAGGATGAAATTTTGCCTGCTTTTCCATTTCGTTGCAGTCAGATTACTGTGCATGTATTGAATTCAGGGCATTATCCGTTCTGGGACGAGCACCATCCACTGCACTTTGTAGGCCACTCAGCAGGGGCGCAGGTTATTCGTGTGTTGCAGCAGATGCTGGCTGATAAGGCAAGTTCAAAAATTTTCTTCTTATTTTCATGCTTCTCATTGGTAGATTAAGAGTAGATGAAGAATCCAAGTGACCTAAAAGTTTAAGCTTGTACGTAATGACTTAAGATTAATCATATATTCTTACATGCCCCTTTACACGCATACTAGTTTGCTTTGTTGACTCAATTCAGTATACATCCTTTTTCTTTTTTACTTTATACTAGAAGCAGCCACCAAAGCTTGAATTTGAGACGTTCTAGTTTTGATATGTTAAATCTTCAGTTAACAATGACAATAATTAAACCTTAATCCCAGTAGATGAGATTGACTTCATAAATCTATCAAATAACATATCATTTAGATAGTCAATAACCAGCCTAAAATGACAATCATCTAAATTTCTAGTTACCAACTGACTGCTTAAGTTAATTGTCTTGGATTAATTTTATATTCTTACACTAAGAACCTATTGGTGTGATGACTTATAGGCGTTCAAAGGGTATGAGGATACATCTGAGGAATGGATTCTAAGCGTGACTTCTTTGTCCGGAGCACTCAATGGTACAACAAGGACTAACCTGGATGGGATGCAGTGAGTTTTCCAGAATTTGATAATGACGAAGAACCTTATATTTCTTTAAGTACTGACCGAAAATTTTCGACTTTAAATAACAGGCCTGAACATTGGATGCTCATGAAGCCGATATCTTTGCTTCAAATTTGCAGGGTGGGAGTCATCATCTATGACTGGATGAACATTTCTTGGCTCAAAAACTACTACAACTTTGGATTTGATCACTTCGAAATGGAGTGGAGAAAAACAGGCATTTCAGGACTAATTGATCTCATTCTAGGGAATATCGGCCCCTTTGCCACTGGAGATTGGATTCTGCCTGACCTCACAATTCAAGGCTCGGCAAAGCTAAACTGTAATCTTCGAACATTCCCAAATACTTACTACTTCAGTTATGCAACTAAGATGACTAAGAAGTTCATGGGAGTTACTATCCCATCAAGCATTTTTGGAATTCACCCAATGCTTTTGATCAGAGTGCTGCAAATGAGCCAGTGGAAGCACCCAGCAGATGTGCCTTTGCCTTACAAAGGATACAGGTGAGATGCTAGTAGAAAAAACAGTGCTGACATTATGTTGTGAAGAACTTAAAGCATGAGTTCTAACTGTGGCAAAATTATTGCAGGGATGAAGATTGGGAAGATAACGATGGAGCACTTAACACGATATCAATGACTCATCCTCGAGTTCCACTGGAGCATCCAAGTCATCTTGTACTTGATGATTCAGAGTGTCGCCCGATGCGGCCTGGCATTTGGTATAAATTAGCTCCATGGTTATTCATTGCTTATGTGATGTTGGTGCCTTAATGCTATTTAGACTTGAAAAGCAAAGCCAATATACTGACTGGAAGTTCCATCTAATCTCTTAAGTTTAGTTGGTATGAGAGCAGAATCTCCTCAATGTTTTGAGTAATTTCTGTGTTCAACCAATGATGAATAGTTGCATGTTTACACATATAACATAGACATCATGTAACATTTACATGTAAATAACAGGAAAATCTGAATAGCATTGAATCAAATAGCTCATAAACTTTACAACAGAGACTAGAACTAAAACTGAGAAAAAGCATAATACCAAATAATGCTTATGAAATTTCCTTCAATGTATGTGCAAATAGGGAATTAATTATTGGTCACATGCAGGTACTACAAGATCATTGAAGCGGATCACATCTTCTTCATCATCAACAGAGAAAGAGGAGGAGTAAAGTTTGATCTACTTTATGATGACATTTTTCAGCGCTGCAGAAAGCATGCTTTTAGAATCACTTCACCACCTTTATTTCCTGATCACATCAGTTCATAATAATCTCATTTTCTTTCTTTTCAATTTATCATTTTTTTCAGCTTCTTGTAATTAAGGTGAAGAGCGAAATGTTAATTATTTTTTATTCCCTATTAAACCAACCATTTCCCCAATCTGTACGAGCATTTTTAACTTTGAGAGAGAGAGCTGACCATTATGTTCGGAACTTGAAACTTGGTAGATTGATTCAAATTGGAGCCTCCATTTTGCCAAAATTCAACGTTATCAATGTGTCTATAACCAAGACAATCTTCAGTGACGTACAAGTCCAACCGACTTCACCAAGACAATTTTTGGCCAGTTCAATCATGAATCAGGTCGTGAAGAAACATTTCGACGAAGACAACACAGTCGTTGAAAAATATGGGATTTTTGACTTCAAACTTTGATTATGATATGGAAAAATAAATTACAGAACTTGTATTAATTTCTCAAGTACAAGAACTATGCGATAAAAGGATTTGGTTTAGATATGTTTGTTTGGAGACTCAGCGAAGTGCTGCAGGTATCTTTCACCTAAGATTTTACCTAGACAAAAACAAATACATCTGTTAAGTCTTCTTCGATGGTAGAAGAATTCTGAAGACCGGATCTCACCCTATTAAGATATCTGTTGCTAGAATTCTTTTCTTCACGAAGGATTTTTTAATGCTTTAACTTCACGTCAACAAAGTTACTCTTAGTAGCACACATCGCATGATCCTTCTCTGACTTCAAACACACATGGCATGATTCTTCTCTACCACTTTTATAGCACATGGACAGGGCAACAATTTTTTAATGTAGTCTTCCAAGACCTCCTTGCACATCGCTTGTCCAATGTAAGCAATACCCATGATAGTTTTAGCTGATGGGATGATCTGATCACTCTTTTATAATTGTTTTTCTCTAACAGTCTAGAAACATATAACATATTCTTTCAAGGAAGCATTTTTCCAATGAATCAACAAATCAGCAACTTCTTAGTCACAGAAGTCTCTACAAAGATAGATGTCAATCAACAACTTCTTAGTCATAGAAGTCTCTACAAAGATAGATGTCCCTTCTCGAAGATTGCTTTTTTCTTGGTGTATCTTAAAGGAGATTTTCTGATCCTTTTTCACGGTATCATTGTTTGATGTTTCCAAAGCTTATGTTCAAACCTTGCAAAAGTTTCTCTTTGTCGAAATTTTAGCATTCGTAGAAACTTCAAGAGACATCTTCTTTTTACTTTCTTCAAGAAATTTTCTTCAACAAGCCTTTTCGACTTCCTCATCATCCTCATATGAATGGATCTCCAACAAACTCATGTTCCCTACTTTGTCAGATGGGTTGTAAGCTTGCTCTAACCTTTTTAAACTTTGTGCTTTATTCTCATTGTTGCTTTTCATAATGTACGATGAATTTGTGTTGGCATAAATCTTCTTCAACCGCAGGTTTTTCTTTTTGAACACATTCTTTATCCATTGATAGCAAACTTCAATGTCCTTCAACTTTAAGTAAAAGTTCGAGTTTTTTACAAAGTGGATAGCACTCTAATTATCATAGTGCAAGAAATTTCCATCTTATTTGTGTCTCAATTCTTCGAGTAGCCTTTTCAGCCACGACATCTTTTTATTACTTTCTAATGCTATAATCGACTCAGCATTCGTGATCATAACTGTTATGTACTTTTACAATTTTGACTGCCATGCAAAAGCACCTCCTCCAAGCGTGACTAGATATTTTAAAATTGACTTCCTTTAGTCCACATTTCTTGATATATTTGCATTTGAGTTGCCTACAATCTTCAGCTGCTTCTTTTTTAAACACAACTCTGTCTTGGATATGCCTCAAAAAGTCTCCTACATTCCTTTTTTTTCCCTTTGGTTGGAAAGAAATCTATTGATGACTCCAATGGAGTGAACTATGTCCTACCCTATACACACACCATAGCATACACCAAGCTTTCTATTGCCAATGAGAATGCAATTTTTGACATCGTCATCTGCTCATTATCTATTGAAGGCACTACTTGGTAGATTATCGAAAATAGACTCCCTAGGGGGTGGCAACCATCTTGGTCTTTTCCATAATTTGAAACTTTGGAGAACCTTCTTGATGTAAGACGCCCATGACAGCCACGACTGCTTTACCTTCTTGTCCCTCTAATTATTCATTCAGAATATCTATTTCCTGAGTCCTAGTATTTCATATTGAAGACACTAGTGAGCTTACTCTTCGGCTGCTTAATATCCACGATATGTCTTTTGGTAACCAATGTATCATCGATGTACAATGTTTAACCAATGTCTATTGTTCTTCATGTTGGCATAATGATCTGAGGTTGTTCGATATATAGAACCCATGCTTGACCGTGAGTGTGACATTCCGTTTACCCGGATGTCAGAAAAGTAATATTTTTTTCATTTTTTTTATCTCAACTCAAATTCTTGAATGTCACAAATCAAAATTACCTTTTACTTCTCTTCCCTTGTCCCGTGATCCTTCTAATGCCACACCTGCCACCAAAAATGGCAGGAGTCTGTGAATACAGACCCAGTAGATAAAACAGTATCCAAAATAACAATAATCATTTCAATACTGCATGCAGATTAAATACAACACATGTATTAGAATCAAACCAGAAATAAAATCAATCTCTACTACAACAAGTCCAATATGCAAGATACTCTTAAAAATATTAACCTTTAATATCAATATTATAATCATCTTTACTCATTATTACTATATCTCTAGGCTCCAGGTTTCTCAACCAATCACCTTAATGCCACAATCATTTCTCATCAGCCCAAAAGGGCCTTGGACATCGTCGCGCCAAATCAAGCTCGAGCTGGCATGTGTGATCTCTTGTGAGAAACCTGTCTTACTCATCATCGCCTTTAAATCATGAATGCAAATATCATCTCATTACTCAAAATAGCATTACATACTATATCATAAATCTTAACGGCATAATATCAAATGTAATATACAAATTAATTATCATAACTTATCATTGAATATACTGAATTCGTCACAACATAATAATATTCTGTATAGTGACATGGATCTATTATTTTCATACCTTTTCACCTAGAAGTCTGACAAGAGTTCCTACAGCTTGTTATTCTAGAAGTCTTGACAAGAGCCGCACCTTGCATCAGTGATTCCTTTTTCTTAGGACAACACCCGGCGTACACTCCCCGCCCTTATCGAAATAACATATATATAGGAAACTCTCCGCCCTCATCGGTTCTTAGTATACAAAAATTCATTAGTACCACATCACCTCACAGACAAGCATATCTCATCCATTCACTCAAATAACAGCATACCCAGCATACATGGCATAATAACATAATTCCATAGACACATCTACTAAAATTCTTCTGTAATGTAAAATCTACTTAATAGATCAAAACATCAATAAACATCACTGTAATGCCACCAAACTATAATTCTCAATTTCCCATAATCTTCACCACACAATCTCAAATCAATACATATCCTTACACAATTATTTCTTCACAACACCATCTTAAACAATATTCCTACTAATGCTCATAATAGTAATTCATTTCCACAACACAAATAGCATATCATATATCAATAGTAACTTTAGGGAACCTTTAGGGAAAGGATTACCTACCTTTAACCAAGCCTGAAAATCCCCTAGCTTTCGTCTTCTCCTCTTCCCTTTCCTCTCCTTCTTCTTTTCCTTCTTCTTCCGCTGGCTGCCGCAGCTGCTGCTGCTGCTGGCGCTGGCGCGACAGAGAGAAAACCGAGAGGGAGAGAGAGAAATTCCTTTTCTCTCCCTTCGCACATGCGGCACACGGAAAAGAGCGAGCGTGGGCAGAAAGCGGTTCTCGCGGCACTGTTTGTTTAATGGAATAATTGCAATTTGGTCCCTCTATTGCCAACCTCTTATAAATAGGTCCAAAATCATTCTTTTCAGGTCCAAATCAGCTTTAATTTTTAAACTTCAAATCAAATTATATTCTAATTTCTTTTAACTTCAAATAAAATTTTAGGATATCACAGTGAGTGAGTTTAACTTCGTGTACCATTGCAAGAAAGCTTGCTTAAAGTTGTATTAAGTGCTTTCCGACCTCAGTCCCCTGTGCATGACCTGTGCATGACCCCAACAACACGTCCTGCACAGCACTTGCCCATGCATTGCCCCCCACTCGCCACCCTCTTGCACCATGCCCCCACATCGCCTCGTTGTACCGTGATCCCACACAATTCCCCATCGCCACGACCTCATAGCCTCCCCTCAAGCCAAAGACAGCAACAAAGCCTCTACCCAATTGCCATGTGAAACTTCAGATGGAACTCCTCCCGACGAAGCCTAAGAACGTGAATGTTGTAACCCTAGCCTTCTGAGAATGGGAAAAGCCTTGCAGATGGAAGGGCCCGACAGAGCTGATCCCTCCAAGGCTTTGTAAAGCAGGCCTCAGAATTTTCCAAAGATGCTACCTAGGAGGATGATATCATGTGATGGCAAACCTAGCAGTGGATAATGGAGTGCAAGGAGGGTCAGTCGACCTGGTCAACCCCTCCAAGGGCTCCAACAACCTCAACAGCCCTATAAGTGGAACCCACATACAAGGATGTTTTCAATAGCAGCTAGCCCAAAGGAGCCAAAACTTTTCCCACAAACCACGTCCAAAATGAGCTTGATCCTGTCGCCTCTCAAAGGGCCTTAGGTATGACACCTAAACACCTAGCATCCCGGTTGGACTCCCCAACGATT
Source organism: Apostasia ramifera (assembly GCA_019297695.1). Classification (NCBI taxonomy): domain Eukaryota; kingdom Viridiplantae; phylum Streptophyta; class Magnoliopsida; order Asparagales; family Orchidaceae; genus Apostasia; species Apostasia ramifera. Next base: position 220,988 of record JAEMOT010003482.1, read on the forward strand.
TGGAAGTTGACCGCATATGTTTTAGGATGTGGTGAGGATAGCGCTTGGCGCCCAAAAGGACCAATTTGTATGCAAGACGGGAAGTTCCACATGAAGTTCCACATGAGGGGATGGGAACAAGTACCATGCTACAACAGAAACAACCGAACATCTCTAAACATGGAGGCCATTTGCCAAGTTATGTACCACATATGGGCTACCAGCTTGCTGAGCAGGGTAAGCTCGTCTTATAGGCCTTCACAGCTGCCGCAGACCTCTCCATAGCAACGACTTCCTGGTCTCTGGCGACTTTGTCCAGCTTCTCCCGCAGGGCTTTATTATCAGCCTTCATCACGCCTATTGCAGACTTGTACACTGCAAGTTCCTCCTGTAGTTTGGCCTTTTCCTCCTGCGCGATATCAAGCTAAGAAGACTTCATTGCGAGCTGGACCCTCAAGGCCTCGATTTCTTCATCTCGTTGATGAAGCTAACGTCCTTGTTTCAGCACTTGCTCCTCTGTCCTCAGGGCCCTGTTCAAAGCCACTGGCAGGCGAGCGAGTATTTGCAACAGAAACAGAGTTAGCTCGCGAGGACAAACATGAGAGAAGGCCTGAGAGAGAATCCTTATCGTGGCTACCCTTTTGGTGAAGCCTGAGTAGAGCTCTAGCGTTGAGGTCCTCTCTAATTTCTCCTCTCTAATGTTCTAGTGAATGTAGGGAATTTCCTCCCTGAACCACCTTAAATCTCTCTGTGTGCTGTTCTGGATGCCCCAAACTCTCTCTCCCTCTTAAGCTTTGATTGACAGGCTTATTCCTCTGCGCGCCGCTGTCTCTCAGGACTCTCTCTCTTTTTTGGTGTCTCTTGGGATCTCATACATCTCACGTCAACAGGGACTAAGCGTGCTTGGATGATAGTGAGCTGAACATGGTGGGAGAGCCACAAAATAATGATCCCTCCCAACTTCTCATAGTAGGTTCAGCATGATATTCCTAATGGTGATCCACTAGTCAGGTTAGCCTTCTCCGCAACATCCTTGGACATTGTAATCTTCAGCCCACCTTGCTGCCCTATCGATCCATCTTTGATTTCTCTGTGTAGCTATCCCCTATGCGGATCTTTGGCTAATGGCTGCCCATATGGGTGTGACTGGCAGGTGGCCCCTTCTCTGCAGAACCTCAAATGGATGTCCTCCTGGTCGAAACCTAGCTAGCTAATAGCCCTCCTGTCGAGGGATAATTGGTTGGGATCCCCTTGGGGTGAGCAAGTTGGTGACTCACATGTGGGGAATAAGTTGGTGGATGGTCCGCCATCGAGGTTAGATGGGATCAAGCGGGCATGGGAAGGATTGGCTTCCACTTTGATCCAAAGGGTTAAAATTATCGCCTCTGATCTTGGAGAAGTGGATCCCTTTCCTTGTATGGCCGCTGATCCTGTTTACAAGAAGGAGGGGTTTTATTTAACTGATGATCTTATCCAACAGATGTTTGATCTTTTGGATGGGATCAGTGAAGGCTAACCCACTTTCCTTGTAAAATGAGCGAATTGTAATCTTACTTCTATAATTTTGAAAATAAAGAAATAAAAAAGTTTGTTGTCTTACATACCTGTTTATTCTGAGGTATATGAACATGTATCTTTGTATGAAGTTTGAGATATTTTGATTGTAACTCTATAAGAAAATCCCTTATAACAAATTAATAATAAAGGACTTTGAATCACATAGAGCACCCCCAGTTTGAACTTTGAAACTTCATAAATCCGCATAGGAAGGAAGCAATGATAATAGGAGAAATCCCGTCTAGGAAGAATTATTTGACCCAATGCCAAAAGGACTTGGAGCGTCTGAAACACCGTGTCCGATGTTTGTACTTGAGGCATGGGCTGACCCCGAAGGTTTCCTGGTTTTGGCTTAAAATTACTCCTTTACGCGCCTGCACAGAAAAGGAGTAATAATAGTAGTGGAGATCCTGCCTAAGAGGAGTTATCTGACCCAATGCCAAAAGGACTTAATTGTCTGAAACATCGTGGCCGATGTTTGTACTTGAGGCAAGGGCTGACCCCCGTTAGAGCGGCAGATCCTAGTGGAAAGCGAAGACACTCTGCTTAGGGGGGACCTGTATCATGAGTAGATAACAGGGACTGCCCTAAGATTACGACCAAGCCTTCAGACCTTCCGCTAGCCAGATGGGCTTATGGAAGGGTTCCAAATATAGGTAGGAGACCCCGTCTGTCAGGCATAACTAGGCTCGTTGATCTCTGTATATAGAAGGTGAGTATAATGAACCATCATGTACAAGGTTTGGAAGCCTTGGGTACGATGGTTGAGAGTTTGAGGTTAGGATCATACCTGAGTAATAGATAATAGGTTGATAAATACCTCAATATGATTTAACAGATGAGATCCAGTATTGCAAAAACTTCTGAATCCAAGATATAACCTCTGGGACAGCATAAAGAAATTCAGATATATTTTGGAAGAACCCAGATGTCTATTAATAAAGAATGTTCCAGAACTCGTTGATTGAATCTGTGTAATAAATTTCTGAATGAATCTGTACAAAGGATTCTCGCGCAGGGAGAATAAAGATGGGTTGTCATTTCGAATTAGGCGTAAAATTTCTTCAGATCATCTTCGCTCCAAGTTCTGGGGAGTTGAGTGCCATCAGAGGTCATGAGATAGTATGCGTTAGGTCCAGCAACCTCGCGCACGATGTAAGAGCCTTCCCAATTAGGCTCAAGTTTGGGAACCCCTAAGTTGCTGCCAGCAAGAAGTCGTCGTTTGAGTACCAGATCGCCTTGAATGAAAACCCTGGATTTAATCTTGCGGTTAAAGTATCTTTCCACCTGACGTTTATGCTCTAGATGCTTAAGCGCTGCCAACTGTCTCTTTTGCTCCAAGAGATCTAGGTCAACCTGTCGTAAATCATTGTTTTCATTCATCCAAGCTTGCAGAACTTCGAGATCGAAGTTGGCTGCAGCCTTCACTTTGGGGGAGAGGTGTTCTAGCTCAACCGGTATGACAGCATTCATTCCGAAGAATAGAGAAAAAGGTGACTCTTGAGTGATTACAGAGGGAGCAGTATTGTAATCCCAAAGAGCACTTGGTAATTCTTCCGGCCAACGAGTTTTGGCGCCGTCTAGGCATTTCTTTAAAATATTCACGATATTTTTGTTAGCAGCCTCTGCCTGCCCATTAGTATCAGGGTGCCAGATGGATGCATACTTGAGATTGATCTAATGTTGGGCACAGAAGTCGTAAATTCGCTGGTTGGTGAATGGAGTGCCGTTGTTTGTGATGATCACCATTAGTACGCCATATCTGCCATAGGAAGTTTTCGACATTCTGTGCAGTAGGCTAATAAGTGGCTTAGCTTCAATTCACTTTGTAAAGTAGTCGATAGCAACTAGTATCCATTTGTAGTTTCTCATGGCCGTAGGCATTGGGCCTAGGAAGTCCAGCCCCCACACAGCGAAGGGCCAAGACGAGTTGATAGGCCTGAGATATCCGGCAGGTTGTCTTTGTATGTCAGCATAGTACTGGCACTGAGAGCACTTTTCGAAGAACGTCTGGGCGTCCTTGTGGATATTAGGCCAGAAGAATCCTTGGCGTAGGATTCGCATGACCAAACTTCGGCCACGAGCATGGGTTCCACACTCTCATTTGTGCACAGCCTCCATGACTTCTTGAGCTTCTTCAGGCCTCAAGCACTTGGTGAGGGGTCTGGCACAAGACCTCCTATAGAGTTCTCCATCGATGAGAACGTATTTGGCGCTGTCAAGCCTCAGTTTTTTTGCTTCTTGACTGTTATCGGGCTGTGTCCCTTCTTTTAAGTAGTTGAGGATCCCATCCATCCAACAAGGCAGATGCTCAGAATGGATTTTTGCGCATTCAAAACTGGGTTTGTTAAATACTTGAGTTCGGCGGAGGTCGAGGAGTCCCCCTTTTGCGAGCCGATCTGCCACTTGATTCTCTTCTCTGGGGATATGCACTAGGGAGAACTCTTCAAACTGAGAGATTAAGGATTGGACTTGTTACAGATTTTTTTTAGAACATCGTCCTTTGCTTCGAATGCTCGATTCACCTGGTTGACGACCAATTGGGAGTCGCTGAATACTTGTATACAATTCACGGCTAGGCCTGTCAACGGATCGGATTCGGGTCGGGTTGACTCCGACCATGATCCAAATCCATATATGTCGGATCGGGTTATACATCGGATCGGGTCATGGTAGATCCATATCCTCTCGGGTCAGAAATTAAATCGGTTCGGAACTCGGGTTTTCGGATTTAATTCATTTACAATAAAAGTAATTATTTTTAAGTAATTTTCATAATTAAATTTAAAATAATGTTAAATTTATTGGAAATAAAATAAGGAAAGAATATTATATTTTTATGAATTAATTAAATATTTTAATATAAAAATTAGTATTTGTAATATATATACATATATATTGTAAAATATAAACTGAGCACTATAAATTGTAATCTACTAATATAATCTGTGAGAATCTTTTATTAATTAATTATAGTGATACTATTTACTTGAGCTTTCCAACAAAAAGATTATTAGCCACAATTTCCTGTATGAACTACAAATTAGATTACATAAACGGATCGGATTTTAAAAGGGTCGGGTCAATGGTGATCCATATCCGATTCATTTATTTGTAAATGGATCGGGTCAGTAAACGGTGTGGATTGATGGGTCAAAAAAAATTCATTTGGAAATTTACAGGCCTATTCACGGCCATGCTGAGCGCGAAGTTTAGACCCGCGATGAGAGCTTCATACTCTGCTTGATTGTTGGTAGCCTTGAACTGGAGGGTCACTGCCTTGTGTAAGGTTGCTCCTATCAGACTGGTTAGAAGAATTCCAGCCCCCTAGGACTGCGACCCAGATGCACCATCGACATAAAGAGACCACGGCGCAGTCCGATGTCTGGCAAGTGGTGGCTCTGGAGTAGAGATCTCAGTGATAAAGTCTGCCAACGCCTGAGCCTTGATTGTTGCTCGTGAGATGTATTTAATGTCGTACTCGCCTAGCTCGATGGACCATTTGAGAAGCCTCCCTGAGATTTCGGGAGTGTGTAGTATCTTCAAGAGTGGTTGGTCGGTGACCACTTGGACCGTGTGGGACTAGAAGCATGGGCGCAGCTTTCTTGCCTCCATCAGGAGAGCTAGAGCGAGCTTTTCCAGAGTGGGGTATCGAGTCTCAGCGTCAAGAAGTATATGGCTGATGTAGAATATAAGGTGTTGTACCCCCCTATCGTCGTTGACGAGGACAGCTGAGATTGCAGCGTCTGATACGCCTAGATACAAAGATAAAACCGCCCCTTCCTTGGGTGCCACCAGTATCGGTGCCGAGGTGAGGTATTTCTTTAGCTTTGTGAAAGCAGTTTCGCATTTATCAGTCCACTAGCCCCTTTTATTGTTACGCAAACATCAGAAAAAGGGTGAACAGCGGTCTTTGGCCTTTAAAATGAACCTGCCTAGGCTGTTGATTTGTCCTGCCAGCTTCTGAATTTCTTTTGCCGTTTTAGGAGAGGGCATGTTCAGGATCGCCGAAATTTTATCTGGATTGGCTTCTATCCCTCTAGCTGAGATCAGATAGCCAAGAAACTTCCCTGAGACCGCGCCGAAGGTGCACTTGGTGGGATTGACCTTAAGGTTGAACCTTCGGAGGGTGTCGAGTGTCTCCTTGAGATCAGTGAGGTGCCCCTCCATGCTTCTACTTTGCACCAGGATGTCATCGACGTATGCCTCAAGATTTCTGGCCCTCTGACCTTTGCAAACGACGTCGATCATGCGCTGGTAAGTTGCGCCGACATTCTTGAGGCCAAAGGGCATGACATTGTAACAATATGTGCCGAAGTCGGTGATAAAGGCAATCTTTTCTTTGTCTTTCTCAGTCATCCGGATTTGATGGTATCCGGAGAAAGCATCCAGGAAACTCATAACCTCATATCCGAAGGTACGATCCACCATCGTATCGATGCGTAGGAGAGGATAAGTGTCTTTGGGGCAGGCCTGATTCAATGCGCGAAAGTCCACGCACATCCTCCACTTCCCGTTGGCCTTCTTCACCATAACAACGTTGGTGAGCCACTGGGGGTATTGAATTTCCCTGATGTAGCTTGCTCTGAGCAATTTATTGACTTCTTCTTCGATAGCACTCTACCTTTCCCCTGCCATAATCCTCTTCTTCTATTTTATGGGAGTGGCTATATCGGGCACATTCAGATGGTGTTCACAGATGGCTCTGTCGATTCCCGAAATATCTTCAGGAGACCAAACAAAGATGTCGATGTACTCAGAAAGTAAGGCAGTGATTTTCGCCTGCTACTTGTCATTCCTGGATGAGGATAAATTTATAACTTTAGAAGAGTCTTCCTCCCCCCCCCAGGTTACATTGATGACCCCCTCCTGTGGCACAGCTGGTTGAGATTCCATGGGGTCCAGTTGATCAACGACGAGCTGCGCGGCGATCTGGAAGCATCGGGTAGCCTGCCTGACATCTCCTCTGATGGTGACAATGCCACTGGAGGTAGGGAACTTCTCGCAGAGATGAGACGTGGAGATCACCATCCCGAAGGAATTGAGAGTTGTCCTTCCAAGGATGGCGTTGTAGCTTGACTTAGCTCTGATGACAGCGAAATTCACCATGTTCATGGCGTAGCCATTATCATCGCTGAAGGAGACGGGCAAGGCAATGAATCCCAGAGGTTGGACCCTCTCCCTAGAGAAACTGGTAGAGTGGTTCTAGCACGAGGGAGGTTTGCTTCCTTGAGCCCCATCTGAAGGAAAGCAGACTCGAACATGATGTCAGCTGCACTCCCACAGTCGAGGAGTACTCGCCGAACATCGAAATCGACTATGCGGGCGACGACCATGATCGGATCATTGTGTGGATTGCCATGTTGGGGGAGATTCTCTTGGCAGAAGGTGAGCGGGATAGAGGAATCATGCTGCTGAGAGATGTCGCCGACCTCGATCTCTTGGCGGTGAGCAGTAGCAGGGTCAATGCTAAAGATGACATTGATTGTCCTGGCGGCAGGAGGATAAGGATGCCTAGGCTGGCTGGGGCCTGGAGACAACAGAGTTTTGGCAGGAGCCCCAGTAACTTCGGGGGCCTTCCCTTTTTGGGCAGCATTGAAGGCTGGCGCCATTTGCATGAACTCCTCGAGCTTGCCCTGATCCGCTAGCTTGTCGAGCAGAGCCCTGAGGCCTCGACACTTGTGAAGCTTGTGCCTATAGTTCCCGTGGAACTCACAATAATTGTCAGGGTCCACTCTGACTGGAGGCGCTGGCTTGGGTCCGGCCTTGTCTGACGGCCGTCGCATAGACTTCAGGAAGCGGCCGAGAGAAGAAGTGATTCTGGTGCCAGACGTGTCGCGGTTTTCCCTCATCTCGACCACGACTTTTGGTCATATGCATCCTCCTGGTCGGTGGTTCATTGCCCCGATATTTCCTCTTCTTCTCGTGCTTGGCTCCAGAAACATCGAGGGGAGAGGACTCAGCATCCTCAAGGAGCATGAATTGGCTGGCCCTGGCCACCAGCTCTGGGTAGCTCCGAGGCTTGGCCAGTTGCAGGAATTTAGACAGATCCCCCACCTTCAGTCCCCTCTGTAAATTGTGCATAGCTACGGCAGGGTTGACGTCTTCAGCTTCTGCCATGGAAGCAAAAAAGTGGTTAGTGTAATTCCGAAGGATTTCCTTCTCACCTTGCTTGATGTTGGCGAGCACCATGTCGGAAGCAGCCATTCGGGTTCGGCCAATGAAATGGGCAATCAGTTCCCATTTCAGGTGTTCATAGGAAGAGATGTGACCCCTAGGGAGCTTGATGAACCAGCTAAATGCCGCCCCTTTTAGTGTGTTGGCCAGAAGGTGGCACTTGGTGGCTTCATCCGGCTATCGATAGCGGACCGCTGCCTCAAACCCTTGTACATGCTCGCGGGGGTCAGTTGCGCCCTTGTAAGCTTCAAGCCTAGGCGGTCTAAAGTCTTATGGGATCAGGGCCAACCAGATGGTATCGGCAAAAGGGGCAGTGTCGTCCATCGGACCGAAGAAGGGATCAGGGCCATGACGAGGGGCCTGAATATCTGGAAAGAGAGGGTCTCTTCCGGCAAGGAAAGGAGGGAAGGCAAGTGGAAGGAAAGCAGGCTGTGGTAGAAGATGAGGTGGAAGAGGATTCTGGTGAACCTCCTGGGGACGAAGGGGGCGTCTGGGCGGTTGAGAAGAGCCAGACGTCTGAATGGAAGGCGCTGCAATAGGAAGCGCGAGAGAGGGAGACTCTGTGGCCGGAGGAGGTGGTACAGGGGCCGCCGCTATCGGCGGAAGAGATGCAGGAGCCACCACGATCGGTGGGAGAGGAGCAGGGGCCGCCGCGACTGGCGGGAGAGGAAGCACTGCTACACAGACTGGTTGAGTATGCCTGAGGATCACGACCTGTAGGGCCGTGAGGCCAGTGACCAGGTCAGTGAGATTCGTCAGCATCCCCTGAAGTTCTGAGACACGGGTACCCCTGGAGGAGGAAGCAGATTCGGCGTGACACCGAGAAGTTGAGGCCGAAGCTCTGTCTTCCGGCGCTCGAACGGAAGGTTCTCCTGCATGTGTACTGCGAGCAGCGGAGTTGGTTATGTGCGTTCTAGCCACCATCTTCCCAGAGTCTCAATGAAAGCACCAGAAGATGTTACGTGAGATGTAGGGGATCCCAAGAAATACCAAAAAAGAGAGAGTCCTGAGAGACAACGATGCGCAGAGGAATAAGCCCGTCAGTCAAAGCTTAAGAGGGAGAGAGAGTTTGGGGCATCCAGAACAGTACACAGAGAGATTTAAGGTGGTTCAGGGAGGAAATCTTCTACGTCCACCGGGTGATCGGTGAAGAGATTTCACTAAAGGAAAAAGATAGTCGTGAGGGCTAATACAATACTTGGGAAGGAGAGAGAGAGAGAGAGAGAAAGAGAGAAAGCTCCTCAGTTGGGGCTCTAATACAGTGCGAATGGGAGAACCAAGGAAGTTACTTGTATTTTGGCCGCTCTTGTTGATTCTCTGTTTCCTTCTTCGGTCTTCTGATCCTCCTTTTCAAAGACTGTTCAAGGGTATTTGTAGGCGATGGACTGTACAGCTTTGTCCTGATTTCTTGGAGAAAAGGAGGTGAACAAGCTCTGAGCTCGCGCCACTTGTTGGCCGCTGGAGGGACCAAAAGCAGCAATAGGGGAGCATGATCTTTTAATATTGGTACTGCTTCTAGGGATCTGTGACAGCTTGAGCATGTGGATCCTTGATTTGCATGTCTTGGAGAAAAGGTGTCATGTACGGGGAACGACGTGGTCGGGCCACGCTGACGGTGATAGGTACAGCAGCGTAACATCGTCATCGATGTTAGCAGGGATGGTCTTGGCTCATCGTGGACGAGACTTGATTGAACTCTCGTGGCCGAGGTTTGACCGAGGTCTAAAACCTGTGAGAACAGATAAATGAATTAGTAAATAAATAAAAGCTAAATGCCAGCTTGGCGCCACGTGTACGGCAGGGATGCAGCGCTGGAACCACGTGTTAACAGTCCCGGAAGCTACAGTCTTGGGGAATGCAAAGTGGCACTTGTGTGCATGATATGCAAACAAGGATTATCTGCATAGGAAGGAGATATAAAATGTAATTTTGTTGACCTCGCAGAATTGTTCAGTGCCACGAGGGAGGTTGTCGCTAGGGAGTGGTCTCAGTCAACCTGGGAAGCTCCTCCTTTATTCTAAACCATAAGCTTGCCAGAACTCTAAGAGTCTTGAAGAATTGGAGCTGTGAGAAAGTGGAGGACCTCAACAGCAGAGCTAGAGAACATGAAAGGAGTATTAGGGAGTTCCAATGTGGGGAGACCTCAGGTGATGAGCTTTCTTTTATGAATACTGTGTATGCAGCAGCTGGTGGCTAAGTACAACTCTGCCCTGTCTCTATTGGATAGAAAGTAACTTCAGAGAGCTAAGGTGAAATCATCCTCACAGGGCAACAGAAATACAACTTTTTCCCATGGGTAGCCACTTTGTATGATAAGGGCCAATTGGATACTCCCTTTTGGACCAAGAGGGTCAGAAGATTGCTAAGAAGAACCTAGCAAAAGCACGCCTTGTGGATCCTTTTGCATCGAAGTGGCGCCCCCCTATCACCCCTTTGTCGGCTCTGAGGCTGCCTCCCTAGCAAGCACGAATGAGTCATGATGTTGCGGCGCTGGGTACATCGATTACTGATGAGGAGATTTTTGATGATATCCAGTCCCTAGGAAACTACCAGATATTAAGCATCAATGGGATAGTGGGATCTTTCTTGAAGGTCTTCTCGAACATCACTAGTGCTAATTTGAAACTAGTGGTGCGCTGCATTTTTGAGTTATGGGGTATGCTGAGAAGATAGAAGGACACTTTAGTCATGTTGATTCCGAAAGCTCCTAACGCTAAGCTCCCAAATCATTTTAGGTCGATTAGTCTCTACAATACGATCTACAAGGTGGGAGCAAAAATCCTCCTCAATGGTATGACAGGCATGCTTAGTCCCCTGATCTCCATTGAACAAGGAGCCTTTGTCCCGAGGTGCAATATCTCTAATAATTGCTTACTGGCTCAAGCAATAATGCATCAATTGACCACCTCCAACTCAGCTGCAGGGTACATGGCTTTGAAGGTTGTTATGGAGGAGGCTTATGTCTACATGAGATGGCACTTCCTTGAGATGATGCTCAAGCATTTGGGTTTTCCGAACACTTGTTGCAGATGGGTCATGGCTTATGTTTTGCAGCCCAAATTTGTCATTCTCATTAACGGTGCTCAGCAGGACTGGATTGAGGCCACTTGTAGGTTCAACAAGAGAATTAAAATTTCAACTTTAAGCCCTCTGATATACCACCTTTTGTTTGTTGACGATGATGCTCTTCAACCTAGCCACCTGCCTTGCTGTGACAACCCTCAAGGAAGTCTTTGAGATCTACTGTGTTGCATCATGTCAGAAAATAACAAAGTGAAATCTTTTATTTTTCTTAGCAAACGGATGCCCCAAAGATGGAGAAGACTGATTGCTAATGAGTGTGGGCTCCAACTACAAAAGAAAAGGAAGTACCTGAGAGTCCCTTTGATGAGTAAGCAACCAACTAAGGGAGATTTCCAACATATCCTTGAGGCTATGAGGGGAAGAATCTCCACATGGGGAGCCCAAAGCCTCTCCTTACCGCGTCAAGTTACTCTGATCAACCTATGTTGACATTGATGTTTGTCTACTCATTCACACTTTTGGACCGGTGAATGTCATAGAAGAAATTAAGCAGATGATCAAAGGTTTTCTCTCAAGTAGTGACTCTCAAAAAAGAGTGTTGCATTATGTCGCTTGGGACTCAGGAAGATGTTGGTTAGGCATCCACCAAATTGAGCCTTGAAGGAAGGCCCAGCTTACGAACTGGCTTCACGATTGCTTAAAAGGAGGGAAACTCTCTGGGCGCACTGCTTTATGGGACAAGTGATAACTTCTTTTCAAGTCTGAGATCTTTTTTATATTAATAAAAGTTAAATGCAGAGGGCCTCTAACTGCGGTTTTGGCCGGATTTGGTGCCGTGAATCAGCAAATTAGTAAAGAATGATGGCTTAATGGAGGATAAACTAGTTTGGGTGTATTCAAACTCCTGAAAATCACCCACCGTTTTGCTTTATGGAGAAATGTTTGAGAACGCATAGGTGTAGAAGATAAAGGAGTAACCTTTGTATGTCATATTCATCAGGAGAATGCTTCATGATGCCATCCCAACCTCCAAATAGCTTTATAGAAAAGGACTGCGCGGGGACTGTAAATGCTCATTCGGATGAGGACCTTCTTCATTTGCTTCAGGATTGTAAATTCGACAAGGCAATCTTTTGCGCCATCGATGACATCCCCAAGGAGGAATTCAGTGGAGCTGGAAGAGAGTGATCATGCGGGAGATGTAGAGTTGAGTCCAGAGGATGAGGAACATGACAGTCATACCTACAATGCAGCTACGATAGTTGACAATGTGTTAGGCCCCTCTGTTCCTATCACACCGTCTGGGAGTTGCGATCAGAAAGGAAGATAGAGGTGGGGGGGTCGGTAAGAAGCGTCAGCAGCAAGCATTTGCAATGCTCTCACTCTTTATTGAGCCGCTATAGTTGGAGGAGTGTGGCTCAATTTTGAAGAAGATGAAGCGGATGGGAGTAGCCCCTACCAATCCCCCTTAGGGCTCAGGTGCTGCTTGTGATGCGCCACCCAGCTCTCATGCCAATGGCCCATGCGGTGTGGCAAGCCTTGAAGTGAACCCCCATATCTCCCTCCTAGAAAGCAACATTGATGAAGGGATGGGGAACAAATCCTCAAAGATAGCTAACTCTCAGGCTTAGGGTGCTGCGAGTCAGTCTTGGGATGGAGGAAATACCCCTCATGCCCGCCGAAGCCAAGACCCCGCCGACCCCTCTGACCCCGCCATCCCCAGCAACAACCCTGTATATAAAAACCCTTTTTGTGCAGCTATGTGAAACAACACGATGAACACATAACAAACAATGCATGTGCCTACAAAAGGCAAGCTACCGCCAACGATGAAACGACCATGGAGCAAATTTTCCAAAGACAAAGGGGTCGAGCCATCAAAAATCATAGTGACCCTTCTGTTTTACGGTGGGCTGGTAAGAAGCATCAGCAGCAAGCATTTGCAATGCTCTCACTCTTTATTGAGCCACTATAGTTGGAGGAGTGTAGCTCAGTTTTGAAGAAGATGAATAGGATGGGAGTAGCCCCTACCAATCCCCATTAAGGCTCAAGTGCTGCTTGTGATGCGCCACCCAGCTCTGAGCAAACGGCCCATGCGGTGTGGCAAGCCTTGAAGTGAACCCCATATCTCCCTCCTAGAAGGCAACATTGATAAAGGGATGGGGAACAAATCCTCAAAGATAGCTAACTCTCAGGCTTAGTGTGACATCCCGAAATTTAAATTGAGGTTTAAAAATTAAAGTTGATTTGGACTTAAAATGAAGAATTTTGGACTAAAAATACTATTTTTGGACCTATTTATGAGAGAAGGAAAATAGAGGGACCAAATTATAATTATTCCAAAAATAGGATAACTCTGCCGTGGGAACGACTTTCGTCCGTGTCGCCCCTTCTTCCGCGTGTCGCCCGCGCCAGGTAAGAGAAAGGAAGTTCTCTCTTTCCCTCTCGGTCTCTCCCTTCCGCTCGGTGCCGCGCCCACCTCTGTCGTTTCTGCCCAACGCCGCCAGCAGCAGTAGCGCCAGGAGAAGAAGAAGAAGAAGAGGAAGAAGAAGAAGAAGGAAAGGAATCAAGCGGGATTTTTCTCGTTCAATCTTTCCGTATTTCTCCGGCTTTTATCGAGCTATCAAAATGATGTATAAGAGGTAGGCAAGAGTTCTAAGTTGTTTATTAAACTAAATCTGCAAATTAATCAATTAATGTGATATATGTGATTTTATGTGTTATGTTGAAGTATAAATATTATGTATTATTCAATGCTTGCTTTATGGTTGAATCTATGTTGCAGGAATTATTATTACTGCTCAGAATATTTCATATGTTTCGTTTATGCATGATTCTGATTAAGCTATATGTGAAATGAAATGTTGATTTCTATGTGGAATAAATGTATGAGAATGTTCAGAGCAAGATAATATATTTAACTGAGTTGTTTATCAAGTCAAAAGGCAAGATATGATCTGTGGACATGGAACAACTAGGTGTGATTATAAGATGTTTTAAAGATCGATAATGTATTAAAAAGAGTTTCTTGAAGTGTTTATGTCTCTGCCTATGCTCGAGCCATGCCAAAGCCAGATGTGATTGGTAACCTGCCCAATTATTGGGGATGGTTGCCAAAATGTGTAAACAACTGATGGTTGTATGTTATGTGGCACTCCTCTAAATGTTTTACGAGTTGCCAAGGATCCTATGTATATGTGATGTGAAAAAGAGGCAGTTGTGATATAGACCAAGAAACCGGGGCCCAAAAGATAAAAGTATAAAGAATAAAAAGATTTTACAGCATATTATTGATTTTGCATGTTAATGTGACATCAGCATTTATATTATGACTGTCTAATGATTTTGATTATTTATTATTTTTGCTGATAAGAAAGCATAATGTATGTTTGCTTATAATAGTTTTTACTTAGCAAGTTAGTGCTTATTGCCTACTCAGTCCTAAGGTCGGTGGACTGATATCTTTATTGGCAGGTACTGGTGAAAAAAGAGGCACACGAGGGGCCTAAGAGCACTAATTAGGGGGGATTTGTATTTCAGTTGATCTTTTTTTTACTGTATAAGCTAGATGTAAATTATGGTTTGTGTATAAATAAAGATGTGTTAAACATGATGTTTATTGTATCAGTTGTTATTTTAATTATATTGCTTCCACTGTATGAGTTAAAAGTTTTTATGTTTAATCTTTCCTATGATTTAAGTGAGTTTTTCTGGCGTCCGGGTAACCGGGACGTCACAGGTGGTATCAGAGCAGTTGCGATCTTATGTGGAGGATGTGGGTAGATATAGTGGATTGCACTCACTAATCACTGTATATGAAAGGTTTAGGAAAGATTGTGTGTCATTCAGAGAAATATCTCTTTAGAAGTTGAAACTGATGAAATATTCTAAGCAGAATACGTATGAACATTTTACTGATAGTTTCTGTGATTAATGAATTAGGAATAGAAGACAATTTTGAGATGACAGATAAAGATTTAATGCTGTTAGAAAAATATAAGATCAAGTTTGAAGACAGAATCCGACAAGAAGGAAAGGACAAGTTGGCCGAGAATGAGAAGTGTCGACTGTATATTGATGTTTACTTGCATCAATACAGGATACATTAAAAGCACAGCAGTATGCAGAGTTTGATAAATTAGTTGAAGATTCAAAGATTGTAGCATCAAACCTGCTTGTAGGTAAAGCAAGGAAATTACTTAGAAGTAGAAGAGTGATAATTAAGATGTAATATGTGATTTTTTTTTGTTAATTTATAATACAGATGATATTTTGGCTATACAAATAAGTATAAATGATGTGAATTAATGAGATTTTGATTGTACAGATGATTCTGATTATTGCTGCATTATATTTCTTATGCCAGGTGCAAAATCAAGTGAGAAATAAAGAGTATAATGATGTGAATTTGATGTATTTTTGAGTTGATTACTAACTTAGAAGATAACTTATGATTTGTGGATTTGGAATAACCAAATGGGGTTACTCAGATAATTTTCATGTTTGTCAATGAATTCAAAAAGGTGACTTTTGTTCTGTTTATCTCCTTACTATATAGTTTAAGTTATATGATCTAATTAGTTGTCAAATTTAGAGGTTTCTCTCATGATGTATAAACAATCTGATGAATTTAGAGATGATTATATTTATTTCATTTCTCCAATTTTTTTTAAGATATGGAAGATGCTAGCATTCTGTATTTATGTGCTGATATAAGAGGTAGTTGAGATGTATGGACAAGTAGACATTCAGATTCTGTAATGCAAGGTAGTGGTTATAAATTTCGAGAATAAAATTTCTATAAGATGGGGAGAATTGTGACATCCCGAAATTTGAATTGAGGTTTAAAAATTAAAGCTGATTTGGACTTAAAATGAAGGATTTTGGACTCAAAAATAATATTTTTGGACCTATTTATGAGAGAAGGAAAATAGAGGGACTAAATTGCAATTATTCCAAAAATCGGATAACTCTGCCATGGGAACGGTTTTCGTCCGTGTCGCCCCTTCTTCCGAGTGTCGCCCGCACCAGGTAAGAGAAAGGAAGTTCTCTTTTTCCCTCTCGGTCTCTCCCTTCCGCTCGGTGCCGCGCCCACCTCTGCCGTTTCTGCCCAACGCTGCTAGCAGCAGCAGCGCCAAGAGAAGAAGAAGAAGAAGAGGAAGAAGAAGAAGAAGGAAAGGAATCAAGTGGGATTTTTCTCGTTCAATCTTTCCGTATTTCTCCGGCTTTTATCAAGCTATCAAAATGACGTATAAGAGGTAGGCAAGAGTTCTAAGTTATTTATTAAACTAAATCTGCAAATTAATCAATTAATGTGATATATGTGATTTTATGTGTTATGT
>JAEMOT010003482.1:238204-275671 GCA_019297695.1 Apostasia ramifera
CTTGTGATGCGCCACCCAGCTCTGAGCAAACGGCCCATGCGGTGTGGCAAGCCTTGAAGTGAACCCCATATCTCCCTCCTAGAAGGCAACATTGATAAAGGGATGGGGAACAAATCCTCAAAGATAGCTAACTCTCAGTCTTAGGGTGCTGCGATGACGTCTTGGGATGAAAGAAATACCCCTTATGCCCACCAAAGCCAAGACCCCGCCGACCCCGCTGACCCCGCCATCTCCAGCAACAATCCTGTATATACAAACCCTTTTTGTGCAGCTATGTGAAACGACACGATGAACACATAATAAATAATGCTTTTGTCTACAAAAGGCAAGCTACCGCCAACGATGAAAGGACCATGGAGCAAATTTTCCATAGACAAAGGGGCCGAGCCATCAAAAATCATAGTGACCCTTCTGTTTACGGTGGGCTGCAGCCATTTACCATATTTGAAGCGCGAGGAACGCGAGAGACCACCACCAACTACATGTCAATCTAAAAACAATAGTGGACCTAGTTTGCTAATACGTAGTCCAAGGTAGAATAGACCCCAGGGAATTATGATCCCATTAGCCCATGTGGCTATCATAATCCCTCCGGGTGGGTCAAAGTCAACTTTAACAATTTCGTACGAGCAAGCAACAAGGCTTGTGCAGCACCCCTCCTTTGCGATTATGGAGGTTTCTAGAAAGCTCTTGGTATCAAATTATTTACAAAAGAAATCAAAACAGTGAGGACCAGAGGGGCCCTAGAAGCAACAAGACTAGCTAGAATCTGGGCAAATAGAGCATAGGGCATTTGGCGGAGAGGAATTCTACTCGTCGTAGGGGACATTTTACTTTCACTACATGGAGTTGTTGGAAGTAGCTTATTGCATGGTTACATACGTATAAAATTCTGCCAAGAAGTTGCACGATCTTCGTTAAGGATTGCTATTATTGTACTTGACGAATTTGTTTTGCTTTTAACACTATTCTAGGCTTCGGCCAAATTCCAAAAAACGTGATGCTCCTTTCCCTTCACCTTGAAGGCTTCGAGTTGCATCACATACATATCTTCCAAAACACTATAGAGGAATTCTATCTTGATGTCCAGCTGTTTAACTTCTATGTCGAGGTTTGTACAAGAACAAATTAGTGCAGATTTATGCTATCTTCACAGCTAATGAAAGGATTTCCTCAAAATAGATCCCCATGGTTCTATTCTAAGCTATATTTTAATTTATTATATATATTAGGTAAATATTACAACACTAATTTATTTATTTCAACAGGTAATAATCCAGAGCAACGAATGGACTGAAGGTGACAAGTAATATGAATGTGTACTATTTCAATGGAAAGATAATGATTAACAGTTTTGTAATTATTTTGGATGGAGTAGGTCATTAGAGCCGATTCAGTGGTTCCTCTTCTCACTTCTTCTTTGAAGTTTGTGCGCAGAATCAACACAACTTTATATTTTTCTTCTATTTGTATTTCCTATTTGAAATTTTGTTGAGTTGTATGTTATCTTGTAATGTGGTTTTTTTTATCCTATTATTGTACATTATCATATGTGGTATTGTGGATGTAATATTAACTCCTATATGATGTAGTATATGCAATATTGCAATGTGGTGATGTACATTATTATATGTAGTATTTTATTTCTCAAATATCCTTGGAATTATATCACTATTGCTCTGTATTTTTAAAACATACATATTCATACATTTTAAAATTTTATTAAATTTTTTTATTATATTTAATTATTTTATAATTAATAATATAAAAAAATAATATTAAAAATATATATGTAACAAATGAATTAATAAAATTATAATATTTTTATATTAAAATAATTAATTTGGAGGACCTGTTCCTCTCAATCAGTCCTACTAAAAAAAAGGGAAGACTAGGATTGGAATCAACTTAAAATAAAAATTTTTTTCTCGATTTGAGCTCAATGACTTGTTGGAATTTCACTCGTACTTATCTGTAATAAAAAAATTTAATTTTAGCTTTGACGTCATTGAGAAAGGTTAAAAAATGACTTAAATTTAAAAATTTGAAGTGGTATGAAGTGTAAAATTAAAAATTTGTTCGATTTAATAGAAAAGAACCTATCCTGTAATATTCGAAAAACTGCATGGACCTTTTCGCTTATTTTTAAAAATTCTAAGTTAAATAAAATTTATGAGTTAATTACAGTGGCTTTTCAATAATTAATTTTCAAAAATTTTGTATATATATAAAAAGTCAAGATAGTTATATAAAATATATTTTAATTTGCGTAACTAATTTTTTCATAGATTACTTGTACTAGACTTTATTGGTCCACATACCAAATACTAACTTTTTCTTACTACAAAATCCTAAATTAAGTCACTAAAACCTCCAAGAACTAAATCAGTCCTACCTCCAAACAGGCCCTAAGTGCCTGTTTGTTTGTAAGATTAAATTTAACAAAGTTAAAATTAAACTTGGATAGAGATATTTTTTATTAAAAATTATGAATGATGTGAAATAAAATTAATTATTATGTTGAGATATATGAGGGATGTGATATAAAGTTAATTATTATGTTGGGATATGTAAGGGATGTGATATAAGTTAGTTATTATTTTAGTAATATGTGTACGATGTGAAATAAAATTAATTTTTAATATTAAATTTTATGTGTGATATGATATGCCAGATTAAAATTAAATCAGATTAATTTTTAACTTCTAAACAAATGGAGCCTTAGTGTTGTGCTCTTCATCTTCAACTTGTAAACTCACTTGTTCTTCGGAGCACTTACTCCTCTGGGCAACTTCATCTACTCATGATTGTTCTTATATAAGGAATCCATCTCTTTGCCAATAATTAGCAGCTTTGCCCTCCAACTCTTCTTCAATCCTTTCTAATTCACCTACTTCGAACAGAGACTTCAAAGTCGCACTCTTGAATATTGCAATGCTTCATCTTCAATCATCATCATAGATGCATCCTCATTTGTCATGTTTGTCCACTCCTTTGATGGTTTCTTCATCTTCTGTAGTAGGGTTTTTGATCCACTTGTCAGCAATAACATGTTTGTCATCATCGTGTAGAACGGTGATCAAAGATGGCTATGCCTTCTTCCATCTGGCCTTGATTTCTTCAGGGGTTTAGCCTACAAAGCAGACCATGCCACGACTACAAAAGACTTTCTTCATTTTCAAGCACAATAATCTTATACATGAATTCTTCGTCTCCATAGCAAATGAAGAAACACTTTTTAACTTTGAAAAATTTAAGTCCTGTTTAGCACGAGGACCAAAATCAGGACCAAAATAATACTAATTTAAAAAACAACAATAATAATAATAAATAATTTTTTTTAATCATTCTACACATATTCTAATATAAAAAAATATTATTTTACTTCACATACTCAATAATTTTCAATAAAAAAATTAACTTTATATTACATCCTAGACCAAAATACTCGATTCGAATATTTTAGTTTAGGATGTGAAATAAAGTAGATATTTTTATTAAAAATTATTGAGTATGTGAAGTAAAATAATATTTTTTTATATTAAAACTTGCGTAAAATAATTAAAAAATTATTTATTATTATTATTATTTTTTTAAAATTAGTACTATTTTAATTCTGATTTTGGTCTTCGCACCAAACAGGCCCTTATTGTGTATCAGGAGCAGCTCAGCAATCCACTTTTCAATAATTTTTTTATGCTTAATACAGTACTTAATATGAATATTTTTGCATTTAGTATGACTTTTTTTATTACACTAACACAAACAAATTCATATTAAGTACCAAAACCTTCATAATAAGCTATACTAAAAAAATAATAATTATACTAAGCACAAAAATATCCATACTAAGTACTATACTAAGCATAAGTGCCAAAAAAAAAATTGTTGAGTGGACTGGGCGGTGGACTCCGTACGCTTGTGTGGTACTGGTTGATTGGGGAGTGGATTGCTAAGTTGTTACTTTAGGCTTCATTCATTCGCTTAGAACATCTTCGACAATTTGGCATACGACAACGGATTTTGGAATTTTTTGACTCGAGACCGGTTCATCCTCTCTGCACTATCAATCTACGGCAAACTCTTCAACAAAGTCCATGCATGTTGAATTCTCTGAGCTTGATAGAGCTGGTCAAAGACTCCTATGTAGTAGCCCCAACTATCAATAATTACACACTTTAGAGACATCCTCATGCCTTTTTGCCAATAATTGGAATTCTTTAAACATGCCTTGAAACATTTTTTTCTTCCTGAAATGTGAAATTCTCTAAACATGTCAAAGACCTCATTCTTCGACCTCAGGAAGCATACTTACGTACGCAGTAATCACTAACGAATGTTGCAAAGTAGGAGGCTCACTGAGTGTCCTCTGAAGAGCTTCACAAACATCAAAGTGCACCTTCCAAGGGCCGCTTTTTCCCTCTCTTAGGTAGGTTCACAAATAGTTCTTTTTTCAGCTTCCCTACAAAACAGTCTAACACATTTGTCAAATTTACCATTGAAAAGATGGCATAATGCCTCTTTTTTCAAACATTTCTAGGAAGCTTGCTCATGTGGCCTAGGCTCTTCCATCACAACTTTTATTTTAACTCCAACTACTACAAAAGATTCACCACAAATGGCCATCTTGTACAAGGTTCCTCTTGTTGTGACCAGAGAACCATTAGTAAGCTTCCACTAACTCTTGCTGAATGTACTAATGTATTACACTTCTTCGACCAACTTTCCCATGGAGATGAGAATGAAATGAATAGTAGGGTCCCTATGGCCTACATTCTACGACACAAACATATTTCACCATCCTGATAACTCTAAAGTCACCAGGTATGTAACTCGAAAAGTATACATTTTGACTTGGCATATGGTGCGATGCTTCAAAATTTACCACTTATACCATGTCTTGCTTAGCCAAGCACTTAACTCTATATTCAACAGCAAACATTACAAGGAACTTATCATTGACGACTAAGGTGGCATTAGAAGAGAAAGTTGTGGGTTTTCCTTCTTCAATTTATGACAAATCACTCATCAAATGCCTCATCTTATTGCAGCAATAGCATCTAAAATCCTTTTAGGAGATTGAATTTCCTTATTCCTAAGACTTCCCACAATTCAAACTTTTCCCTTTCTTTTCAATAACTAGTATGTCACTACTCAAATGCCTTGCAACTTTCATCAAGCTGTAAGTCATAAGAATCAAGGAGAGAACTTTATCCGATGCTAACTTATTGAGGAACATAACAACAGTTTCCAACTCTCCATCAAACCGCATTATCTTTTATTGTCCTAAGTTGATTTACAATTTTCTAGATCTTCTTCAGATGTTATAAATGCTCCTTCCCAAATCCATCATATTGCCAAGAAATTCTTGTTAAATAAGGTCCTGTTGTAGTCTTCTGCTCGAACAAACCTTTCAACTTCTTTCAAAGTGAGCTAACAGATACCTCTATTGACACAAGATGAAATACACTCTCACCCAACTACATCCCAAGCCCAGCAAAGGGAGCTATGAATCCTTCCATCAAAGAAGTCTCGATTCCTTGACTTCCAAACGCCGAAGCTCACCACCCTGATACACAATCAGCTACTAACAATCAATGTTATGATACAGCTTCTTGTTAGTCTAAGAAACAATTAAAAATCTCATCAAATAAAATCTCATCGATGAAAGCAAACTTACCAAAAAGAAACTTTAAGATTTTTGACAATGAACTTTAGCTACAATAAACAACAACAACAACAACCAAGCCTTAATCCCACTAGGTGGGATCGGCTACATGAATCCTTTAGCTACAATATAGAAAATAAAATATTTTTGTAAAAAAAAAAAGAATAAAAATTGCTAAAACTTCTCTAGGCTCTTCTACTAAATTAAAGGCAAACAGTCGGTTGCTGCAAAAAATTGTTTGTGGAAGTTTCTTTGATGACTGGTACACTTCACCTAAGACTACCTAAATAGAAACAGTAAATACCTCTATCCTTGTATCTTATATCTACATGAAGGAAAAAAATGAAAAATTTCAGGCCCCTTCAACATATATCCACATAGACCGTAGAGATCCAATACATGAAAATATAAAAAAAAAAAAAAACAAAAACAAAAACAAAGTATAAAGATCGCTCATTGATCTTGCCAAATACTGCTAATCAATTCTAACAAAAATGAAAAAAGCATATCCAATGACAATCAACGTGACATTATTATAACAAAAAAATCACGAGATACAACAGAGGATTTGATAATGAACTGCAAAAAGCAACATTAAAGGGATCTAATAATAATTTAGTCAGTTACTTTACTAGCATTGTAACGGTTATTAACCAAGAATTTACACAGGAGGATTAACCACAGTTAAGCAAAGCAAACGCTAGAAAATTCAGTAAAACATGCTGAAAAAATTCTACTGTTAACTGATCAAACATAGCAAAGTGTTCATGATTTCCAACTGCAGCTTGCAAAAGTTTATAAAGTACAAGAAACATGATTCCAATCTCTAGCTTCTCCCAGTTTTAATAAACCCTACTGACATAAAGACTGCAGTAGCACATCTAGATCTGTCTGTGCTCGATCAACTTTGCAAACATTTGTTGAAATCATCTTGGACTGCACCAAGAATGGGAACATAATTGTGTGGTTCAGAATTAACTTAATGCAATTCCAGAAAATAGCGAGAGGCTAATTGGACTCACCTATAAGATCGTGACCTTGATGAATGTCGATCCTTTGCATCCGGACTCACTGATCGTTTTGGCGATTTCAGATCCCTATCGTACCTGGGAGATGGTGAAATGGTTCTTGGTGGAGAGTAGTATTCCTCACGTGTGTTTCTGTCATGATCTCTGCAGTTATGTTGTAGAAAGAGCTAAGAGAGAGTCGTGTGAGAATAAATCAACTCCACTAGGAACCAGGAAGTATACACTTCATGTTTATACCATGGATTAAACAATAATATAAGCTCCAGTGAGGAGATCTGGAGCGAATACCAAAAACCAGTGATAAGAAAAAGAAAAATAAAAACAGCACATAACTATGTTCTCTTATAATATAGAATACATTTGGATGCTATAACTATGTTCTCTTATAATATAGAATACATTTGGATGCTAAAATGCTTCACGGTTCTTCATATTGAGAGTCTACAAATGGGTAAACCAATTTTACCTGGATTGTTTCAAACGTTCTGAACATATTTATGAAACTTTAATCCAAACACTTCAGCTCTTTGCTTCATCTTTCGAATGACCCATAACTCAAATCTTTACTTTGGACAAATGTACGAACCCAATGGAGAATAAACTTCCATACTCAAGCACATAGGGCTTTTGAAGTCCTCGGACCCTTTGCAGATCACGACAATCTTTTATCTTTTGTAACTATAAGCTTTAGTTTCTTTGATAACTGGATAGTATGCAAAAGCAAGATAGATAATAAACTTCAATATTCAAATGACAAAAAACATTCTAAATTGTGGAATATTTGTTTTTTTTTTCTCAAGCCATTCAAAATGGAAAATTACGTTAAGATTGAATACTAATGACCTTTCATCAATAGCTTCAAAAGATTGTTAGGAAAGAAAACAATGATTTGCGTATGTCTTTAAAATCCATTCACTTTCTAAGACCTCATTTCCTTGTAACAATCTGTACAAGCAACACTGCCAAGTTAACTTGGATCCATGACCAACAATCACATCCAGAAGTCGACAGGCAAATGACGAATCCAATCAGATTTTTGCAAGTAAAACACGAAATCTTCTAAAGAAATTCATCAGGAAAAAAATATATCAACAATATTATGAAGCAGGGAAATGTTAGATTTGGAAGCAAGAATTTCTCATGGTTCAAAGAGTAGATAGCTAAATTCTAAAGAAATAGAAACAACAAAAACAATCTCATGCTGTACATGACCATTGCGCGATGGTTCTTTCTAAATGTAAAATCTGCATGAGTTTACAACAAGATGCTCCGTCTGAAAATCTTGTGGATGGGAAAAAAAGGAGAGTGAGGACAACAGAGATCTTCCATGTGGTAATGGAATATAACTGCAAATCTATAAGCCCGTTACCTAATGGCAAGCATAATGTAAATAACAGCAAGAAGATTATGGACCATATAAGAGGTCACTGCTATCATCATAAAAACAAGAAAGCAACAGAATTTCACTTACAAAATATTTACAATTTGTTACATCATTAATTTATCCAAGAGCCTAATATAGTGTAAATAT
Source organism: Apostasia ramifera (assembly GCA_019297695.1). NCBI lineage: Eukaryota > Viridiplantae > Streptophyta > Magnoliopsida > Asparagales > Orchidaceae > Apostasia > Apostasia ramifera. The sequence continues at coordinate 246,432 of JAEMOT010003482.1, forward strand.
TTGTCCATAGATGACGCATTTACACACAACATACAATGTTTACCAGCAAATCTAGCCCAAAGCATTGCATAGTAAAGCAACAAAACGAGCAAAAGGCAGGGTTTGTTTGTTGAAATATTAAAAAAATAACCCCCTACTTCATATGAGATTTATCTGAAAACCGCACTCAAAGTCTGCCAATAAAAAAGCTTTGCTAAACAATGTTTATCAGAAAATCATTGAAGCACATGGGTTCGGAAAATTAATAGAACCAACAGACTCTAAACAATGGTATATGAGGAATAGAGTAATATCTTCATATCTACTCTACATGTGAAAGTTCATATCTAACAAAAGGATAATACATCGACATACAGTACAATGAAGAATTGATCATCTTAATAACACAATAGATGTGTTAAAAACAAGATGAGAAGGGGACATAGATGAGTGATGCACGTTGTTCGAGAATATGCATAGCATTTTAATAAACAATACATAAAAAAGTGAAAGAATTCTCCAACAAACCTTGAATCATGCCTGGGCGACAGCGACCGCGAATAAGCTGCCAGAGAAAATAAATACACTTAAGCAAGAACTAAACATAAATGCGAATACCATCACAGAAAATCTAAAGAAAAAATATGAAAGCATGTGCCAATCATTCTTTCTATGCTAGAAAACTGACAGCGGTAGCGGCGTCTTGGAGATCTCGGTGGAGATCGTACTCTGCCACCTCCAAAGTATCTTCCACTGCAAGGAATATAGATATAAGCATATGGAATACAAATACAAGTACATGTTGAAAAAAATAGATTTCCAAATTATATTGCACCCAAAATCAACCAAAAACTGAAAAACTATTGCAACTTCTAACTGTAAAAAGCAACATAAAAGAGTTAACTCCTGAAAGAACAGTAACATATAAGTACCTAACTCTAGCATTCACTCGCATTTCCTGTGGAGTTTTACGATTTTCTTCAGCAAAGACAATGGATATTTCACGGCCACCAATGATTTGATGATTCATCTGCAACTTAGCTTCAGCTGCATCTTCAGGGTACCGGAACTTCACAAATCCAAATCCTCTTGGCTCCCTATAAAAACAAGTTGCACAAGAAGGTCCAAAGGCATTAACAAAGAATAAAGAGATGAAAATAACCAAAATTTTGCTGCCTTATAACAGTAGAACATGCACATTAAACTGCAACATATTACCCGATCATACAAATGCACATCAAAAGTGTAAAACAAAATAGAAATGGATATACAATAGTATAATTAGCTGCAGACAAAATAACTTTTAAATTAAGGTTGCATTTGAACATTAAAACCTCCAAAATTAAGAATTCAGATGCATATTTCTTCATCCGCACACTGGAAATATTCCTAGGGCTAAAAGTCATTGGATCCTATTATTGCTATTCAAGCACAATGCCATCCAACTTCTGTACCCAGAGGGAGGAGACGCATGGCACCGGTAAAGTTTATGGTGTTTGGCTCACCCGAGAAGAGCTAGAGTCTCCTGGACTACTGTACCTCCAAGGATGTCACCAAACCTCACTTAAGTCATGCGCCACCGCCTGGGGGTCAATGTCTCCAGGAAAACGCCTTGAATATTCGTCTCTTCTAACGTGAGCAACCGAAGCTCTCAGAGCATGGGCTGGGATCGCCCCTAACTTCAAAAGACACCACTAGAGAGGTGAGAGGAGAGCGGTTTGGCCACTAGGGAGGTTTTTACCCCCCTCCAATGCACGCGGCATCATCCCCAAAACAAACATATCACTCAGGCCTAGTTGGGCCAGGGCCCCAACGTCCATGCCCAAGTCCAAGCCTGAATTTGATCGGGCCGGGTTGGGCGTAGTTGGGCGGGTCCCCTAGCCCATGCCCAAGTCTAGCTAGGAGCTTTTTTTTTTTTTGTACCACCTTGAAACACAGCAAGGAACTCTGACTCACCAGGAGGGACAGCAGCAAGATTTGATGAAACCAGCATTTGGACGACATATGCAACAACTACAACAAGCTCAAAAGAGAGCACTTGAGCCTCATTTTGGAAACCCGCCAAGAGACTTCGAGCCACAAACACCATGCATGATATATCACAGAAAGACTCATCAAGAGACCTTGTTCTTGAGCATGGTGCTATTCTCATTTTGTAAAATTATACCTCTCCCCATTGATTTTTGGGGCATTCTCAAAGAAAATGTTTGATTTTTGTACTTCAAAGTTTTAGCTTAATGCTAAATGCAAAGCCAAGTTAAAAACAAAGCACAATCTGTAGCAAAGCAAAGTCTCTTAAGAGAACTTTATGATATAAGAATATGATGAAGAGTCAAACAGAAATTTTTTAGGAAAAAATAATAATAAAATTAATGCAGAACAAAACTCTGATACCAAAATACAGAACATCGCGCTCTAATACAAAAAATGATGTAGGACAATGGCAAAAGGAGGAGGTTAGGGGTTTGGAGGAATGATAAAAAGGGAGATTTCGAAGAACAATCAGATAAGTAGGGTTACAAGGATTCTTACCAAGGACCCCTAACCCATCCTTTTCAAGATATCAACCCTTTCCGAAATCTCAAAACTAACTCATTCCAAAATCGATCGATCAAAGCAAATTTTTCATTAATCCAAGGCCTCATCAAATGTTCAAGTACAAGCCATATATAGAGAGAGACTAATCTCATCTTAAAATAAAAATAAGCATGTGGGATTAAACAAACACAAGATTTAAAATAAAATTTATAAATAAAAGAAATTTGATTAATTCAAACATATCAAATTTCCTAAATAATAAAACCAAATAAAATAAAGATAATCTACGCTAATTTCTATTCGTCCACAGCATCAAGAGCATGGTCTAATCTGGATCATCAATCATCAAGATGTCCCAATCAAAACCCACTAGTTTATGCATCTAATTGTTGGAAAATTTAAATTTACTAAGAATAAGCCAAAAAGTGTGGAAACAAAAATGATGTTGCACAGCGCAATAAGAAAAATAATATGGCAAGCATGAACATGGTAAGGAGATGAATACTAGAGATTACAGGCAATAGACTAAAAAAGTTTGATCAATAGTGTGATTAAATACATCAATAAGGCAAGCAGAAAAAATAATACGGTGAAATTAGAAAGAAAATGCAATAAGGAAGAAAATGACAAAAGCTGTGTACACATAAAAAATATTACGCACCAGAAATGACAGTGGATAAGAAGGACAATACATTTAGGGTTGACGATTGGCTTTTTTAACTTAGGGGTTGGGGATCAAAAAAAAAAGAAAGAAAAGAAAATGCTTGTTACTTTTCTAGGCATGGCTTTGCCGCAATCTTGAAATCTTTAAATGCAGCCATTTCGATAAGTAGTGTAATCTAATTCAATGGTTTTTCACTGTTTTTCTACAGCTTTCTAAATCTACGTGTCCATTTTTTGTTCCCTTACTTTTACGCCATACATCAATTTGATTCCAAACCTTGAAAAATAAACACTTAACATTAACGATCCATTAGAGTAAAGGTATCTTCAAAAGTAGCAAGACTAAAGGGGGAAATGGTTCTCAAAGCAATTTTTCTAAAAGGGGCAATTACATACATAGTATGAGAAATTTATTATATTAACTATTAAACACCCAGATCTTAAAATCTACTGGTACAATTAAAAAAAAATACAAAAACAAAAAACTACAAAATTAGCACCCTACTAATAGACATCACATGCTTCCTGATACCATTGCTAACTGCAGCCATCATCTGCACCTCATCAGTAGCCACCCTTAATGCAACCACCCTCCACGATCATCCTTCACTCAAATTTTATTCACATAAAATTTCCTTCTAAAAGCTATAAATATTATCAATATTTTTATGTTTCTGTCATGTCAATCCAACAACTATCAAGAAAGCAAAATTATCAAATGTCAAAGTTTTAGAAGTACGACTACAGAACAAAATTATGGCAGAAATTGAGGTCAAATTTCAAGATTACAGGGAGTCACCCAAGATTTTCCATGTCTAAACAGAATAGACTCTAGAGGTAAGTACAAGAAATTATTGAAGGTGAAAGGGAAAAGATAATCCAGCAATTGAAATTGGTGGAATCAAAAAATCAAGTGAAATGCAACAAGTGAGTGCAACATGCCATAGCATTGGTTGTTACACTTAAAACATCATAAAGAATACTGTCATAGATCATGAATAAAGACAATCATCAAAGTCAAAATATAAAGACTATTCGACAACCTTAGCAGACTATTATAACAAGGTGAACACTGTTCAAAGATCCATTCGAACATTCTCATGAAAAAAGACAACGATAAGAATTAGACATCTAATTATAAAAATTGGAAAGCATAAAATCGGTCATGATACATTGAAATTTTTGAATGCTAGAAGATCTAGAGAACATCAGGGCATATACTAGGACATTCAATCTGAGAAGAATGATAGAGAACAGAGATATTCTTAAGGATATAGCAAAGAGTTTATCTCCTTAAATTACAACAAAACTACAATAGCAGCATGATTCCAGATTAATTTAGCAACATTAAACTTAGGTTATTGGCAATTTCTAGGTTTTGTCAGTTAATTACTAGGAGCGACTTATTTTGAATATATCTCTTTAAGATCTAGGGAGATAGTGCATTACTTATTAGATGCTAAAGATTCTTTGTTCTTTTCAGAGTGCACTGTTTCAACGGTATCTCATAGTAGTATCGCTTTAGAAAAGACATAATTATTTAAATCATCATGATATCTGAAGATTGAATAAAAAGGTATTTGGAAGTTCTAAGGTGGATTCATTGTTGCTAATCATCGATTTTCTATATAAATTATTGTCTTTGACATATTTAGTTTCTTAGTTCAGGCCTTACAATAGTTTTCCTTTTTACTTCATTATACATCTAAATTCAAGTGGGCGTAGGCTTGCATCAAAATCAACACCCAAGCCTGGCCCAAGTCTTAGAAGCCCGATATCAAATACGGGCTTTTTCTCTATGCCCAAGCCTGCCAATTTATGGGCTGAACTTCGCTGGATTAATGAGCTTTTGCTCAAGGTCTAATTCACTCTACACACACAAGCCAAAGTGAAAGTACAGTAAATTCATCTCATAACACAAATTTCAGCACCAAAGGACAATGAATCTTGGATCAATACTGTTGGACATAGTAATGAAGCGAAAATCACATTCCAAGAAGATGACAATATCAAAACAAACCCTGTGTAATAATTCCTTGGAAGGTAAACGTCTTTCACAGCACCAAAACGTTCAAATGGGATCCTGAGATCCTCCGGCCTGCACAAAAAGGGTAAATACTCTAACAACATAAATATTGCAAGGTACAAAATAATAACTAACAAGATAATATGAATACCATGTAATTTTTCTTGAGTTAGAGCATTAGCCACTAGGAGAGGATCTTTAACAAGCGTATCCTAAGATTACTAACTCTAATAACAGCAAGCAAGCATCCCACTCCAAAGAAAAGGGAATAATACCATGCAAATTTTTTTAAAAAAAAGGAAGGGAAGACAAGGCTAATTGGTTCAGCAACAAAATAAAAAAGGATCTTTCTGAGAGCTAACATCGGGGCTATGAGTAATCAAAACACTCTTGCTTTAGAATAAAAAAAATGTATGAGGAAAATTTCTAATTTGAAAGCATCCTGGGTTAGAATAATCCAAAACCCCTATCTACATAGTTTACAGTATTAATCACAAAATCCAAAAACAATCCAACACATAATAAATAATATTATCAGAAACTTCAATATTTAACAAATGGCTGATCCGAAGGAAATGTAGGAAACCTCACAAGATTAACTAAAATTTCAAGTATTTACATGGTGATCTGATGTAAAGGTAATGTTTAAAACAAAATAAAAAAATTAAGAAAGAGAAAGAGAGTGAAGAGAAAAATGTTGATTTGTGTGTATTGTAGGAGAGCACGTGAAGAAACAGAACCACAAAAATTACATAACAGACACAAAAAATAAAATATAATGACTCAATTTTTTGCACATTTAGCACTTTATCATGGAAAAATCAAAGTATATAAATATTTGATATGACAAAAAATAATATGAAATAACCACATACAGTATAGACATGGATATCAATCAAATCAGCAAGAGGCCCTCCGATATTTGCATCAATAGCATATAAGCTCCATGTATACAAAGAACTAACACTATCAACCTAATGTACAAAAGGTTTATTCAATTTGCCAAAAAGGACAGGTCCCAGAAAACCTCAAGATCTTCTAAAAGGAATCAAACACAAAATAGCCAAGACTAAATTTGCAGGATTTCCTATGCATTTAAAATAAAACTATCTTCTCATTTGTATCATAGGCTCCACTTGCAACACACATAAAAACATTTCAACTTGATTTACTATATGTACTAAATAACTTCATTCCAGGTGCAGCGAATTCCAAAACAAAATAGGTGAGACACTGAGACTGGATAGTTTTCCGCTACCATAAAATTGCATTAACTTTTGTCTTCAGCACAAAGAGCCATTATAATGAATCACGATACCACCAAGCCCTAGGTAAGCTCCACTTCACAAAAGGGAATTGATCATTATATACAGAATTTCCAAGGAACAATGACACCTTGGTCTAATTGTCAAGGTAAAAAATATTTTAAGTATCACACTAATAGAGTAGCCCAGTAAGAAATTTCTTGATAATGCAACACATGAATAAGAAAAAGCCTTCAGTTAACAAAAGTAAGTAAACAGCATAACTTAATTGTTTTAATCAAATCTTTACAAGCATCGGCAATCAAAATCTTTAATAAAAAAAAAGATTTTTTTCTTAAACATATAATATTAGACGTTTTTGTTATAATCACTCATCTTCCAAATTATTTCTTAATTGTTTACAATCCTATCCGAATATAAAATATTAAATACAATAGCGTCAAAAAACCAAAATGTTTCAGCAAGGAAGGGTGAATTAATGTAACCAGAAGTGATGAATTTTGGTGAGCACTAACTTCACAATATTTCACATATACCCTGCTAAGCACGCGCATATTACAGAATAACTTTTTAAAAGCACGTCATTGGATGTTTCTTGGAAAAGGGTAAAACAAATAAAAGAAATTAATTTTTCACAGCAGAAGCAAGAAAGTTTAATGAAAGCTTCCCACGCCACAAAAGGGCACGACAAAACAAGTGGCGGGTGGATTAACCCTAACCCGAAGCGACAAAACAAAGAACGCGGAAACAGAAGGATATAGAAACCATAGCCCTACAGGGGATAATAAAGGAGCAAAAAGAAGGGAAATAGACGAGGGAAAACCTGGCATCCAGCGAGATATTGCGGATCAGGAGACCCGTGGGCGCTCCCTGCCTGTCGCGAAAGCTTCGAACGGCGCCGCTACGGTAGCGCTCGCGGGGATCATCGTAGCGCTTCCGGCGAGGGGGACTACGGCTGTAGCGGCGGGGGCTGAAGCTCCGACTTCGACTCCGATATCTTCCCATTGCTCGAAGATTGAGCGAGCAACCGCAAGACGGCTGGAGGACGCGAGGGCTGCTTGATTAGGTATATATACAATCTTGTGTAGGGCAAGCATAATCATCGGGGAAATTACATCCGGGATCTTCTGGTTAACCATTATTCTACACAACTCCAAAGCAAGGAAAAATATTTCATCTAGATTTCGTTCCATCTTGAAATTATTTTATGAAATCAAAAAAAACTATTTGACGTATTTTCAAAGAAAAGAAACTATTTTAAGTGCAATCATTTTTACACATTTCATCAATTTTAATATATTTAATATATATAATTATTAATAATTACAATTATAAGTTGAGACATAAAAATGAAGAAAACATTTCAAGAATATAATGAAAACCATAAACACTTAAAAAAATTTAAAAAGAATATATATATATATATATATATATATATATATATGATTTAATAGTTAATTTTATTAGAATCTATAAAAAGAAATCTATGTGAAATAATTTCTAAGTAGGATAAATCTATGTAAAAACTTTCTTTTTTATGAACCCCCACACTTAATTCTTTTATGTAATTGGAAAATTATATGTGTTTCTTTAGTCATGTTAATTTGATAATTCTATCAATTAACAATAGCAAAAAATATAAAAGTAGATTTTGTAATTATAAATAATATTATTTTAGTTGATTAATTTTTATAAAATTACTTTCTAATCTAATATAATTATAAACGTAATATCTCGTGATCTCAATGTAAAGATATTATCGTTTTGGCTTTTGAAAACTGTGTAACTTAAGCATTTCTTAAAACACCATTGATTTCAGTACTATTCCAGCTCCAAAATGTGCCTTTCGCATTCAGCATCACATTTTTACATATATGCTAAGAATCTACCCTTAATTTGTTGAGATTATTCTATTATACTTGTTTATGTGAAATTTACCTAAAAGTATTTTCTTAAGTGTCCCCTAACCTTTTAAGAAGTGCTCACGTCATATAGCTTTTAAAAGTTAAAGCAGACAATTCCTTTGTATTGGGATCACAAGATATTATAATATGGTATCAAAATCAACCTCCTATAATATAATATAGTCTAAGGACAAACCAAGTAAAAATTGGTGGGCTGGTGATGCTTATAACCGAAAAGGCTAGGGAGGATCGTTGAGTGATATCCCAAGAGAAGAAAATCACTAAAGCAAAGTGTGACTTCTAAGAAGCTTCTAAACTAATAAATAATAGTGAGATAAGCACGAGAATAAATTATCCTTTATTGAAAAGGAATGAGAGTTCCTAAGTTATATAAGTAAATAAAGTAATCCCAAATAGTAGAAGCGTCTTTTATGATAAAATCATAAGACTAATGATAGAAAACTTCATAGTTAAACATACTTGAGATGAAGTAGTATCGAGAAGGGTAACCTCTTAGGAAGTACTCAAGTCATATATTTTCTAGAATCATAGAATGTTACAATAAATAATATATTTTTATTTACAATATATCAGATTAAGCAAGAGTAGTAGAAGATTCATAACCAAAGAGGTAGAAGATTCACAGAGTAGATTCAGAAATAGAAGAATTTTAGAAATACAGAGAGTACCAAATCAAATATAATATAGCATTAAAGTATGATAAAGTTCATAAATCTTAGATTTTAGCCAAACTGTTTTAAAATGGAAAGTTTTATTTAGTTACCAACACTATCTGTTTATAAATGTTATCAGTAAATGATACAACTGAACATTTTAACTTTAGTTATAAAATATTTTTGTAAATTCAAGGACATTCTGAGCATGACTATTCATGAAATCATAATAGTGGCAGATGAAAGGTAAGCAAGAGTATAGGAAATTCATAGCTAGTGAGGTAAGGGTACATGACTTTCATTTAAGTTCAATTAGCGAAAGTCCTATTTACATGACTTACCAATTTTCACATAACAACTCGTAATTTAAATATAAAAATACTCTCCACTTTAGCTTCTAAAAAATGTGTGATTTGAGTACTTTTCGAGAAGTCACTCATCCCAGTATAACTCGAGCCCAAGCATGCTTAACTATAGAGTTTCCTGAAAGATGGCTTTACTATTTAGATTATATTATCTACTTATGCAGCTAAAGAACTCTCCCTCTTTTTTTGATATGAGATGATTTATTTTTATATTCCTCTCATTATTATTTTTTAATTTAAAAACTTGTCAAGAACTGTACTTTGCTCTAATGATTCCCTTCTCTTAAGACATACCTGATTGTCACTCCTATGTTCTTTTTGGCCACGGGCATCACAGACCTACTAGTTTTCGATTAGTTCATCCTCAAATCATATTGTACTATGCAAAATTAACTCTGATATTATATTATAATATTTTGTAATCCAAATGTAGAAGTATTATTCGCTTTAACTTCTGCCTAGCTCATCCTTGAACCACATCTAAGTGATTTGAGTACTTTCCATCAGGTCACTTATCCTAATGCTACTCCAGCTCAAGCATACTTAACTATAAAGTTTCTCACTATTAGTCTCATAGTTTTACTCCAAAAAGTATCTTTACCATTTAAGATTATGTTATCTACTTATACATCTCAGAAACTCTCTCTTTTTTCGATAGGATTATTCATTTTTGTACTCCTCTTACTACTATTTATCAGTCAAGAAGCCTGTCAGGAGCTGCACTTTGCTCTAGTAATTTTTTTCTCTTAGGATATCACCCGACGATCACTCTCCTTCCCTCTTCGACCATAGGCATCACATGTAATGTCCCGACACTCTCTTACAAGAGAATAAATTTTAGATTGGTGCACAAAATTTTAATTTACTAATTTAATTACTCAAATTTTTTATAACTGTTAGTCAAAACTCAAACTTTGATCTAAAGGTTATAGATTACAAAATTTATGGATCGAACTTTAAATGAATTAGAGTTAATATACCTAATTAAGCTTGATTAGGTCCTAATAAGCTTTAGTTAAATGTATTTGGATTTTTATCAAAAAAAAAAATGTAGTTGGGTTGGTTTGAACCTCAAGCCAATTTGACTTGAGACATGCATAACACATGAACATAAGCTTGATGCAATAAGGAGATATGGCTTAGTGAAGGGCTGGTAATTTGCATAAGAGTGAAATGAAGTGAAGTTAATCTAGGGGAACTTCAGCCATTTCTCTAAGCTGACCAAAAACTGGTGGGTGAGAGAGAGAGAGAGAGAGAAAGTAGTTCTTCCTCTTATTCCACCACCAAGTGAGCTCAATACCAAGGATGGAGATCTTCTTGGTGTTGTGGGGTTAATGAGAAGAAAAAAAAGGAAAAGGAGGTCATTCATCCCTTTCATCCAAACCAAGCAAGAGATAGATCAAGAGTGAGAGCTAACTAATCATTATTGTGCAACTAAGGTAGGCAAATTTCCCTAACAAACATATAAACTAAAATGCAATTGCTATGCTGAATGCTGATATTGAGTGTGACTTTGATGATAAGTCATGACATTATTATATCATATCAAATGATCTTTAAATTTAATGAATTGATCGTAGAACAAGATTATATAGTTGGATATGTTTCTTATGTTGAAATCCTCTATTTTTTCTGTGACATCCGGGTTTAAATCTCACTCTTAAGTGAGTTACTTAACTAAATATTATGTTAAGCATGCTATTTGGATAAGCAAGGACCAAATTGCCGTGTTAAATTATTTTATTAAAGACTTTTGAGTCTGTTTGTTTGTAAGGTTAAATTTAAAAAGGTTAAAATTAAACTTGAATAGAGATATTTTTTTATTAAAAGTTATGAATGATGTGAAATAAAATTAGTTATTATGTTAAGATATGTTGAGATATGTGAGGGATGTGATATAAAGTTAGCTATTATATTGGGATATGTGAGGGATGTGATATAAGTTAGTTATTATTTTAGTAATATGTGTAGAATATGAAATAAATTTAATTTTTAATATTAAATTTTATATGTGATGTGATATGTTAGGTTAAAATGAAACCAGGTTAATTTTAAACTTGAAAACAAACGGGGCTTTATAGTTTAAAGCAACCCAAAATAAGATTCAAAATATGTTAGTGCAAAAAATTTAAACTTATTTTATAAGGAAGTAAGAAGTTATAGACCAAAACATAATTTCTCGATTAATTGTTGAGAATGGGAGCTTGCTGATTAATTTCCCCCTCTCCACTCACCAATTTCTCTCTATGCTCTCTCTCTCCCATGAGTGTGCCTGTGTGGCTGGACTCAAAGAGGAGGATAAGAGAAGAAGCAGCAGTTATCTTCTTCATAAAGCTTGGAAAACAAGCTAGTACTATTTAGAGTGTTATAGGGGTAAGAAAGTTAATATTTGAAGTTGAAAAAAATGAGAAGAATAAGAAAAAAGATGCCATTGCTTCACCTATTTTAACTTCAGTATAGAAGAGCTGCTAATTCTTCACTTGGACAGCCACTAGAAGGAAAAAATCAGAAAAGAAAACGGTTTATCAAGGTTTTAATACGACCTATAAGAGATAGGCAAAAATTTCAATTTGTTCAGTAGATTAAAGCTCCAAATTTATCAATTAATTTAATTTATACTTATATGTGATGTGAATAGTTAAAGAGCATTGAATGAAATTTGATTGAAATGTCTAGTATTATTACTGAATTGCTATTCCATTTAATATGATATCATATGCGTGATGAATTAGTTTGATTAAAATGGTGATAATTTTATTGAATAATTGATAGGTTGCCTTGCTTTATCATAGCTCAAGCATAGCCAGGGCCACCACTATCAAAGTTACAAAATACTTTCAGAGCATAAGCAAGGATATAAATACGAAAAAAAACTTTTTTTGATTCATAATCAATTTTAAAATATTATTTTAAATTCATTTAATTGTTTTAAGTCCACAAGCTATTACTTGTTTTTATAACTCGATAAACAACTCTGTAATAACTCATTAATATACATTATTATACTCTTTACATTCACATGAGCATTGACATAGTATACTGAATATAAATCAATTAACATAATTCAACAAATTTTTCACCCTTTTAATCTAATTATTATCATGCATATAGCATCATATTACATAGATTAACAATTCAATGAGCATACATTCAATAGCAATATTAAACATTCCAATCAAATTTTCTTTCATGCTCTTTAACTATTCACAGCACATATAAATATAATTTAAACTAACAGAAAAATTTAGAGCTTTGATCTACTAAATAAATTGAAACTCTTGTCTATCTCATATAGAACATGTTGGAGCCTTATTAAATGCTTTTTTCTCTCATATTTCCTCTTAGTAACTATTCAAGTGAAGAATTAGAAGAGCTTCTTTCCTATAGTTGAGCTTGGTGAAGGATTTGGTTGCTTTCTCATTCTTTTTGTTGTTTTCAGCTTCAAACAGCAACTTTTCTTCTTCTATTATAACACTCAAAACAGCAGCAACTTTTTTTCCTTTCTTCCACCAGCAGCAACACCAATAGGGTATTAAGGAAATGGTTCTAACTAGTTCTCCTTGCTGTTTTTAACTCAAAATAGTAACTCTTCTTCTCATACAACACTCCAGACACTGGCTTTTCTTCCAAACTGTAAGAAGAAGATATAGCTTCTTCTTCTTCACCCTTCTCCTTCTCCCTTTCCTTTCTCCTTCCTTTCTTCTCTTCCTAAACCCACCCCAACAGAGAACTCACGGGAAAGGGAGAGAGTAGCGGAGAGGACAGAGAGAAGCAGTGAGAGAAAGAGATCCTCATCTAATTCAATGGCACAATTACATTTTGGTGAGATTTAAACCATGGATATCACAACAGATTTTAATTTAAGGAGCATTAAACTTATCAAATGATTTATGATTGCTGTGAAAATTTGCAGAAAGTTAGATTAATTATAGTTCTACAATTTTGAGGTTTAGTTTTTTCCCTAAAAGTTCATTAGTTTTTGTTTAAGTTGGTTGAAGTTGGCATAGAATTTATCAAGAGGAGCCATAGCACATGCTGCTTTATTGATAAGTATCTCTATCAAATGAAATGCAATGTAAATGAAAAACTTTTATATTCAATGTTTACTGTGATTAAAAGCATAAACCTAAGTTTGAACTGAATAAAATTTGAGCTGAAAAGCTGTCCCGAGTTAAATGATGAGTTGTATGTACATTGGAACTATGTTTACTTAGGGAATTGAACTAAGCTATGACTAATTCAGTAGTAATGAAATGTTTAACTTGATGCTAAGTAGAGGAATGACTTGATATGATCATGACATATTCCTTTGATGTATAAATCTGGAGGAGGTATGAATTGCCTTACAAGTTCATATGCAGTTGTATGATACTTAGGTGGCATTTGGTTTAATATTATTTTGATGTATGTTGTGCATTAGAAAAAGTAATTATTTAGTTTGATGATACATATAGATAATCTCATAAAATATTATAAAATTTTGAAAGATAAAAATGTTATGAAATTGTCATTTACAAATGACATCTAAATGCCAAAAGATTATTTGCACATAAGACCTCGCCGTATCAAAACCATCCAGCCTGAGTTCTAAAGGCTAGGTCATCTAGGGATCCTGGGCTGAGTGCCTTCCCCGTGATGTGCCTATGTTAGATGTGCACATCAATGCCTACGGTCTTCAAATGCTTCATAAAGATAAAAGGTGTTATCTTCCATAGCACGCCTTACTCCAACCAATACCTCAATACTCGCAGCATTAACCTAGGACGATAGAGTGCATTGATTAAGATGCATGCACAAGAATAAATAGAGGTAATCTAGATAAAACATGCCCCCTCCTCCCATGATGGATGCCCTTAGCAATCTCTAGATCTCTAGGACATGTGTTAACATCACAAGAAGCTCATTAGTTGGTCAGAAATCACTTGGCTCTTCTATAAATAAGACTTTGTGAATGTATAGGAGGATTCTTTCCTTTCTCTCTCTTTCTCTGTCAATCCACTCTCTTTGAAGCCAAGCCTAGGGTTCCAACCTAGGGAAAAACTAAGCCACTTGTACTCTCTTTTACATTTAATGGAACTCTTGTTTCCTCGACGTGGCTGCATGGACGTAGGAGGATTAGCTTGAATCTACATTAAATCTATCTCTTTGCAATTTGCAGTTTATTTCTCCATTGCTCCACTGTCTCAGTTGATCAAGACTGCTAGTTCGTCTACAATGGATTTTTCCATCAACAGAAATCTAAATAATATGATATAACGTCAAGATAATGCTAAACAAAATACCCTCTTAGTTTGAAATGAAATATTTGCATGGTTTACTTTTTGTGGGAGGTAATTGATGATGCAGCTTGTCCATATGATTTGGTGTGTAACAGGTAAAGAAAGAATGGATGCTAAATCATAGTGGATAAGTGGTTGGAAAGTGAAACAAGTAGTAAGGATTGTGATGAAACAATGAGCAAGTAATGAGGCTTGCAAATGAAAATTGTAAATGAATCAATGAACCTACATTGCATGTTTTTAAATGCGGCAAGTGAAAATAAATTAAGTTTCTCATAAATATTTTATCCTCGTCTCAACTTGAGTACATTCTGTGATAATCATGTAACTTCATTTCACATGATCTAGAGGTGATATGCAAGTCGTTATGGCATAGTAAACATAAGCAACAAAGCTAGTAAAACTGATTAAGATATTAAAAGTGAATCACACAGATAAATTGATTTAGCTCTGCATCCTTACATGATCATGCATTTATGTCTAATGTCTTGATGATGTTTCATATGTAACTTGAAATATATTGATTGTTTTCTTGCATATTAGTGGCATAAACTGGAACTAGCAAGATATATAGTCGGATAGTTTCTTTATGTAAACCATGTTCTGA
The DNA here is from genome assembly GCA_019297695.1 of Apostasia ramifera. Lineage (NCBI taxonomy): Eukaryota > Viridiplantae > Streptophyta > Magnoliopsida > Asparagales > Orchidaceae > Apostasia > Apostasia ramifera. Next base: position 261,732 of record JAEMOT010003482.1, read on the forward strand.
ACTATTGCTGTTTCGTGTTATCTGAAGAGATTTTGCTTAACATAATGATGAAGTTATGGCTGTTATGTAGATTCATGATGATGCCAACATATGATGAACCCAGTTATCGACTATGAGCTACACTTGTTGAATATTATAATGTTTACTGCACTATTTTAGTTAGCTTATTACAGTAGTTTATCTACTTAGCCTGAAGTTAGATGGCTGATGCATCCTTTAGTAGATTTATCGGTTCACTCAACACTGGACACAGAGATAGACAAGTTGACTTATTTAAACCTGAATTCATTATATAAGTTGGAATATCAAACTTTGGACTATACAATTGAGGCTATATTAGGTTTTGATTTTGTTTTAGGTTCATCAAATGATTACTTTTGCATGTAACTTGGAAGCGTGTGTAGTTAATGTGTTTGAAGTTGAATCATTTGATGATTTTAAAATGTACAAAATTATACTTTGATATTGATGTAAGGATTGAATTATACTTTACATTTAGAAGTCAAATTTTTACTCAAGATACTAATATTTCTTAAGAGTTTTTAAGTGGAGGATCCTAACTAGTAATGATAAATGCAAGTTTATTCTTAACTTAGCTTTTTGATTGTCGATTACTCAAGAGATTTAGTTGTAACTTAAGTAGCAAGTTGTCGGGGAGTCACATCAATAGTAATAAGTCATCTAACCTACAAGACTTACCACTGTTACATAAGTCTTGCAGTACTTGCTTGTATCAATCAGTTAGCATAAGTCCTATGCCCAAAATGACTTGCTACTATTGTATAAGTCATGCAGGCTAAATGACTTATACTTTTAACACCAATTCATGTCATGTGGTTTACACAACTTATCAAGCAAAAGTAAGTCTTGTGCTGTACCAATTTATGGTGGTTTCACAAGTCGTGCAGGCTTCACAACTTATGTTTAAATTCAATTAGCATAAGTCATGTGTTTTACATGACTTACTAATAGCAGTAAGTCACCCTACACAACTTATCATTGTTGCATAAGTCATGCAAGTTATATAACTTATAGTGCAGGCTACACAACTTGTAGTACTAGTTAATAAGCATAAGTCTTGTGCCATACATGACTTACTACTATTGTATGAGTCCTATAGGCTAAGCTACTTTGTAATATTCAGGTTTGATATGAGAAAAATTGGATCTAAAAATAATAATTTTAGACTTATTTATGAGGAGGTGAAATTATGGGCACCAAAATGCAATTATCCAAATAATTGGATAAGAACAGAGCTTCTTCTCCAAGCTTCTGCCATTTTCTGCATTTCTTTGCCGTGCCTCTGCCGTGGCCTGTGAGGAGGAAGAAGAAGAAGAAGAAGAAGAAGAAGAAGAAGAAAGAGAAGATTAATAAGGTAAGACTATTTTGTTGGTGGTTGGGTCGTGACAATCTTATATCTTTAAGGCCATCTCATGGGGCCACACAACTTACCCAACATTGTAAGTTGTGGGCCGCAAATGGCGTATAGCAATATTTTCATAAGTCGTGCAGAGTGCATGATTTACATTTAAGTTCAATTGGTATAGATTGTATACCAAACACGACATATGAGCAGTAGTTAGTCATGCACCCTACAGGATTTACAACCATTAAATAAGTTGTGCAAGATACATGACTTGCCACCATTATATAAGTCGTGCAGGCTGAACGACTTATATCTTAAACTTAATTCATAAGTCATGTGACACACCTAGTAGTTACTATATTGCAGTTTTATAAGTCATTTTATAATATATCATATTTCATAAAATAAAAGGATATCTCTACTCTGGAAGGCTACAAGACTTATATTTAAGTTCAATTGGCATAAGTCAAGTACCCCGCACACGACTTACCAATAATAGTTAGTCGTCTGCATTACACAAGCGAATGAGCACTCATTAACACAAAAAACATAAACCAGTCAATAAGGAAATCATTTGTATATTAGCACAACTTTTTGAATTAGCAATATAGGAAAACTACTCATGTGCATTCCCACGACTTAAATACTAAAAGAAAAATATAACAATTCAAAGAAACTTAATTATTGGAATCAACCTAAATCTTTTAGTTAAACCCCAAATTTGAGCCTCAATCTGAACTAAAAGTCTGGTACCAGACTGAGGCCTTTTTTCTAAATTTGAAAATTTTTTCTACTTCAAACCGGTATTGGTCAAAATGAATGACAACTTTTGTAATCTTTGGCCTCTGGGTAGAGTGCACAACAAGCTGCTTGATTTGCAGGCTAAAGGCTAAAAAAATGTGGTACGCTTGGTTTTTAATTCAATGACAATCTCAGTGTATTCAAGAACAAAATTTTGCTGATTCAAGCAAAAATATGTTCAAAATTCATGAAAGAAGTTAGAAGATAGTGATCAGTAGAATAACAAGAGAGTGGTCTTCTAGATCAGTTTGTGACTGCAAAGATAACGTTCAGTGGTGAATGCTTTACTACAAAGTACAAAGACATTACCATGCCAGGGATAATAAGTCTGCAGTTGCTTTTGCACACAAAATTCCTGATTGCCAAAAGAAATGGCAAGAACCTCACTCACAGATTTAAGTAGTCAGCGCGCCCTTGCGGCATAGGCCAATGAAACAGAAGCAACAATTGTAGTCGTTGCAGGGCAAAGCCATTTCCAAAGTCCCCCTTTGCTCTTCTGGGCATCAACCATAGATATCCGCAATAGCTCCCTATTCAAGTCCTCAATCTTAGTATTTCTGCTCTTTAATGCAAACTTGATAGCCTCCAACTCCTTTTCAAGAGACTGAATCATCTCATCGTACTCCATTTTCTCTTCAGTTATTCTATATTGATTCTCTTGAGCTTCCACAGCAGCAATGTTCCTCACCAACGACAGGACTTGCCCAAATGTCATCTCCAGCTTCTTCTCAAGCGAAGCATTTGAGGCCAAAAGAGAATCAATTTGCCTACTTTTTTCTCTGTTCTCGGAAGTCCCTCGATTGAAATCCACCTGTAGCTGCTCACATTTTCGACCGAGGAAATGCTTGTTTTCCAATAGCTTCTCTACCTGCAATGTAAGAAAAGTATTCTCCTCCTCTAGTTTCAGCTGGTTTTGAGCTGCAACATTCACATCTTCCACCTTGGCATTTGCTTCGCTGTATGCAAGATTGGCATCCTCTAGGCTTTTCCTCACAGAATGGAGCTCCACGAGTTCATTCTTCAAGTTGCAGCTGTCAATCTCTAGTTCAACTCTTCTTTGATCAAGCACATCCTTCTCTGCTTCTGCCTTCGCAATATTTCCTTTTAGATTATCTATAAGGCTGATCATTTCTTCAAATTTCAAGTGAAAGGTCTTCTCATTTTTGAATTTTTCCTTCTCTAACTGACCAAGCTGAATTCGAATATCAGAGAGCTCCTTACCTACCGTCAGATGACTCTTATCCATCTCCTCGTATTTCATTCTCCATCCCAATTCATCCTCTTTCAGTTCATCTACTAAGCACTTGTATCTAGAAGTTTCATCCTCCAATTTTCTTTGAACTGCTTTGAGGTGATGGCACTCTTCTTTCAAAGCCGAGACCTTTGTATCATATGCTTTTTTGTCAGCATTCAATATCTCTATTTCTGCTTCCTTAAGCTTCAGCATCTCCTTACACTTCAGCAAATCCCTACCTGATTTATCCACCAAACTAATTTTCTCATCAATGCAGATCTTCAATGAAGCATTCTCCTGAATCACTAATCCCACTCTTCCTTCCATCTCCCTTACCTCATTCTGGAGGTTTGCACACTCTGCCCCCAAATTGCCTGTCTCTATTCTCTTGTCTTCAACTTCTCTCATTATAAGATCCTTTTCTCCAGCCGCAGCAAGCAGACACATCTCCGTTGCGCCGAGAGCCGCAGCAGCAGATTCCACCTTCATCTGCAGAACCCCCACCGTCTCCGCCACCGCAGCTCGCTCTGCCGCCAGATCCACCTCCAACCTGGCGACGGTGGAGGACAGAACTAGCTGAAAGACATCACGCTCGATGCTGTCGACGAGATAAAGTTCGGCAAGCTCGGATTGGAGCTGGGCGACCTGCTTTCGGCGCTCGATCGTCTCCTCGATGAGGCGAGTGTTCAGCGTCTTGAGGTTATCGATTTGTCCGTCGCGCGACAGGTCCCTCGCCCGAGGTCGAACCGCGGAGACCACCTTTTTGGCCATAAGAGGGGGATATTGTGAGATGGTGAAAGGAGATGGATTAGGGTTTGGGCTTGGAATTGAATTGTTGGTGGTTTATATAGAGAGAGAGAGAGAGAGAGGGACAGAGAGACGGGGAAGCGAACAGGCGCAGGAAGTGAGGTTACGCATAGGAATTCAAATTTCATCCGTCGGCAGGAGAACGGACGGCTGAGATGGGCTCTGAGGTTGGTGACCGTTGGTCCTCTTGCTGATCTGGCAGAGAACGAACCGGTCGCCATTGCAATAAACATTGACCATGTAGTTCCTCCGGCATTTTTATTAGGTTTTTTTTTTTTAGAATCAAAAAGAAAGTTCTTTTTTTTTTCTAAAAAATTAGCTGAATTTAAGAAAATAAATATTTAAAATGATGCTGAAATTTGTGTCAAACATGACTTTTCGTGTTATAGAAAAAAAATATATATATATATTTAGTTAATTATAGAATAAATTACTTGGAGAGGCAAATTCTCAAAATTGATCCCGACTGACTGGTTCAATTGGTTTGACCAATTTGATCATAAATCAGTTACATCAGTTCGATTTATCGATAAAATAAAAATAACAATTCAACTGAATTAGATCAGCTTAAAATCTGTCCGACCGTTGAATCGAATGAATCAATCGAATCAATTAAAAATGAATTTAATAAATAATTATTGATTTTTTATATCTTTTAACTTAACCGATTTGATTATTTGGATGAATTAATAGTTAAGATATATATATATATATTATTTAAATGATAATTCATGATTGAAACTTTAATTTCTTAAAAACTTTTCATAATATTTACAAAATTATAAATATTTATGATATAATTATGAGATGATTTAGACTATGAAAATTCGATTCTAAAAATCTTAAGGATAGAAGATCTTTTTGATCCATTTTGATGAACTTTTTCATTTATACTGTAGTTTCTCATTATTTATTATTTTTATTATTATTATTTTAATTTAATATAATTTTGATTTTGGGCTAGACCAAAATTGTCTTGAGCCCAATCAGACCTAATCAGGACCAAAGTGATACTAATTTAAAAAATAATAATAATAATAATAAATAAATTTTTTTAATCATTCTACATAAATTTTANAATTATTGTTTTTTAAATTAATATTATTTTAGTCCTGATTTAGTTCTTGCGTTAAATAGGGCCAGGGCTAATGCTACAGATATAAGAATCCTGTTACATATTTTAATAATTTATTAATAAATTGGTAAATTATAATTTTATTAAAATTTAATTTACTTAATAATTAAATAAATTAAAATCTTAAATCTTGATTAATGATCAATTATTAAAGTTCATTTAACTTTTTTTTTTTAATGAAAAGTTCATTGAACATCAGATAAGAATGCACTGAAAATTTTGAACGAGAGAAATTGAAACGGCAGCGGTTGGTCAACAGTAACGACAGTTTAACGTTTTTAATGAATTGAAAGCATTAGAAGAAGCGCACTGCATCTGAAATTAAACTATTGTAACGATTAAATTGCACGTGCCATAAGAAATATAGACATGTGCAAAAAATAGTCAAAAAAAATTGCAGATTAGTCTTAATTTTTTAAAAAATCTCAATTTAAATTTTTGAAGTTATATAAATAATTATTTATTCCCAATTAATACATAATTATTCATTTTTTACTTTTACATCATAAGATTATTTTTTATAATATAATTTAAAACATTAATATTTATTTTTTAGTTTAAAATTTTTAAATCAGAAAAAACAAGAGACAAGAGAAATTATATTTTAGATTTTTATTAATTTTTTAAAAAAAATAGAGAATATAATGGTCTTTTAAAATGTGTTACAATTCAAACTATTTAAAATAATCAAACTTCATATTTTTTATAATGAAAAGATTGGCAAAAAAAAGTAAGATTTTAAAAGTGAGACCAAAACTATAATACTTTTATAAACTCAAGAATCAAAATTAAATTTTAAAAAAATTAAGACTAATTTGTAATGCTTTCTAAACCTCAGCAGAACGGATGCAATTTACCCTAATAAATATATCACACAACTATTAGTCATAATTGCTCTTAGGATAAATTACAATTGTTAGACAGATTCATATTTCATGTAGGTTCAAAAAAACTTTTGCTCACATTTATTGCCCATATATCACTTATGATGCATTTAATTTAACGAAAACCTAGACATTTATGTCATTTTTAAATTATTATTTACTTAATTTATTATCACTATATTAAGAATGACAATCAAAATTAATCCAATTTCTTCACTTTCATTATAATTAGGATAATATCTAGATGTCATTCTGTAGAATAGCAATCCTAAGTAGTATCTAGATATTATTTTAAAATGATAATCTTGTTACTTTTTATATTATTTTTAAACAAATCATCAAACCAAATAATTAATTTCTCTAAATAATATGATGTAATATCACAATAACATTAAACCAAATTCAAAGAAGAATTACACTAAGAAAGAGGCACAAGATAAAGAAAAGAGATGGAGGTAGTTCTCACTATCGATATTTATGATGTGTGGAGATATGTCGGGTTGCATATCGTGTGATTTAATGATTTATCTCATTATTGAAATTTAAGGATAATAATTCTAGATGTGATGGTGAAACAACCAGTTATAATAAAAAAAATTCTCAATCGTTAATGTAGCTGTCAAGTATCAAGAAGACAATACGTGACATTCCAAGTAATTAGATAATAGAAAACCAACCAACTGGCTGTCATAGAACAGATACTTAATTGAGCTAGCATAAATACATTGATGCTAACATAGACGCGAATATTTATGTAGGCCTAAACATACAGTAGATAATCACATGTGAGCATATTATATTTAGTGGAACAAATAAAACGCTAGGGTTCTACAAGGCTTTTCATTTTTTTACTTGAAAATTATGACATCCGAGTAATTGACTTTATATAGTCTTCAAGTTTCTATTCGTTGATTTTGCCACTTAAAAGTGGACACAATGCTCCACTCCAACCTCAAACATCGATCTTCAAATCACATAACTCCAAATATTTTGTTAAATCTTTAAGCCTACAATATTAAGCTCAACAAATATTAGTTATATTATCTACTAACTTAATTATGTTATCAATCATGCAAGCACATGATTATCATAAATTACACAGAACCAACATTGATGTGGTGCAGACCATGCCCTATACAAATTAAGAACTTGCCTAAGGAGTTCTATGCTAAAACTATTAATTGTGCTATCTATCTACTTAATTGATGTCTTACAAAAGCATGGAGATTGTGCCTCCAAAAGAAGCATCGAGTGTGTTGGGTAGTGTAAATTATTCACATTTTCTTGATCAAAAAAGAAAAAAAAGGCTTGTTGAAAGCAACTAAAATGATGATGCAATATCAAAGTTATAAAAGCTTTAAATTTAAGCTATCGACATAAAAGGATATATGCAGGCTGAGAAACTCAACAAAGTTCTCCATCACCAACAATTCACACACAAATATGAGCTGTTTGTTTCGAATTTTAATTATCCAAAGACAGAAATAAAATATCTCACATAGTATTCTCCTTCACACACAGTACATATAAAACTTCTCATAACGAAGACTGTAGAAATAAATAAAATGAAAATAAGTAAAATATAGTGAAATAGCGGCTATATTCAGTCAATGATGTCGTTATCTCAGGCGGTACTAATGATTATTCGCATCACATTACATGCTAAACAAAAATCAACTATAAAGAGAGAAGCTGGAACGAAGAGTATACTGGAACAAGCGATGCTTTTAAAAGGCTATAAACCCGTTATGATGTGATGTTTCAAGATCAAGAAGAATCTCAAGGTGATACTGAAAAGTGCAAAGCAAGATTGAACAACATGCAATATTTGCACTTATTATTGTAAACCCAAATAAACAGACATTCAAATCAAATGCTAGAAAAACCAAATAAAATTAATCTAGCCATAAGCAATTAGTTTATGACACTACACTTTTTCCTGATCTCCCCATTAGTCCCAGTGAGAACTTGAATGGCTCCCATCTTCTTCACAGAATACTTAAAATCATCGAGGAAGTTCGCTGTTTCGGTGAGCTCGCCGACAAGACTTCTGGCTCTTGAGTTGGTGAGGAGAGCAGCATCAGATTGGAACAAACCCCTGTTTTTCTTCAGATTCACGTAGTAGTTTGCATCAAATATGTTATTTGTGATAGGGTCCAGCGGGACTGTGGTGGTGTTGTCAGATAGGCTCCTACATTTGGTCTTGAGGAATGCAGCATAATTGGAGTCAAGAGATGGATCACTATCTCCTCTGCCAGTGAAGTTGTACAGCCTGTTACTGAAGAAGTTGCAGAGACCAACTCCAATGGTGTGTGCTCCTGCATGCATTGTTTGGGGGATTTATGCACTTGGATGTGAAACAAACATAAGAGGGATAAATTCAATTGCCTGATCTTGTTAACAACTTACATAAGTATCACATGATCAATGACTTACGTTTAATAGTAATTCGTAATTTATGTGAGGCCCATTAACTCATATGTTTTGTGCGTACAATACGTAAGTCTGACTTAACAAGGTTACGACTTACAACTAAAGAAAAGCAATAACTGGATAATGTGGCAGTTGATTGGGATGAAGCAACAAGATAGTTTGAAAATTTCAAGACATAATTGAATTTTAAACTATTCCACTAAAACATGCGTGTAAGAAAATATTATTGTGTCAATGTATCATCAAAGCCAAAAGCTCTCATGTATGCTTCTAGTATAGTAGAGGCAGAAACCAATAGCCTTACACTAAGAAAGATTTCAAGTTACTAGACTACATGTGTAAGATCTTGCGCTGACAAGTTGAGGCTCCTATCGACTAGAAAGAAGAATTAGATTGTGATATTATCTCTTTCATCAGTAACAGTGAGAAACTTACCTGAGAGAACAACGAGGTCATGCACATGAAGGCCTTTGGCAGCAAATGCTTGGGTGAGGGTTGTGAAGTTGGAGAAAGGTGAAGGAATCTCTCTCAGAGCCTCAGATTGCAGTGATATCCTCCCATCCCGTCTGCCTGTTTTAACCTCCCATAAAGGCTTCCTGAACTGTATGCCATGCATTCATTAAATTTTCCCTCAATCACTTCAATACTTTTTGGTTAGAATTACAATATCACTAATTCTCCTTGCAAAAAATCTGCAACACATTCTAAGTTTCGGTTAATACTGATCCGTTCCGGTGGTCTCGAAACGGTTTTGATCACGACGTGTTTGTAAAACAACTATTTTTGGTTCTAGTTTTAGTCGAAACTGTAACTTTTTTTAGTCAAAATCCCTGTGAATCAGGATTTCTTGAGTTATGGGCTGAAATTAAGGATTTTAAGCTAGCTTCTGTCTCTTGAGCCAAATCTCTCAAGTTTTTATGGTAACATGCCTGAATTTCTTGAGTTTTGAGCAGACACTAGGACTTTCAGTCTAGTTCGAAGGTAAAATTTCTCAAAGCTAGGGTTTTTTAGGCAAAACTCAAAAAATCTAAACTATCAAAACTGTAAAATCTATAACAGAAGCTGATATTTTCAAGTTAAGCGTGAAACAAAATGTAAAACTTTTGATCTTCTAAAATATACCTGGAAGGAGATTGAATCCCTAGCTGATAATGCCACGATGTCAGCACAGGAGACGATGCCGGGGCAAACCTTCTCCAAAGCCGTCTTCACTTCGTCGATAATTTCGAACCCAGCAACAGATAAGTTGGGCAATGCCGCCTTCTCCGCGATATTATTCGCAGTCGAGTCAATAAGAACTGAACCATCACAACCCTAACAGAGAAACGAACATATATTTCATCATCATTTTAAACTTAGAATCAACGTTTTGAAAACCGGACCGACTTCAGAATCGTTAGACTGAAAGATTTAAGATTCAATAGTCAAATTAGAATCGAACCGGGATCAAATCGAGATGAAGTAAAAATTAAAAAAATTAATAAAATATAATATAAATATAGTTAAGATATATATTATTCACACATCAACACAATAATTAGACATAAAATGAATATTTAATATTTAAATTTAACAAATAATATCTTATGTCAATAATCCAAAAAATAATTTCAAGCAAATCGAAATAACAATAACCCAACAAAATATTCGCAAATCACAAATTGAGTATAATATTTAGTACACCATTAAAAGATCTGAATAAATATATGCTTTATCAATATTAAAATACTAAATTATTTCATCATTTCATATTACTAAAATACTACAATACTAAATCATTTCGAAAGGATGGGGGCTGGAAAGGAGAGTGCGAGGAAAGAAAAATCGCGAGTTCGTGACTGTTGCGCGAGTAGAGGATGCAGAATGGAGGCTGAGTTAGGCACCCAGAGTCTAGGAAAGTTTTTTTTTTAAATTTTAAACTCAACCGGTCCAACCGTACCGGTTCACCTGTTCAACCGTACTGGTTCACTGGTTGACTGGTTGAACCACGGTTTAGACCGGTTGAACCGCGGTTTAGACCGGTTCTAGTTGGTTTTAAGCGGATCCGATTATAAAATTAAACCAGACCGGTTGGCTGACCGATTCACGGTTCGATTGGTTGAACCGACCGGTCCGGTCCGGTTTTTAAAACCTTGCTTAGAATAATGTAGTTTTTTTTAATTAAAAATAATATATATGTTAGATAATTTATAATAATGTATGGTATTTTTGATGAAAAAATAATAATATATGGTATGAAAAAAATGGTGATTCTACGAAAAATTATGTAAAATATAAATTAAACCTAAATTTTTGTACTAAAATTTACAAATGTGAAATGAAATTTAAATTTTTATTATTTTAAATTAATTTATATGGGGGAGAAAGGGAAAAAAAAGCCAAGTAAACTTTCATACTCAAAGCTGTAATTGTAAAATTCAATCTTAAATTCTTTATAACTCACACAAAAAATATTGCGTTAAAAGAACATAACCAATTAATCATACAATGTGAACATAATTAACAATTAATCTGATTCAAGTCGATTCTGATTCACCCGAACAATAGAACTGTGAACCGTCCTGAATCTTCCGGTTCCAGCAAGTTTGGAACTGGATTCATTCGTTCGGGTCAATTCTAAGTCAATTTTAGATTCTTCGGATATATTTGCACAACTCGGATAAATGAAAAGTGCCGCGAAAAAATTAAGAAAATGCACGCGTACCCTAACAAAACAATCATGGAAAAACATTCTAATGAGCTTTGCAGGCAGCTCAGGATTGCCTGCAACTCGCATCCAGATGATTTCTCTAACAATCAGCTCTGCTTTTGGGCATGACTTCCTGTAGAAGTGAGCCTTGAGGTTTTGGGAATGGGCCATGGAGGAGCTCCCCATGAAGAAGAGAATCACAAGGCATGAGGAGTAGAAGAGCTTCATTTTGAGGGCTGATTGACCTGTGTCTTCTTCTAGCTAGCTTCTGTTGGTGGCAATGGAGCTTCTTCTTGGGCCACATTTATAGGGCTGGGTGTAATGCTATTGGTTATAATTATTCTCTCATTTTTTTTTTCATTTTTTTTATTGGGATCATCACACACACAGCCTGTTTTTTTTTTTTTTTTTTTAAATAACAATGAGTTAGTCAATGCTTAAAAGCTTTCTTTCCTTCAGTGTAGATTTAACAGAAGCTAAGAAATTTAAAAACCAGTGAAATTAGGTAGGCCTGAATTTTCAAATCTTCATTTTACTATAAGTTCGAATTAGAGTAGTACTTAATTTTGTAAATATTATAGTGCACACAGTCGAGTTTTTTTAATATTAGGTGTGAGTTGACAACGAGTAGAATATATAAATGTTCCTTTCATTCATTTGTTAAAAGGTAAATATCATCAAAGTCCTCTGTCAAAAAAAAAAATCATCAAAGTACTTGATGGTAAGGGGTACTATCACGCAGATCGTTATTTCAAAAAAAGTTTAATTGGGATCTTGAGTTGAAAATCATTTTCAATTGGGTGCCTGAAATTGACAAACATTTTAATTGAGCACTTTTTAAACCAATTATATGTTAAATAGAATTGATTTTTAAATTAAACTTTTATATATAAAATGATAAAAGTATTCTCATTGCGTTGTGCCTTTGCATGTTGCTGTTGGCCAGCCTACGAGGCTGCTCGATGTAGCGGAGCTCTCATGCACAATGGCAGCGTAGAGTCCCTGCATGCACAGAGCCTCTTGAAGCAGCGGCCTAGGGCCCTCGAGCCAGCGCTGCTCACAGCGGCTACATGCGCTCTCATTTCTTGTAGAGCTCTCGTATACGCGCAGCTCTTTTGCACGTGGTAGCTCTACACTGGCTCTTCATGGGAATAGGGAGAGAGATGAGAAAGGTATAAAAATTTAATTTAAAGGGGACACACGTCAGCTGAGAGCAGCGGCTGAGTGACCAATTGTCGACAAAGAGGGGCAAGTGGGCGGGCAACCTCCCAATCCTATCTTGCTATCTCCCTCTTTCTTCACTAGTAGGCGGTCGCTCAGCCAATGGGAGGGAGGGAGGGAGGGAGAGAGAGATTGGCAAGGGGGAGGTGAGCTGCCCCATCCGGTGGCAGCTATCCCTCGCTCCCCTCCACGGCCGTTGGAGCCTACAGGTGCACACAGAGAGGGAGAGTAAAATAAGTATTTTAAAAAATTAATAATAAAAATATTAAAATAACATATTTAATAATTATATTAAAATTTAAAATTTTAAATATTAAAATTTTAAAAACGTGAATCTAAGTGATATTATATCTTAAATTCAGAAACTCGAATGTAATTTATCCTTTTTAAAATTACGAACTTTCAAAACATTTTAAATATTAATTACCTGCCACACTTCTTAGGGTTTTAATATTTGAGAGGTAGTGCTTAAACAATGAAAGTAATATATATATATATATATATATATATATATATGTAAATATGGTAAAATGAAACCTTCAAGCATTGATAGCCCCTTGGCAAGTTATAGTTCATAGACTATGTCAATGAAAACAGACCCTTTCCTTTTTCTAACAGAAAAAAAAAAATATTTTAAGCTCGAAATCTCTGCACTTTACTCGTGTGAGACTTAAGACAAGTCGTATGTCGATCGCTTCCAAAAGAAAAGAAAAAAAAGTTATTAGTATCGCTCTAATTTAAGTTTATGCGATTTCAAGTTTTTTTAATTTCTAAATTAACTAAGTAAGTTCACTAATCTAATAAGAAAATTTAATAGATATATTTTAGATGAAGATAAAATTCAAGACTTTATGCTAGCATATTAATTAAAGAAAATATTATCCAGTAAATACTTTAATTAATATTAAAAAATTTATTAATATTTTACGTTAAATTAGAGGACATGCTCGGTTAATTTAAAAATTAGATGACATAAGCATATTGCTAATTGGGTCGACCAAAACTATTTATTAACAGGTTAAGATCAGCTTAAGGGTTAGACGGGAACACCCAAAATGAATTGCAGTCTAAGGCCCTATTTGGCGTGAGGATTAAAATCATGACCAAAATAGTACTAGTTTAAATAATAATAATAATAATAATTATAAAATTTTTTAATCATACTATATAAATTTTAATATAAAAAAATATTATTTTTACTTCACATATTTAATAATTTTTAATAAAAATATTAACTTTATTTTACATTTTACATCAAAATACTTGATTCGAATATTTTGATCTGAGATGTGAAATAAAGTTGATATTTTTTATTGAAAATTATTGAATATGTGAAGTAAAATAATATTTTTTATATTAGAATTTGTGTA
>JAEMOT010003482.1:276160-298144 GCA_019297695.1 Apostasia ramifera
AGAATGATAAAAAAAAAATTATTTATTATTATTATTATTATTGTTTTTTAAATTAATACTATTTTGATTCTGATTTTGGTCCTCACGTCAAACAGGGCCAAACTTTCTTACTTATCAGCTAACACTAATGTCAGCTATATGTGAAATAAGTTCATTATTATTTTAATGCGGGAAAGATTTGAAATAAATATATATATATATATATATTTTAAAAAATTAGTTCAAGTTTTCGTTATCAGCTAAGAGCGTTGTTGAAATTTGCTCGATAAATTGAGGTTTTTTAAGTCGATTCAACTCCATATTAGCATGCTTTGTAACACCCACTTATTTCTTAAAAAATTTTAGATATAAAATCTAAACTTTATTTGTTATAATTTATTACATTTAATTAATTAGCGAATAATTTATTATTTATTTAAAATTTAGATAATTACAAATTATTTATTTTCATCATTATTCTTAAAAAATTTGACTAAATAGCTCGTCAGAATTAGAAACTACTTTTTCCTTTATCACAGTGTTACTAATTTAATCGACTGTAGTTTAAAATTAGGCTCGATTCAACTCAAAAATTGACTCGAAATCGATCAGATTTCAATTGATTCGAATTAAACTCGACTCGCTACCCATAATATGCAAAGGCTGGAACGTTGACTCGTTCTTAGTGAATTTTAAGTTTGAATATTCCCTTCTTCAACCAATGAGTTGAGCTGACTTTTGGCATTTCCTTGCACGAACGACTAACGAGAGTAGCAGTTAGCTGGCTGTGGAGATCGTGTGAGGGTTGAACTCTAATTATAAAATTGAATTTGACTTAAGAGAAATTAATGCCTTAATTTGTTTTTATTTTATTTTATTTTATTTTATTTTATTTTATTTTGATAATTACATTCATTCTAGCTCATGAGATACAGAAAAAATTTCACATAAATAATGTTCGGCATTCATCATAAATCATTGGAGAATTTTCCTCCCACGCTTTTTTTTTTTGATAAATTATATCTAAATCCTTGAGGTTTAATACTTACCGCTTGTTGTACATCTACGAGAAGTGTTACAGTTAGTGGTGAGAATGATCTGGTTCGAGCCGAGCCGAGCCGAACATGGTTCAAACCCGGCTTGTTCTCTAGATCGATTCCAGTGGGCTCGAGCTTCAGTCAAGTCAACCCAAGACTTCGAAAAATTGAATTTTTTTTTTTAGTCGAGCCAACCCAAAGGCTTCGAAAATCACTTGTCAGAAGAGGAAGGGGTGTTTGAGGAGGAGGAAGAGGAGGACTACGCATGCAGGGGAGTGAACGTGGTGTGGATGATTTCATAGTTGTCATACTGGTGAACAATAAATGCATGCCACCTTCTATCAAAAATAAAAATAAAAATAAAAAAAAAATAAAAAATAAATGCATGCCACCAACGTCCACGTCCAAGCTTTTTTCTTTTCATTTATTTTGCTTTTTTTTTATTTATTTTTAACCTATATCACTCCTTTATAACATGGGATCTCTCTCGACATAACTTCTAATTTTTTTAAAATCAAACTCTCGACATAACTTCTAATTTTTTTAGAATCAAACTCTCGACATAACTTCTAATTTTTTTAGAATCAAATCGGAGGTTTAACCGTTCAAAAGATCGATATACGATCTAAATGATTTAACCAACTGCTAATTTAATTGGATAATTTCATAATTATATCATAGATATTTATAATTTTATAAATATTACTAATAAGTTTTAAGAAATTAAAATTAATATGAAAATAGAGCAACAAATAGAAAAATTTAAAGAAAAATAATACTTCAATTGTTTTTTAAAATAGATAATTATCACAGTAAATTAGGTAACCGAGCATTTAAGGAACAACTCGATGTCCAGTTCAATAAGAACTCATTCAAATTTGGTTCGTCAATATTAATAAATAAGCTTGAACATAATTTTAAAAACTCGATAGATAAATAAATGAGTTTAAATATACTAGCATTTCATATCTGTGAACTGTTCATATGAAGTTCATATATAAACTCAATTATAAAACTCGCTATAAGACTTTTTAGAGATTTCAATATACCTTATTTATTAATAAAAAAAATTTATGAATCATAATGATGAATCTGCTTGTGAACACATTAATATCATTGATATATAGGAGTGTTTATAATTTCCGAAATATATATACTCGTTTATGAACACATTAGCTCATTTACAAACTATATGAACCAAGCTGAAACATGCCTTTATATTTGCGAACCAAGCTCGAAACAAGCGCGAGTTTAACCTTGATTTTAGTAAATGAAGGTGAGTTTGAGCTTAGCTCGGTTCATTTACACTCCTAGACATAGGGTCAAAACTAATTAATGTAAATTTACATGAAATTGAAATAATGCAAGTGTATAAAAATAAGACAAAACCATAATGTGGTTGAAATTTATTTGATCTTTTTCTCTGTCTTGTGTGATATTATGGTTGCAGTAGAAGGCAAAATCACACAAACCAGATGCACATGGTTAGATGCCCAGAAGAGAGAATCTCTAACACCCTGTATTTTATATGAAGGGAAGTGAAAGGTATACCTCATATCCAATGAGATAAGCCTTTAGCATCATGGGCACACATTTTGGCTCCTAGTAGTAGCAGGTCATTCATCATGATTTAATATGTGCCTAATTAGCCAACTGGATGTCACACAGTTAAATAAATGTTCCATTTCTAACACCTTGCACATGATCCTCTTAACATCTCACAGATTACATTTTGCGAAGCCCAATCAAACTATATCTTAATAGTTTGAATTTTTGGGAGACTTGGTGAGCATCAATGTGACGCTCGTGGCAGAAGAGGGCGGGGAGTGATCGCCGGGTGACGTTCTAAGAGAAAAGAATCACTGGAACAAAGTGCGGCTTCTGTCAGGCTTCTAAGCCAAATAATAAGTGGTGAGAGGAGCACAAGAATGAATCGACCCATATCGAAAAGAGAGGGAGATCTCGAGCTGTATAAATAGATAAACGTGATCTCAAATGTTAGAGGCGCTTTTTAGGGCAAAACTGTAAGGCTAATGATGAAAAACTCCATAGTTAAGTATGCTTGGGCTGGAATAGCACCGGGATGGGATGACCTCCTGGGAAGTGCTCAAGTTACGCAGTTTTTCTAAAATCAAAGCGGACAATACCTCTACATTGAGATCAACGAAATGTTCCAATCAATGACGCTCAAAATTAGTATCATAGCTGGTCATGAAAGTTAGTAATTCTCGATGACCCCTAAGATTTTTAAAGAATATCTCTCTCAAGATTTTCTCAGAACCTTGGCTATAAGAAAAGTGGTCTTTCTGCATTGATCGCTCTACCAGCATTGTCAAAAGCAAATGATAATAATATTTAGTTTCGACCCTTGGGGGTTTGTTGTAAAATGACGACTATTTCCATAAGTTTAGCATCAAAAAGCATATGAATGTTGCTAATATTTGTGTTGACTTCGGCAAATGCTGATGACAAATAATAGTGTAGGGCAATACAGCTAATGTTTGTTTATAAATACCAAGGCTTGAGGTGGTAGTAGGTTGTTAAAAATCAAATAAAATAAAACTCATTAATCAAATCAACAAATTGACAAGTCATGGTTAACAACCACACAGAATAAACTATCCACTAAAATTGATCAAGTTTGAGATCTCGTAACGCGTTAGTGTTTGACCTAATTCCTGTGCGTGAGTGGCACGTCCTGTGCTGCATCAATCTCTCCCAACCCTAGCTGAACTCCCACGGTCAAAAGCTGAAGCTATTTCGCTTACCAACCGCCGGTGACCGCCACGAGTAAAAATCCACTTACCCTCTTTTTAGACTGTCTGGCTACCTGCATCTACCTCTTCTAGACATTGATCGCTGATTCCCACTGATCGCCACACTTCACTGCTTCGAACTACTGCCCAAACTAAAACCAAACTCGACATCCGCCCTGCCCACCTCTTTCGACCACCGACTATCATCATCCCAAACGTTTTATGAATTGCCTAGTTCGGTTGTTGCTATATTTTATTAATATAATTCTTTGATATGTTCACATACATTGCCTCTTATATATTGTGTAGATTAATTTATTTGTGACAATTCTCGAATGTCCAAATTGAATAGTTCGGAAATACACAATGTACAAGTTTGTGTTTTCAAAAAAAAAAAATTCAGAGCATCTATTTCCATGTCACATATTTTAGTGATGAATACGTGCTTTTGTCATATACTTATCTATTGGATATACAATTTTTTCAAAAAAAAAAAACTAGCAATTCATCCAGTAAAACGTATTTTACACGAGTGCAGCTTCAATCGGCAACCACTCGCTTTTAGTTTATTCATGCCTTTTTCCACATCAAGGATTCTAGCGTCACTAGCATGTTGATCTCGTGTTTTTGTTTCCACTTTAACGCTCGAGCTAAAGGTTTTTGAGTGGTCTTTATTATGCATCCCGGTTTTGAGAGGGTGTGGTCCTTGAATGAACTACTCATGTGGCGTATCGGAGGAGTATCAGGAAGTATCAGTATCTGATACGAATACAATACGAATACGTTAGGCCTCATGAAGTATCAATACTTCATAGGTTCCAAAGAAAATGCTTTGAATTTTTTTTTTTAAAGTTTACATTATCTATATTTAAGTTATTAAAGATATGTATAAATAGGTTGTTACTTATATTCGAACACAAAGTAGTTTAAAAGCTTTAAATTCATATCTTTTTGCATTGATTATGAAGACCCAAATCAGACAAATTCAAAAATAACACCTTGGTGTATGTTATTCACAGATGATATTTTTCTTATTGATAAAATTACACAAGAGGCTAAGGCAAAAAGCAATTGTATTAGTGAGATGACAACTGATGATCAAGTTATTAAGAAGAGTAAACAATTTAAATACCTTACATCAATTATATAAAATAACGATAAAATAGATGGTGATGTTATCAACAAAATTCAAGCAGAATCTTTCACAACAAGAATCCAAGTCAGATGACTAAAGTCGAGAAATGCTTGTAGTGTGTTGTGTGATAAAAAATAATTTTACTTAAAAGTAAATTTTACAGAATACTTGCAAAACTAGCAATGTTATATGATGCTGAATGCTGACCCGCAAAATAAAAACACACAAGTAAAATAAGTGTCACAAAGATGAGGTTGCTAAAGTAGATGAGTGGGTATACATGAAAAGATAAAATATAAAATGAATATATTCACAAAAAAATTAAGATAGTCTCAATTGAGAATAAGCCCAGGGAGAGTCAGCTTAAATGGTATGAACATATATAAACCATAGGTTAATGGAAGCTCTAGTAAGGAGAGTTAAGTTATTAAACTTTGCCTGTGTTAAAAGAGAAAGAAGAAGACCACATAAGACATTATAAGAAAACATCAAAAAGAAAATAAATGAGAACTTATTATTTGATGAAGTGCAATAAAAGCAAAAGGTTCATGTAACTGACCCAATTTAGTGGGATAAAAGCTTAATTTTTGTTGTATATTTATGTTTTCTTTTCTATTCACTTCTTATTTCATATCCTATTTCATCTAAGTAAATAAAGAAATTGTTATTTCATTCTCCTTAGAATAACAATTTCATTCCAGCCTTATTCTATTCCATTAAAATAAACGTACCATAAAAAACAAATCATTCAAAACATTTTTCATAATCACAAAATTGAAGATCAAAATAAACTAATAGATAAAATACAACCACCAAACCTTAATCCGACTAAATAGGATTGGCTATATGAATTTTGTCGTCTCATTTAACTCCAATTATACAAGATCATTCATTATAATTTCTTGTATTATTTTTAGTCTTCTGCTTTCTCTTTTTACACAAATAAAATTCAGTAACTCAATTCTATTTACTAGAGCTTCTATGAGTTTTCTACGAGCTTATGATTCAGATGTCCAAACTCATGCATAAAATTGAGAAAATTATAAAAAAAAATCAAAGCCGATGCCAGTTTATTGATATATGTTTTAGCAAAACTTATGCTAATGAAAAGCCAAATAGAGCCCACGATTCTTGAATCTATTTAAAAAGAGCAATATTACAGCGGTTCGTAGGCATAAACCGGAACTTACAGAAATAAACCAGAGCTAAACCGAAGGAGAAACAAGAGCAACCTGCATAAAGAACCAATAATGTCCAAAATTATTTACAGAAAGTAGTGTGAGAGTACATCTTACCGCATTCAAACAACTTCACAGATGGAAGCCACAGGTTGGGTGCAGAAGACAAATAAAGTTACCAGAGAGAATCACATATCCAAAAAATCATAATAAACTCCACCTTTTTTCCTTGAAATTTAAACTCCACCTTTTTTCAGTGTAAGAGCAATCACATTATCATAATATCCAACATGAATCCTCAAACTAGTCACTTCTCCCTGCAAAAAACAATGAACAAGGTCCTCAAGAGTTGAAAAGGAGTCCAATTTCAAAATTGCTACACCACCTTATGACGAACTCGTGCATTTAGTTTAAGAATCCTTCACAAAACTGCTAACTGCATAACTTTATAGCTACTTATTTATGTTTCTTTCATAAAACTTATATTTATGCATTTGCAACCAATAGTATGTTAAATTACATTTTCATTTTAATTTCATATCAGGATAGTACAAAATTTCATAAAATTTTGTAAACGAAAAGTCTCTAAAAAAGTGTTAGGAGGCTGCAGCATCCCCCCCTACCTCCTTGTCCAGAAACAGGCTAACGACCATTTCTGACCTACAGCCCCAAACAAATAGACAACTGATTCCACACTACTTTGATTCTCCGGCTAGGACTTTTAGTAACGCTGCACCACAAAGTTGATCCAGATATTTTCTATGCTAACGCAATACTGATGTAATTCCAGACAAAAAAAAAAAAAAAAAACACATGCCTTCTCATTCTTCCACAAGTTATCATACCTGATTATTTGTTACCTGCAGCCTTAGACGTTCCAGCCAGACCTTTGGCTACCTGTTGAGGAGCTCTAAGAGCCCTAAGCTTCGAAGCAGAAGCCCTGATCGAATGAATCAGGGGCTGTTCCTCTTCATCCACTCCATCCTGGCTATTCTGCTCTGCTGTACTAATAGAATCCTCTTCACTAGACTCTTCAGCATCAAAGAGTTTCTTTCCCTCGAGGTTCTTTATTTTTCTCGGCCGACCTCTCCGTTTCACAGTGTTCCCTTCTTCTGCACATTAAATAATTAATCGAACATTTATTCTTCAACCATAACAAGAAGGCTGATGCATTAAAAAGTATTTTTCTCACACTGTATTGGGAAAAAGGCTGGACTAAAACAACAAAGACGAACTCCTTAAATCAAAGGGGAGAAAGACTTTCATTTCAGGCTAACAGAGAAAGATGGAGAATTTTTACCTTGCAAAACCTCGTTCTTTGCATATTTCTCATTTAGCTGCTCAACAAACGTGTGATAAGGCCGCCAGCCGCTAGGATCTTCATCAGTGTTAACACATTCTACTCTTTTCTGGACATCTTTTATGCTACAAAGGAAGAAAACAAGTTTAACTACAGAAATTGCAAGTAATTGAATTTACACATCTAAACTACCAATTTACATGTCAAGGACATCTGATGCAGGAAGTTTTGGTACAAAAGGGAGAACGGCTGCCTCCAGAAAGGACAACTGATTGGGGGCATCCACAAAAGCAAAAGAGATGCCATCTTTGACAATCTTTAGAATGTCTAGTCTATAAATATTACGAGCAGCCCCTGAAAATGTTCCTGAAAGCCGACAAGCCAGATCCAAACAATCTGTAAAACACTTTCTGGCCATGTCATCAACATTACCATTTGATGGATCCCCAGCATGTCGCTTGAAGGCCTTGTTCAATAAGAACAACAGTAAATCAAAAGTTAAAGAGGGAAATTGACAAGTAGTTTATACTTGCTTAAATCACTAGGTCTGGTGGCAATTTTTGCAATGGAAAGAAATTAAAATAAGTAGTAAACTAAAAATGGGTAACCTAATATGTGAAAATTTGGCAAGAAGATGGCCATAATAATCCAATGATTAATCTGCTACCTCTAGCTGTACTGTACATATCCCATGGACAAGTAGAACGAAGAGAATAAAGAAAATAGCAAGATTTAATACAAAAGAACAAGTAAGCATCATATCTACTTTTTTTTTTTGAAACAAAGAATCAGATCAAGTTAACAAAAAGGATAATTAGCTTTGTCAAAAATGAATTTATTTCACATCCTACAAATATCTCAAGATAAAAAGTGAATTTATTCACAACCTACACCCCCTGAACATTTAACTTCCTATTTTTAAAAAATTTTATTTCCTATCCTCAACAAATTTCTAAAAGTATTTCATCATTTCAGTTATAATACAATTTGCGTAATAAATTCAAGTAGACAGAATTTTCACCACGGTTACCAAATGCAGTCCTAGTTGTTGATCTTCACATTAAACTTGAATGAACTTGTCCTTCACTTAGGATAAACAAAGTGGTTTACTAGTATTGGAATGGCTGGACACTGATACTATTTTTCCATCTTAGTCCCATCATTGAGAACATGATATTCTCACATTTATTCATAAGAATTTCATTTTTTAAGGTATTTCACTCAAGTCAAATTGTATGCTCAACGTGAGACCATAGCTTGTCATAGGCATATCAATCGGCTTATCATTCCCTAATTCCTAGGATAATTGTGGGAGATTCAACTACGCTGTTGTTCCCACTCCAAGGAGTATTCAAGACTTTCACATGGAGTGTAGCTTAAGAATATGAAAGCAATCTGGTCGTAAGAATTCAATTAGTATGAGATCATAGTTTTGATATATGCATATTGTTCAGCTTCTCTTTCCCTCAAGCACCAAGGATCAACATTGGAGATTCTACTAAGTTATTTTCTCACTCCAAGGAGTAGTCGAGACTTTCAAGTGAAGTGCAACTTTGAGAAATGTCAGAGCAATTCAATCGTAAAAGAATTCTTCAAGACAAATAAAATAACATCAACAAACCAAGCCTGTCTCATTAAGTGGGGTCGGCTATATAAATCACTTGTTTCCATTGCACTCTATCAACTAACAAATTCTCATTTAACTTTAATATATAAGGTCATTTCTTATATATTTTGGATTTTTTTTTGCATTCTTCCTCTTTTTACATAGGCAAAATCAAATAATCCAATTTTTCTTATTAGAATTTTTATTGGCCTACGATTTATATGTCCAAACCATCCAAGCCGACTCTCTCTAAGCTTATCCTTCGTAGAAGCCATTCCAACCTTCTTGCAAATATATTCATTTCTCATCTTTTCCTTTCGCATATACCTGCTCATTCACCTTAGCATCCACAATTCTATGATATTTATCTTATTTATATGGTTCTGATTCGTGGCCAGCATTCAACACCATATAACATTACTAGCTTTACAACTGTTCTATAAAATTTACCTTTAAGTTTAAATAAAATTTTTCTATTATATAATACGTCAAATGCATTCCTCCACTTTATCCATCCTATTTTGATCTTGCTACTAATATTACCATCTATTTCACTGTTATTTAGCAAGATTGATCCAAGATATATATACCGCTCGTACTTCTTCATAATTTGATCATTAATTGTCATCTCTCTACTACAAGTACTTCTATTTTGACTAAATTTACACATTATATATTTGATTTTTGATCTGCTAAGACAAACTTTTAGATTCTAATATATTTCTTTATAACTCGAGTTTCGTCTGAGCACCTCTGGTCTTATCAATAAAGAGAATATATACACAAATGCACCTTTTCTTGCATGTGTCCACTCAAAACCTCTATAACCAATGCAAAGAGATATGAACTTAAAGTTGAATCTTGATGTAATCCAACTGAAATAAATTTTTTTTAATTAAATCCTCTTGTGTTCAAACACATAACCACTTATACATGTCCTAAATAACATGAAAGAAAGGAATATAAACCCTTTTCTTTTCTAAACCTTTCAACACGTTCCTTGGGACTTTATCACCACCTTCTGGCTCCTCAAACGTGGTGCGACTAAAGATAATAGATGATATCTCAGCATTTACCTTTGGCCAAAGAATTTACAATAGCACTCTAGAGTACGCTTCAAAGTAGCAACAATTGTAGGTGTTGCCTTCACAAAAACCAATAGATCATCAAATAAGAACGCATTGGAGCTATAACTCTGATTCCCAAAAGTGTGCCTTACTTCATCCCACTATGAGCCAATGTGGACAAGACTTCATAGTGGAGGATGAAGAGGTAAGATGATAATGGACATCTTTGTCTCAAGCCCCCTATTAGCAATAATCCAAAGCGACCTCTTCCTATTTATCAACAGTGCAAACCTCAGCCCTTTGATGCATATGCTATTTCTTCCATTGATCCAGGAATGCAAGCCAACCAAGCACAACAGCGATATAATCCCAATTGACGCTGTCATACACTTCCTCTATATCAGCTTTCACCATTATATATCCATCTCTAGATTTATCGGTTCTCAATTTGTGCATTATCTCCTATGCAATAGGTTTACCTGGTACAAAAGCACCCAGCTTCAGCGAAACTAACCTTGTGATGTGCTCCTTTAGCCTTTGCACCAACAACTTTGTAACCACCTTATACATTGTGGTACATAAACTAATGGGCCAGAGCTACTTTGGCTGCTCTACATTGAGAGTCTTAAGCACCAGAACAATAAGAGTGTTTATTCATGCTTGCAACATATATCTCATGTAGAACACATGAAGGACTGCCTCAATAACATCCTGCTCTACTATAGCCTAGTACCCCTTTAAAAAGGATTCAGTGACACCATCTGCCCCTAGAGCCTTGTTGTTTGCCAAAGAAAATACTATCATCTTAATCTCCTGTCGTGATTGCTCGATCCAACTGCACAACTGCTGCATGTGACAGACTGGCTCTTGGCTACAAATCCGAGGGAAGTCACTGACTGTATCCTCTATGACCCTAGTAAAGAACTCCATCGTAACTAGAAGGTCGGCTTCCTTCGCAGTCCTCTCCTTAGAAGTGTCAACTACATCTTAAATCCAGTTACCTTTTCCTCCATGTTGTTAATCTATGAAAGAAGGTAATATCTTTATCCCAGTTTGCCATCCACTGTGCTTTTTCCCTCTGCCACAACCATATCTTAGCTCTCGCCACAATGGCTTTGTAGTTAGCAACTAATTGAACATTTCTACGTGTTGTCTCTAAGAGACCCTCAGATGTGGTTACTTTAGACTGAAGCATTAGAATAACTTGATCTAACTCCCTTGTCCTTTCTAACAAGTCCCCTACCTCCTCTTAGCTCCACTTCTTAAGGGCCTTAAGAGTCCTAGTGCTTTTTTTACAAAACATAGGTGATGAATTACCCCTAATAGGATACCTTCATACTATCTCACAATTATTATAACATCCCCATAAGACAGCCAGACATCATCAAATTTTAACCCACCATGCGCCCTGAAAATGTTTATACTACTGCCCAATAGTAACAAGCAATGATCGAAACCCATATGAGCCAAGTGACATGTAATCTCGAAATCTAGACAAGGGCATCAAAATTGAAGAGCACCCGATCCAGCTTCACAAAAATCCTTCTTCCCCATGCTTGATTATTGCACCAAGTGTACGCCAGCCCAGAGAAACTAATGTCCTGCAAATTAGTATCATTCATGAAGTCCAGCAATTCTTGATTTGTGCCTATTCTAAGTAGTTGCCCCTCTTTTTTCTCCTACCATCTCACTCAATTGTGATTTTAAAACCTCCTAGAGCTCCTTTAGTTGATATTCATCGTTCGAGGCATATTCAACACCAATGATATATCTCCCACCTCTAATAGCCATAGCCCCAAATAACAGAACCTGCTTGTGCAGAGCATGGTGTGGACACTGACCTTATTATCATACAACAACAATATAATCTCACTTGAGTTCCTATTTGAGGAGATATATGTGAAACTCCACCTTCGCCTAATAAGTTTATTTATGAATAGCCTATTTACATCTGATTGGAAACCAAACAAAGTGCATAATCTCTAACAAAGGCGACAAGGTAGTTCCGAGAACTTTTAAATTCTGTTCTTGCACCCCTACAATTCCAAAAGATAACTTCATTCATTAGAAGGGAAAATGGCCTTTGATCTCTAGTACCACCTTCATGCCTTCCTTTTTGGTCATTTGCCTCTTGTTTGCGGAAACCTCTGCAAGCACCTCAACTTCCCTTATAACCACCTCTTCAATTTGCTCCACTGTGGCCTTGAATTTACTGCATTTCTTCTTTTTCTTGCCTTCTACCTTGATCTTGGTGGCACTCCCACCAATAAATTCTATATCCTCCATGGCCCCGTCACCTTCAACTTACTTCCCTCCATTTCTAGCCCTATCTCCCACTAAATTTTGCTTTGATTCCATCATTTTAGCGGCTAAAAAAACCATTCTACCTTCTTCCTTGAGTTACAAAGATGAGTCTTAATATTTGGATTTCTCAAAAAGGCCGCTGAACAAGTCCCTGTGAAATTGTTGACTGTTTACTGAGATTTGCATTGGTTTCCATCACTAGATTGTCACTTTGTTTTGGTAATTGTTTCACTCCAACAGCTTTGCTAGCCAAAAACCCTTCATTTTTAAATTCCCAATGAGTAGAAGATTTTACATATAAAAGGTGGTCTGTCATATGATCGCCGAGAATATTAGGAATGGCCTTTGAAACCATGTGTTGCACTAAGTTTCTCGAGCTAGTTATTGCAGCCTACAGGACTATTTGCCTTTCAAGTCTCTCCCCCTTGCTTAACATACCACTTTGGAACAATGTTAACTTGCTTTACCTTCTGCTGATTTCCAAAACCTGCTCCTACATCTCACCCAAACCCGTTACTGGTTACTTGTGATATCACGTGACCCAAATATAGAGGTATTATCCTCCTTAGCTTTAGAAAATGGCGTGACTTGAATATTTCCCCAGAGGTTCCCATCCCAATACTACTCCAACCACTATGGAGTTTTCCATCACTGGCCTCACGTTTTTCTCCAAAAGGCGCCTCTACTATTTGAGATCACGTTATCTACTTATACAGCTTAGGATATCTCCACCTTTCCGATGTGAAATGATTCACACTTGTACCCCTCTTACCACTATTTACTGGTCTAGTAACCTGCTAGGAGCTACACTTTGCCTCTGTGGTTCTTTTCTCTTAAGACATCATCCGACGATCACTCCCCACTATACCTGGGCATTGGGCGGGTGACCCGATGGGCTAGCCAAAATCCGATAAATTTTGAACAAATTTGGTTAACTATTTTAGCCTGTAAGCCAGGCTAAGACTAGCCCGAGCCCTATTTGACTTAATCAAAGCCCAGTTAAGCCCGATCCATGCCAAACCTAGCACGCCCATTGCCCAGGTCTACTTCTCATATCTCAGACTTCTAATTAATTATCTTTATTGATTTATGTCATTTTTGTGATAATTTTGAACTTTTTTTTAAAGTTTATTTATGTGTCTAGGATGTAATTAATGATAAATTTACGCTATGATTTATATTATTAAGATATATTGATTTATTACTGTTATTATTAGATAAATCTTATATAATTTGATTGATGATCTGTGTTACTTTGTAAAGTTAAAAATAATAGTTTAAATTTTTACCATTAAGGGCATGTTTGGCAATTACCTAAAAATAGATAAAATATTTTTTTTTAATAATATTTTAAATTTATTTCACATCTAACACAAATTCAAACCTTAAAAATCAACTTTATTTCACATCCAACACAAATTTCAATCTTAAAATCAACTTTATTTCGCATCCTACACCTCCCAATATTAAAATAAATTTCTTTCACATCAACTCTATAAAATAAAATATTTTCTCTTTCCTTATCCAAATTTATCCTCCAACCAAACAAGCCCTAAATGTTCTAATATATTAATTTAATATCTGTTAGATATCACTATTCATTAATTTATTTAACTATTTTAAATTAATATCCTAAATAAGATATTATTGGATTTTAGTAATTACAACTTAAATAAAATTATATTATGAAAGACGTAGATAGCAATATAGCATGCCAGAATGTCTAGAACTTAAATTTATGTTTGGATATAAATTTTAGGCCTTTTGGTCCCATGGGTAGCTCGGCCCGCACATTGGGCAGGTTTGGTAATAAAAGTAGGCCCGTAAGCCTGGCTAAGCCCAGCTCGAACCCCATTTGACTTAATCAAAGCCCGGTTAAGCCCAGCCCATGTCAAACCCGACCCGCCTATTGCCAGGTCTACTCCCCACCCTCTTCGGACACGAGCATCATAGAAAATTTTGTCTTGGCCACCATTTGACATTATATATCATCAATTCATCATTGTTCTTACTATTATTCTAAAAAATTTAGCTTTAAGTTTAAATTAAATTTTTTTATCACAGAACATGCCAAATATAATTTCATTTTATTCATCATACTTAGATCGTACTAATGACATTA
This sequence comes from Apostasia ramifera, assembly GCA_019297695.1. Classification (NCBI taxonomy): domain Eukaryota; kingdom Viridiplantae; phylum Streptophyta; class Magnoliopsida; order Asparagales; family Orchidaceae; genus Apostasia; species Apostasia ramifera. The sequence continues at coordinate 290,645 of JAEMOT010003482.1, forward strand.
TTATTTATTTCACTATTATTTTGTATGATTGATCAAAGTCATCTAAGCCGCCCCATCTTCCTAATAATTTGATTGCCAATATAGGTGCTTCTTTCCTTACTAAATGTGTACTTCATATATTCAGTTTTTGATCTATCAACATAAAAAATTTTAAACTCTAAAGTATTCCTCCATAACTCAAGATTCGTTTTAGCCCTATTTTTATCAATAATAAGAATAATATTTGCAAAAAGATACAGACTTAAAAATGAGTCAAGATATCTATAATCAATGCAAAGAGATACAAACTTAAAGATGAGTCTTAGGGGGCGTTTACTTCATTGTTATCTTAATGTTATGTTATATAATGTAGATATCATGACATCTAAATATCACCTTTTAACTAATAATTTTATAATCTCATAGAAAATCATTTATAGATATCATTGAACCAAATAATTGTTTTCTCTAGATAACATAACATAGCATCAACATAAGATTAAATTAAACGCCCCCTTAATGTAATCTAACTATAATACAAATTTTTTTAATTAAACTTTCTTGTGCCCGAACACAAGTAATAATCTTTATATATATATATTTTTAATAATTTGAATATAAGCATTTCTTTTTAAAACTCTCCAAAACATTATTATTAGCTTTTATTAAATCGATAACTAAATGCAAATCTTCTTTTGTCTCCCTAAATTTTTCATTAAATCTCTCAATAAATGAATAACTTTCATAATAAATCTATCTAGCATAAAATCAATTTGATTTTATGATACCTTAGTACCAAGACGTAACCTAAGCTCGATCACTCTCTCCAAAATTTTAAAGTATGAGTCATTAATTTAATTCCTCTTTAATTGACACAATTCTACATATCATCAATATTTCTCTAAATAGAAACCAATGTATTCTTTCTCTGTTTATTTGATATCCTTTATTTTTCAAAATTATATTAAATAATCTAGTAAGTCAAGAAATTTCTTAACATCCCATACATTTTCAAATATCCATTGGAATGTCATTCGTGTCTACTGCTTTTTTATACTTTATTTTTTTTTTAAATCTCCTAAATTTTAGCTTTACCGATATGTTACCGATACGTTGGATGTAAAAGCAAATTTGATCCCCTTTGAAGCCGACTTCAATAAGATTAATTATATTATCATAAACTTGATCGAAAGGTTGTTGATCTTAAAGCCTCCAAAACTTTAGTTTTACTGATACGATAAACGTAAGAGCAATTTTTACTTTTTTTTTCGATGCTAACATCAATAAAATCAATTATATTATCATATCCTTACTGAAATTTTTTTGAAAATAACTCATCCATCTATATTGGATATCTTCTTCCTTAAAGAGTACTTTCTCATCTTCATTCTTAATATATTTTATTTGGTCAAATCTTTAGTTTCCTATGCTCATTTTATTGGAAAGTTGATTTTTGAATAACAGAAAATATTTTATTTTATAAGTATAATAAGAAATAAATTTATTTTAATATTCGGAGATGTGTAAGATGTAAAATAAATTTAATTTTAATACTAAAATTTACATTGAAAATGAAATAAAATTAATTTTTAAGGTTGAAACTTGTGTCAAAATTAGAAAAAGAAATGAACCAAATAAGGCATTATTTCTTACCTTGACAACCCTTTATATATATTTTTCCCTCTTTAGTATTTAGCTACATATAAAAATCTTCAGAAATAATTTTTTTTTATTACAGACTGCTTTCTTAAACTTTGTCAACTCACTTATATTTCTGTCAATTTTCATAAAAACAAGTCTTTATAATAATTTTAAAAATTTTTCTTATGCATTTTCTTGCCACCACCAAGCATCATTATTATTTGAAACTTCTCTTTTGGATTTTCTTAACACATTATTCACCATCATGCAAATATAATTAGTCACCGTCAGTCACATAAAATTAATTTTTCCCAAAACTGTACTCACTATAGATATTATTAAATTCCTTAACAACACTTTTAATATATATATTTAAATCTACTCAAATAAATATTCTTTCTTTCTGAGATATTCTTGTACATTTCAAAATTTTTCTTTACTCGCATCAAAATCTACTTGAGCGGCACAAACACTTACAATGTTAATAGTTAACCCATTAATTACAATTTTTAAAGTGAAAATTCTATGGCTTTCTCTCGAGTTCCACTATAAAATCCTGCAAACTATTGATCAGAATTATATCTACTTCATTTTAATCCTACTATTACTAGAGTACCAAAATTTGTAACCTAAACTATTATTTTTTTTTTGTTTTCTCCCTCACTCATTTTATTTTCTAAAGGGACAAAATATTAATCTTCCCTTAAATTATAACATCCACCAACTTCATTAACTTACCTATCAGAGTTCCCATATTCTAAGCTCCAAGTAGCTTGTATTCTGGTGTCTTGAACTAGCATCTTTACACGTATCCTTTTGAAATGTAAAAATTTTTGCTCATTTATTACTATACTAAGGAATCGATATAACAGCCTTGCATATTTCTCACTGCATTTAAGCAATGCAGCACATCGTTTCCAAAAAATGCCTTAGCTTTAGCGATATTCTTTAAAAAATTCATATCATATTTTATTAGATAAATTTTATGTTGGCTATCGACTACCTAATACAACCCTCAACGTTTCTTATTCGGGACTTGTACCCAACAACAACGCATTTCAAGAGTGTTAAAAAAAGAAAAAAGAAATCAAAGATACTTTAAATTGTCATGGGGGTATTTTAGAAAATCCAAAAATTCAACATAAAAGATGCCTTAAATTAGCAAAAGGGTATTTTGGTAAATTCTAAAAGTTAACCTTAGTATCTCTTTTAATATAATATTGTACATGACATTTCGAAAAGAAGAACAAAAATATATGCTTCATTTCACATTTAGAACAGCTAGCTATATCTTACTCGGGACTATAGTTTTACAAGGTGAAAACCTAAAAGGCCTGATAGCCAAATTTTTGGAAAACCAAAAAACAAGTTCAATGTTTTGCATATTAAGATGTACAACAACAAGAACCACAAGCCTTTATCCTACTAGGTGGGATCAATGGCATATTAAGATGTAATCTTCAGTTAAAAAACGAGAAAAATAAAAGAAAAATGCGACTTTGGATAAATAAAAGACAGTCATTTGCACCGAAAAGCATATTGCTCAAAACATAAGCAATGATATGTAGTAGAAGTTGAATGGAAAACACAAACTAACGTCTTTATACACATGAAACCTTACATGAAAATGTTCAAGGATCAAAATTGGAGAATTACCCTTTTCATGGCCTCAAGAAACATCTGAGCAATCTCGCTTGATGTTTTCTTTAAAACTACAATAAGATGCTTGATGATTTCAGAAGTGCTTGTCCCATGCATTGCAAAATGTGAAATGATCTCTGGTCCGAGGTAATCCTAGAACATGTGCATATTCAAATTGCAGAAATAAAACTAAACTTTCCAAGAACAAATAATAAAATGTGATAAAAATTCAAATACACCATCATTATAAATAGTCTTAAAAGAAATGTTTGAAGTTGGATTTACAAATCTTTTTCAGTTAGACATTCTTGACTATGTCGCATGCATAAGTCTGTACAACATCTAGCAAAGTAAACTCTTCTGCAATTGTATTATCTTTTTTTTTAATGGTGTATCTTCCACTACTTTATCCAAGAACCACCACCACGGTCTATTTTCTCTCTATTGATATTTACACTAATCAACCTTGATTACATGAGTCATATTTTAAAACTTTAGAAGAGAATTGAACACAGAAAATGTCGTAATACTAGGATATTATACAAACAGTTTAGTTTTATATTAAGTATATTTACAATAGAAACTATTTATTTTTTTAAGAGATTTAATGGAGAAGCTTAAAGAAAGAGAAGAAAACTTGCATTTGATTTTTTACCTATTTAGAAGAAATTTATAATAAAATCCCCAAGAACGTGCTTTGGAGAGTTATGGGAAAATAAGAGATTTACATAATTTATATTCAAGTTAATAAAGAAAAATGTTTAAGAAAGCTACAACATATGTTCGGACACAAAAATGTTTGACTAAGAATTTTCATATTACAGTTGGATTACACTAACGCTCAGCTTTAAGCCCATTTCATGTTTTTCACATATGATATTTTTCTTATTGATAATATTAGGATGTTGACAAAGCAAAACTCGAGTTACAGAGAAATATCTTAGAATCTAAAAGTTTGACCATAGTTGATCGAAAATCAAAGACACAGAATGTAGGCTTAGTCAAAAATAGAAACACTAATACTGGGGAGAAGACAATTTATGATGAAATTATCATAAAGGGTGGGTAAAGGAATGACCATAGTTGATCAAAAATCAAAGACAGAATGTAGGCTTAGTCAAAGATAGAAACACTAATACTGAGGAGAAGACAATTTATGATGAAATTATCATAAAGGGTGGGTGGTGTAGATATATCGATTTAATCATACAAAATGATAATAAAATAACTGATATTATTAGAAAGATCCAAATAGCATGAATTAAGTGGAAGAACATATCTAGTGCATTTTATGCTAAACAAATCTCGCCCGAGCTTAAAAATAATTTTTTTTAGAAAATAAAGATAAATTTTATAAGATGATAGTAAGACCAACAATATATGTAGTGTTGAATATTATATAAAGCAAAAACATATAAGCAAAAAGATTATCATAGTAGAAGCATGCTAAGGTGAATGTAAGAATGACAATTTGTACTCATATATGTTTAAGCCTCCCCAAACTACCCTTAATGAGAAAAGTATGGGCCTCAAAATTGTACCCGTGATGTGCATCTCACCTGACCCATCATGGGACAGGTCAAGTTCGAGAATAACAAAAAAAATATGTTTTCCACGACCCAAGACCCATAAATAAAATTACCTTAAGGCTAAACCCATGATCTACACTTCTGAATTCATTAAAATTTGAGAAAATATTCCAAATTCGCTTCAGTTGAAACCTGTGATATTAGCAAACTTTATAGCGTTCACTTTCAATTAATATTAACTAATTTTACTTATTGTTGTGTAAATTATTATCGATTACCCAACTCGTGCAAAAATCTACAAGTTATTGCCTTTGTTTATCTAATTACTTAACTAATTCTTACATGTTAATTTCATGGTTTTTCCTCATGTTTAGTTAAAAGGACACTATAAATGTCATTTAAAAGCCTTGTGAATGAGTTCATTGTTAATTAGCTATTTTTCTTATTTTTGAAAACTCAGTTTATTTCATTATTTTAGGGCTTGTTTGGTTTATGCCTCAAAAGAGGCTAAATATTATTTTTATACTGAATTTATCACAAATTTCACTAACATTATTTCATATTTAACACAAATTTTAACCTTAAAAATAAACTTTATTTCACATCCAACATGAATTTCAATATTTAAATCTACTATATATCACATCGTCCATACTTTTTAATATTAAAATAATTTTTTTTAATTAAACTTATAAAATAAATATTTTCTCTTGCGTAAAAACAACCCTGAAAATAAACAAAGTTGTATTTTTGCAAGTTAATATATAAAAGAGTTATCTAAGTTATAAAAAAAAATTCCTAGCGATACAAAACATATTATCTCCTTATTTTGACTCAAAACAAATTCACTAATTATAGAATTTGAAGCAGGTACGAGTTCAGTGAGAAGCGAAAGGGAGTGGGGTGGGCAAGACAGAGCGGAGTAGGTACAAGGAAGGTATAGATAATGATTAATAGAACGCTAGGTTGGTTTTGGTTTTGTTCAACCCGGCTCAAACCCTCCCTATTGTCATTCTTGAGTGAATGACTAGAATACACAAAAGAATAAAATAAGAAACGAAAGCAGCCATGAGAAACTTGAAGTAGCATCAATTGAGAATAAGCTCAAAGATTATCATCTTAGATGGCTTAAACATACACTACAACAATATCAGGCATTAGCGATTGATGTTTAGTGACCGACTTGATCGGTCGCTACGTAACAACCGATGGGTGACCGAACAAAGAGGTTATCTCCTTTCAATGTATGGTAGGATAATTAGTAACCAATTTAGAGACTGAACCTATTTTAGTCACTACTCTCTAGCGCCAACCTTCACAAGACAATGGGGGGGTCGTCGGTGACCAAGAGGATCAATTGCTAATTTAATGACCTACATTTCAACCACTAAATAGATCAGTAAATACAAAACTTAGGGGACTACACGATGCGGCCTAGGCCCACCAACCCCATTCCCTTCTCTTCCTCTCTGTCTCCACGAATCCCTTCGTTGCTCGAACAATCGTCGCGCCTTCGTCCTTGCCACCGACATTGTTAATGGCCAAGATCTCGTTGCTAGTCATGAGCTCATTGGACGTACTTTTCCTTCTTCTCTTCCTATCCTCCACTCCCTCCCTCGTCACGCCTATCCTTGCCATTAACATCACCGACGTCGTTACCTTATCCTCCTTTTCTTTTTCTCGTCCTTTCCTCACTTCTCCTCTTCTTTTATTCTTCCTCCACCTCCTATCTGATTTTCTCCTCTACATCTTCTTCTCCTCTCCTCACTTGTTCTCCTTTCCTCTTACTTTCTCCTCCTCATCTTCTTCTTCTTCCTTCCTCTTCTCCTCTCCTCTTCTCCTCTTCTCTTCTTTGTCCTATTCCTATTTGCTTTCCTCCACTCCTCATTGTTGTCATCGTCAAGGCCGCCACTAATCATGATCTTGCTAGAGGACACATAGCCACCATTTATTCTTCCCCTTCTTCTTGTCTTCCTCCTCTCCCCTCTTTTTCTTTGTTTGTGGTGTAACCAGAAAGTAATTGTAGTTGTGTGGTTTGTGATTGAGCTGCATATGTTTTTAGACAAAAACTTATTCTTTAGATGTATGCTACCTTTACTTTGATCTCTAAATTTCTGTAACTTGCATTTCATAATTATTGTATGTGTGCGTTAACCTAGACTCTTGTTTGGAAATTGCTAACACCACTAGTTAACCTTTACTTCTTGAAATACCTTGAGTATAGTAAAGAATGTAAAGGTTAATTAATCCATACTAATTTCTGAATTGTCTATATCACATTTTGGACAATTTGGAAATGTATAATGTGTCACTCTGTTAGTGATAATTTTGTATGTTGTTTGTTTTGGTTGGAATTTCGGAACATCTCTTCCATTATTCCTTCTATATACATTTCAATATTGATTTAGATTTCAAAACAATTTAAAATAATTTTGAAATATTGGGTGTATTGGAGAACTGTGGGGAGATGCTGCTGAAATGCTGACCAAAATATAAAATAGGGCAAATTTCACTCAGGTCCCTGAGTTTAAGGGTTATTATCACACAGGTCTACATTTTTAAAATTATATCTTCGGAGTCCCTAGGTTTTCAAAAATTATCATCTGGGTCCCTTTTTATTTTTTTATTATTAAAAAATATAAAAATTACCATTATACCCTTACCCTCCCTTTCTCCTCCAGATCCAGCAGCCGCGCAGCCCCGCGCCGCC
>JAEMOT010003482.1:298309-326281 GCA_019297695.1 Apostasia ramifera
GGTGGTGGCGCGGGGCGGCGCGGTGGCAGCGCGGGGCTGCGCGGCTGCCGGATCTGGAGGAGAGAGGGAGGGTAAGGGTATAATGGTAATTTTTTATATTTTTTAATAATAAAAAAATAAAAAAGGGACCCAGATGATAATTTTTGAAAACCTAGGGACCCCGAAGATATAATTTTAAAAACGTGGACCTGTGTGATAATAACCCTTAAACTCAAGGACCTGGGTGAAATTTGCCCTATAAAATAACCACTATAACAGGTTCGCGTTGTACATTTCTGAATGAGATGGGACTTATAAACCTTAGAATTTATCCACATCAGTTAACCAAGTGTGACTTCTAGTTGTGATATATATACAGATGGTTGAGACTACTAGTCAATGAATGTATCAGGGAAAGACTTCTGGGTTGATTGATAGAGGAGTTTGTCAAAGGTGTGGATTAATACCTAGAATGGAAATATTCTCCTTTGAACACATTCAAAGACCACAACAAAATAAAATATCCTTGCTTTAACTATCGGAATCTACTATTCTTACAATGTGATCAGGTGAAGTTGCACGTATGGCAACATGGATTCACTGCAAACTAATAGCTCTGGAAGCAGCATTCACCCAATCAATTGTCCAGATGTCGAAACTGTTGTTCCAACTCTTATTTATATCACGGAGAATCTAGTGAACTACTTCTAGATTATAGAATGATGATTGAAGATGCATTGAGATATCATCCATCCTATGTACCAAATAAAAAACCCGTACAAGAACCTGCACGAGAAGAACCAAATGAGGATGCACAAAAGTTTTTCGAGTTATTACAAGATGCTAACATGCCTTTGGGGAAGGTTGTACTACACACAAGGAAAATCATAACTGGATCAAAAGAAGCATTTTTTGGGAATTGCCTTATTGGTGTAAAAAAATAATACGAGATAAACCTGGATGTGATGCATGTTGAGAAAAATATTTTTGACAAAATTTTCAATACTATATTAGATGTTTAAAGTAAAATAAAATATAATGCAAAGGCACAGACAAATCTAAAGTTATATTGCTAAAGATCGACATTGGAGCTTGTACAAGATAAACATGGAAAAATCATTAAACCACATGCATCGTGCATACTAACAAAAAAGGAACTGAGACTTTTTTTAACGAATGGATAAAGAAACTAAGATTACTTGATGGGTATTCAACCAACTAAATAAAGTGTAAATGTTGAAGACCACAAATTCTCAGGCATGAAAAGTCATGATTGCCATATATCTCTGCAGCGATTACTGCCCATTGCACTTCGAGAATTCTAGCCCAAGCTAATCTGGGAAGCAATCACTGCAACATGTCTATTCTTTAGAAGCATTTACACGACAATACTAAGAGCATCTGATTTGGTAACTCTAAAACAAAATATAGTTGAGACACTAAGATGTTTAGAGAAGAAATTTCCTCCAGGATTTTTCAATTCAATAGAGCACCTCCCAACTCGTCTTGCATATGAATCTAAAGTAAAAGGTCCAGTCCAATACAAATGGATGTATCCCTTTAAAAAATATATGCTTGACCTAAAAAATATGATACACAATAAATGGATATTTAATCAGAGAATTGTCTATATTTTATCAATACTATTTCGAACCGAACATCCCAACAAAGCTAAACATGGTATTGAGGAATGGTGATGGATGTAATGAATTGAATGAAAAATTATATGTTTTTGTTCAACGTCATCCATTAGGTCCTATTAGCAACAAAATTCTACACAAATGATAAACAACTTGGAGCATATTTGTATATTCTTATGAATTGTAAAAAGGCCTTTCAATTTATTAAGTTATTCATTACTTGATTTATAATTTGTATAAGACTATACATTTATTTGCAAATATTTCTTTATATACGTATGCATTTATAATGCTTCAATGATGAGGTATTCTGAGCAAACCCTCTAATTAATGAAGTTGAGCTTGAGATGTTTAGAGCGCAACACTTCATAAAATGGTTTAGAGATAAGGTAATTCACATACATATTTAGTGCAAAGAAATATAGTATAGTCTAATATCATATATTTTGTTTTTACTTAGGCCAACAATAGAGGGAATGGTATGGAACTACAATTGGTTGAGCTAGCACAAGAACAATCGCGTGCTGTTCAACAATATTGTGGTTACTTCATTAATGATTATGCTGATGAATTGCAAGCACAGAAACTAAGAAAAACATACATTGAATAAACGCATCAAATTCTGTACTTATGTTTACATCATAGGATTGTAGCAAGTAGATTAATTACATACACAATCCGTCAAAAAGTAGAACTGACAAATGCATTAATCAATCATGGCAAACATACTTACCCGCGAAACTGCATTATTGGTGACTAACTTTGCAGCTACAAGCAATACTGCGTCTTTATTAGCTTCTTCAATGTACTCATCATTTGCAAATTCATCTTCTGTCTCATCTGCACAAATGAATATGAAGTTTCATTGACTCAATAAACACTAGAGAAACGAAGGGATAACTTAATGACCATTGGTAGACCAATCTCCATATCATGAAATGAACGGATTGAAAATAACCTGAAATGCAGAGTATTTGTTGACAAAGTTTCCAAAACTTCCTAACCATAGATATATCGGGATAATACCCAAGACACTCCAGAGTTGTGGATGCATACTTTGATTGATTGAACATGTTCCACATCTCACCAAGTATGACGGCAACCTAAAAGCAAAATTATTTGACCATATATGAATCATCTGATCCATAAAAAATGTGGCCTATCTTGAAATTAAAATCTGAAAGTGTGATGTTTCACTAAAAAGAACTTAAAAACTATGACAGACTCTAAATGGAAGAACAGTCCGCCGCCTTTCTTCATGAGCAACAAGCAACGACTCAGTGAAGTATTCTAGCTGCTCAAATAGAAATGTTCGTTTGGACAGAATTGTTGCTAAAGATGCATCAGAGGGGCTTTCATTGTCAATTGATAGCACAGACCAGCCTATGTGCAAATACATATTGAGCAGTACAAAAGAAGCCACCTGCAAAGACATCAAACGAACATGAGAAACCCCAATTACAAACAATTATAGAATCTCAAGCAAAGATCATAAGCACCTCATCATCCAAGACTTTTACATCCCTTAAAATGCTAGCCAAGTCATCATATAAATCATCATTAGAAACACACAGCTTAAGTTGAAGCTCGTACAACCTTTTCAAATTGACCAAAAGAGAATATTCATCATCACCGACCTGCAATCATTACTGTCAAACTATATACAGGATTTAAGAAGCACATACAAATAAAATATGCACTACCTTTACAGCATTTATGGCAGATTTCAGCTTAACAAGCAATTCATTCTCAAGGTCCTTTAATTTGTTTTGTGCATAATCCCGCAGCTCTGCATGGCTTTCCGTAGAACAAAATGTTAGAGCCTTGATGCAAGATTTGAGAGCATCCTCTTCGCCATGTTTGAAGAAAGCCTCAGATATTAGGTCAACACTGGACTTAAAGCTCTGAACAGGCATATGAACAGAAAAAACTCTCTTTAGTCTAAGATAAATACATATCATGTGACTAGAGAGCAAATGGACCAACCTGCTCTTTCCTTTTTAGAGAATATAGTTCCAGTTTCAAAAGCACGAGAATTTCAACTAATGATGGCAACTTTGCTTTATCAGAGATATACTTTTGCAAAAGCTGCGGGTAACACTTCATTATCGCTGTAGTTATTTCCCGTCTATTGTTGTCTAGAGCATCCTGAGAAAGCACATCCATAAAGAATATTAAATTCATCTGACAGTATTTTACAAGCCTACGTTAATCAGTGAGATAGAAACATCTAACTAAGCTACATAGGAAGCAAGCTTGAAAGCTCAACATGGAAATTTCCAGGATAGCATGTAAAATTGAATAGGTTACAGTTGATGATGAAACAGTGGGATCAGACCTAACAGAGAAGTACAGCAAGAAAGAAATAAGAAGAGAAAGCAATGATGCCCCAAATAATCATTCATGATATATACAGCAAGAAATAAAATTCCATCCAGTACTTAACAGAAGATATCACAACAAATTTCCTCAATGAAAAAAAACTGCACCTCAGAAAACAGGTCCCCCCCTAGAATTGGAAGAAAAATAACCCTCACTAGAAAAAAGTTTCATACAGGTGTCTCCCTATTATAAAAGTTTCACCTAGATCTTCCCACCCACTAGTCCCACCATCTCAAACATACACAAGCAGAGTCTCTATCAAAACTCTCTAGCCACCCTATCTCTACGTGGTATGTAAGTGCCTCACAGTGAAGGGAAGATATCCCACAGTTCTTTTTCAGAACATGAGCCAAGTAACATGACCACCAAATCACCATCGTTTCCACAAGTCCGTACTATACGGCCCCAACATCTGACCAAAAATAGCCCCAAGACTACATTTGGGTTAATCCATAGGATTAAACCCTTAACTGGCTAGATAATCCAATGAATTAAACCCAAAGTAGCATTTGGGTTATATATTGGTCAAATATTGGGGAAGCGAAGCAGGGATCAAAAAATAAAGGGCAACAAGGACATTTTCAGGTTAACAGCAGTAGGCAAGGAGAACCTACCCAAAATGAAGACTAGGAAAACTGTTGTTTCAGGACTGTGAAAAGCTCAACCATAATGTAAATGATAAATATTGCTAAATTTGAACAATAGATTTCACTATTGGTAAAATATGGCTAAACTTTTTTTTCCGACAAAAAAATATGGCTAAACTCAATTGAATAAACTTCACCTTCAATTCAGTCATTATCAACCCTAAATCACAATGTATAAGTCAGAAAACCACCAAAACTACCATAAATAAACCTTTCAGAGCTTATTAACAAATAATTAACTACTTTCAAATATAGTATTACACAGGATGTCACCCAAAAATAAGTACATGAGAAACATTATTTTCTAGCACATAACATAGTAATTGATGCTGTTCCTAGACTGACATAAAATCAAATTATTAAAATAAATCATGAAGTTATAGTATGATTTTGTATTCGTTATCTTACATACCATTACAAAATTTAACAATTAAGCCTTTATCTCACTAGCCCACTAGTTGAGATCAGCTACATGAATCATTTATTTTTATTGCACTCTATCAAATAATAACTTCCCATTTAGCTCTAAATATATAAGATCCAAGCTTATAGTTTCTTGTCGTAATTTTTTTGGTTTTCTCATCCTCATTTTACATGGACAAGATCCATTAACCCAACTCTTCTTATTGAATATTCCATCGGCCTATGATTTATATGATCAAACCATTTCAGCCGCCCTTTCTGAGATTATTCTCAGTGGATGTTACTCCAATCTTTTCACGAAGGTACTCATTTTTCATCCTCATCTGATCCTATCTTGTATACCTACTCATCCACCTTAGCGTCCTCATCTTTACAACACTTATTTTATTTACATGTTTTCGCTTTAAAAGCTGACATTCAATACTATATAACATTTTTTTTTACTATTATCCTATAAAATTTACCCTTAAATCAAACTAAAGTTTAACAATAAAATTAATATAACATATATTAAATGAAGTAATGTTCTAGAAGCCAAAAAACTTAAACATGACTGGCAAACAAATTCAAACTAAAGTTTCCTCAAGCATATTAAAAAAAACAAAAAAAATAAAAAATTAGATCTCCAATCTCTCGATCTGATGAGCTCATGACATAAGACCACCACATAGTGTCTTCAACCAAATTCTAAAACTTATACAAAATTTATGGATAGAAGAGAAGCCAGTTAGTTTTCTTACATGAGCAAGTCAATAATAGATATGGCATTATTTGATTCAACTTAATGAACATTTTTTCTACATTTTGTTAATGCCTTATGGAAAATACAATAACTAATATTTCATACTAGAGTTTGTTTGTTTGTAAGGTTAAATTTAACAAGGCTAAAATTAAATTTGGATAGAGATATTTTTTTATTGAAAATTGTGAATGATGTGAAATAAAGTTAATTATTATGTTGGGATATGTGATGAATGCGATATAAAGTTAGTTATTATGTTGGGATATGTGAGAGATGTGATATAAGTTAATTATTATTTTAGTAATGTGTGTAGGATGTGAAATAAAGTTAATTTTTAATATTAAATTTTATGTGTGATGTGATATATCAGATTAAAATTAAACCACGTTAATTTTGAACTTGAAAACAAACGGAGCCGAATAGTTAATTCATGTTAAAGGCCTTAAAATAAATATTTTTCTATATTAAGTCATTCAATTTTTTTTTTTAAAAAAAGGGAATGGCAAGAAACAAGTTATAAAGAGCAAAAAAGAGTTTAATCATACAATGCTCTGCATTGCAAAGATTAAGGTACTTTGTTATTCTCAAAACTGAAAGTTACCACCACAAGAGATTATGAACAATTTCTAGAGCAAATAAGCATAGCCACAACCAACTAACCCCCACTACCAAAAATCATATATAACTTTACAAATAAAAAATACAAGTGTAGGACATAACAGAAATTTGGCATGAGGAAACTATCAATTCACAAGTATTTAATTAGGCGCCAAACTTTAACTTTAAAGCTCTATTTGGTTGAAGGAAAAAATCATCATTTTTTTATAAAAAATGTGTGATGTCGAAAAAAAGTGAGTTATATTTATGTTGGATGTGAAATAAAGTAATTGTTTAATATTAACATTTATATAGGATAAGATATAAAATAATTTTTTAATTTTTTAAATAAAATAAGTTTTTAGTCATGGCTAAAATTTCTTCCAACCAAATGAGGCCGAAATGTCGACTAACAATTTAACCTTTTAAAAGGGTAAGTATGCCTGACAATTACAATCATGTCAATCTATATACACCAAATCATAAAAATGCTTATTTCCATTCAACTCCAAAAATATGATGACCTCCATTTGTAAATTACTCTAAAACCCAATTGACTACAGTATCAGTCATGTCAACTAGAAAAGCATTGTAAATCAACTTTCTCTAGTCGAGTCAATAATTGTGCTTCGACACCATTAGGGATGTAACAATGTCATTTCTTAAATAGGCTTTAGATACATTGTAAAATTCATTGACTATTCAATAATGAAATAGTTATTTTTAATGAAAGATCAATTTGAGTTATTTTCAATATTCAATCATTTTTGTACTGAAATCAAAACATAATTTTGTCTTCCCATTCATGTCTTATGTAGTTACAACACGAAAGATTTCTCAAGTACCTTTCAATCCTTTTTGTCAAATCAGGAGTTGCTTCACCAGTCTTCTTGTTCACATACACCTTAAAAAAATGTTAATGTTCAATGGAAGAATAGATTTTTAATTAAGACCACTAATCCTACTACTCCATATTGGGGGTTTCCCTATGGTATTGCGATAATGCACTCCTTATGCTACCTTTTTAACTTCATACCCTCTTTTAACCATTATAATTAGATCTCATTCTCTATACTCTTTCGTAGAGAGCTAGCCTATAGTCTCCCTCTAGCGCATTTGGTTGCATCTGTTCTTCCATCTTCTATTCCCTATCATAGATAAACCATCTAGATCTATAAAATGTGTCCGAAGGTACCTCATTTCTAAAAATGGGTCATTGTTATTTCTATAACAAGGTTTTAAATTTTACCGAAAGTACTAAAACTATAAAATGTTTCAGTAGTTTTGGATCGGTTTCAACCAATCCAAAAAGCTACCGATTTTCGATTTTGACAGAGACTCGATAGTTTTGGATGAGTTTTCCCTGAAACTGCTAAAACTCATTTTTTTCTAAAAAATAATATTCATTAATAAATTTAATTTAAATTCATAAAATTTAAATAATATATAAAAAACTGAAACTGTCGATACTAAAATTACCAAAACTGTCAAAACTACCAAAACTGATACTTTTAGACCGAAACTAGAGCTCAAACCGAGTTTTAAAACCTTGTTCTGTATGTTGAAGTGGATCTTTTTTAGCTGATGCAACTTTGATTTTACCTCCTTTACTAATGCATCTACCATAGATGCACCTCAAAGACCATATCAAAAGAACTTTCAAATCATGTGCCCCTATCTATTCCTTCACATTGTCTTACAAAACCATCAATACCAGTGGCTAAATCACTACAGACATATAGTCAACAAACTCATCCCGAGACATTTGCAGCAAATTCTGAAGACACCACTATCTTCGAGATATCTCGCTTGACCTAGATTTCACCTCTGACTCTTAACCTCTCAATTTTCTTATTAACTACAGGTAGGGTTCTCGTCAGTAAGCCTAGCCACCGAATCGATTCCAAAAGCGGTTCCATCAGTTCCAAATCAATAAGTTGACTAGACTGGTTTGAAACCGGATCCAACTGGAATATGTTATCCTAGGGAGAAAACCGGCCAGAAACCGATGAACTAGTTACCTGTTCCAAAACCAGTTCCTAACCAGTCAGGCTCCAATTCACCAGTTCTGGGTTGGTTTGGTTCCATTTTTTACCTTTTAATTTTAAAAAATAGAACTATTTTGGGAAAAAAAATTATTAAGTTAAAAAAATATACTGAATACAATAACTAAGGATTTTATCCTACTAAGTGTGGTCAGATACATAAATCCTTTATTTTCATTGCACTTTATGGTATAACAAATTCTTATTTAGCTTCAAATATATAAAATTATTTGTTATAGTTTCTTGTCATATCGTTTTTAGCCTTCCCCTTCTTTTTACATGAGTAAAATCCAACAATCCAACTTACTCTACTAGAGCTTTCATTAGCTAATGATTTATATGTCCCAAAAAAACACTAACCATAAGGATTTAAAATTACAAAATGAAAGATGAAAAAACTATATTTAATTCTCATCCATGACAACAATAATTTATCTCAAATACTCTTCTTTCCCCTTGAACTCATCTTACTGTTGTTGGAGGTGAAAGACTACTCTGATGATCACAAATAATTCTTCCTACTAGATATAAAGTGGACTTTGAGGTGATAATGGATAAATGTGCTACCAAGACAACACGTGCCATGGAGGCCAATGTGGGAAATTATCTTGAGTAGCTTTCCACCGATCCAACAAGTTATAGTTATCATCAAGCTGGATTTGCAAATCTAAAATTATAATTTATTTAGGTTTGTTGCAGGAAGCGTGACCCTCAAGCTCGCCAACGATCCCGATCCTATTACAGTTGCTCAGTAAAGTCATTTTATTGATGCCTTTAAAGAGCTTTAAAATCTCCTTGCAAGTTAGTAGAAGAAACCTGCAAATGTCTACTGTCACATGTGTCCCTGTAATATGTACAAAATATTTCTCAAAGTAGATAACTCGAATCTTTTTTAGAGTTGATAGTTTTCTGCTCTGCCTCCAAGAAGTTAGCATACCCATAAAAAAAACCATCACCCAAATCTTCTCTGTGATCCGGATGTAACAAAGAATTCAAAATAAAAATAGGAGGAATATTTTCCCAATTTTTTAAAAATTTAGCTTACATTTCAATTACAAAAAGATGCAAATCAAGATAACCTTGAAATTCCAAAATTTTTTGAAACATTTGATATACAATGATGAAAAGAAAGTAAGAGAATAACAAAAAGAAAATATCTTTATTGCATTTTTAAATATTTCTAACAAATTCTTAGTCATTATCAAATAAATGTAAAGTTTCATTTATAACACAAGTGTTATAAAAATTTATAATTAAATTTTTATAAGATAAAATTGATTCAAGAAGTCAATGGAAAGCATTTCATCGTGTCTCAGAAATGTAACAAAATTCACACCACTAACTACACAAATTTGTTTCCATTCTTATTTATAATTTGAATTCCATATCATTTTACAAATTTTTTTTATTTTTTAGCTGATTCAGGATGAACTGAAAATGAAGCAAAAACACAACTGATAATTTGACATACACACCTAATATGAAAAATGACAACATTCAAAGACAAAAAGATTTTTTAAATAATTAATTACAGAAGTATTATTAGATATATTATCAAATATAATAAAAAAATAATTTATCTTCAAGTTCAAAAAAATCTAACTATAGACAAAATAGAACAAGCAATAGTGTGCCTAGTGTGCAACTATTCAAGTACATACAACAATAAAATTCCCTTCTGACTGGCCAACCATCGTTTATCTAATGATAAGTTACAACTAGATAACTTTATCAATTGTGCTAATCCAAACAGCAAAAATTAAACTAACACAATAGTTCAAATTCATTAAATATTCAATCAGAGCACCATTATATTTCTTATACAGGTTCATATACTCTTTTTAGCGTCTGACGTGAAATTTTCAAATAAACAGACTATAAGTAATTGTATACAAAATCTAAATACCTATTTTTCCACAACTGGCAAAGCATATTTTAGTAGAAATCACACATCGCACCAAACCCCACCTAGCTTTTTTATTTGAAAAGCTAAGTAGTGTAAATCCACAAAGTGGATTTATTTAGGTTTGAGTACCATCCACCGGAGTTAGCAGCATAGTATCTAAGTTAAATTTGTGGGACTTAATCAGATACTTCTTAAAAGTTCCTATTCCATCCCAGAATCTCTGTGTTGTAAAAATATACATTCTTACAGAACTTGCACACAACCATTACCAAATCTGGTTTATTACAATCGGTGACAACAATATCTAAAAATTCTCAAACATTATTTCTTTTGGTACGAGTTGCTTAGGATGCTGAAGAGGTGGTGATAGCTATCAAAGACACGAAAGGAATAGAGAATAGTGCACCTTGTGCTGCTGCCGTTCCAGGATTTGCTGGTAAGTTCAACGCCGCCACTTCCTTCACAAGTTCTGAATCGGGAATCCATTCATTATCAAATTCACAAGCAATACGAAAACCACGAGCAACACATCGAGGAGTCATTAGAGAATGCATTTAGATTATAGAATTTGAAAAAGGGAAATTAGAATTAGGAAAGAGAGAAAAAATAGTTAAATGAAAAAGATATCTATAGAGTTTAGGAATTATAATTCAAAAAATTTATAAAAAAAGAACAAAGGGGGATAATAAGCAGCCAACCCCTCTATTCTTGAGGGTTGAGGAGGCGGCCAACAACCTTAAAAAAAAAATTAAAAGAAGGGGGGTTGGCCGCCCTACTATGGGCTTAGTGATATTAATTTTGCTTGATGAAAAATCGCACAGAAGTTAAATTAAATTTTGGATTGAATCGAGCTCAACTCAATCCAAATGAGCCAACTAACGAGCCCTTTTTGGCTGAAGATTTTTATCAATCCCATTTTGAGCCAACAAAGGAGCGAATCAAGATGGCTCAAAATTAGATCAACTAAAAGAATAAAAGATATTTATATATACTTATACATAAAGCTGGATTTAGTATGTTACTTTTTTGTAATAGTCTAATGAAAAGCGTCATTAGGGTTTCTTCCATAACTCTTATTCAAACTATGTTTATTATAGATTAGTTTTCTTTGTTTTTATTTTTAAACATTAGATCAAGACAAATGACAATAATTTAAACTAACTGAACAAACAAATACACTTATACATAAATTTGGCTAAAAGATTAAAACTTAATTAAAAGTCAAATTAACTTTGACTTGAATCGAGCTTGGATTGATAACAAATGAGCCAAGCCTAGCTTAGATTGCGATTGAATCGAATACTTATTGTTCATTTTTTGGATCGAGACAAAAACTTTCAATTCAAACTTGAGCCGAAGTCTGATCGGCTCGAGATTGGATTAATAACAGCCCTAACCGGGCTCAACCGGCGTTAGGATCGATTCAATAAAACCAATCCCAATCAATTCCAGGTACTAATTTTGGACTAGTTCCACACGAAATCGGTGATGAGGGAATTGGTTCTGGTCCAGTTACAAGAGGATCTAATCCGGTGGCCAGGCCTACTCGTCGATGCATTACTTTACATTCTTTGTCCTATTATATATCATATGTTACTTTACCTCCATATTACTTTGCCTTCATTATATTCATATCTTCAGTATCTAATTTGAGGCCTTCATCAAAGGCAGTGACTATGAAGGATGAGTAGTCAGCATCACACCATAATGACACGTGAGACATAGGATCTCTCTTTTTGTCAACGATAGGATCCAAGTGGGTGAATAATGTGAATACTTTCAAAAATGGCTCAATCGATCGTCAGAGCGCTAAGCCTGTAATAATGGGATACAATCAGATATATAGTATTAGCTATATGCATAGTTTTCCTTTAGTGGTCAAGATAGTTTTAGTATCTATTTCTAACTCTAATAACAGTGTTTCAATACATTTACATCAACTAGACATCAACAATGCATTTCTCCATGAACACTTGGATGAGGATGAGGAGGTTTATATGGAGCAACAACTTGTTCTTTGCTCAAAAGGAGTTTAGGATAGTCGCCAAGCTGTAAAAATCACTATATGGTCTAAGGCAATCTCCATAAGCTTAGTTTGGTGACTTTATTTTGACTTTGAATTAGTTTAGCATTCCAGCAGTATGTTGCATCACTTAGTATAGCATTAGACACCATACTCAAAAAGGCAAATTATTCATATCATCTAGGTGGATGACATCATTACATAGCATAAGCGCGACACGATGATACAGATATTATATGATATAAATGCAACAATATGACAACTTTATGTATCACTTGGGATTGCTCTGAGCAGAAAGGTATGTTTGAATATATATTAACACAAGACAAGGAAGAGAGTGACTAGTATTCGAAGCAGAATGGTTATCACTAGCACAATTAAAGTGAAGCCTCGTTGGATACAGCAAATAATCCATAAATAAAGTGAAGACCTAAAACTTAAGAAGATAATTGAAAAGGTAACTAATGAAAAGCATTTAGACTTCACACAAGATGATCAAAGAGCATTAAAATTTCGAGGAACGTTGTGCATACCGGAAGAAGATAATCAAAAATGTTGTTGAAAGAAGCCCATAGCTCCAAGTATGCATTACATCCAGATATAACTATGATGTATAATGATCTGAAGGGAATGGCTTGGTAGCCTAGTGTGAAGAAAGATGTAACTGAAGTAGTAAACAAGTGCTTACCATGCCATCAAGTAAAAAGTGAGCATCAAAAGTCTAGTGGGTTACTTCAACCACTAACTAACCCAATATGAAAATGGGATAAAGTAGCAATGAATTTTACTGTTGACTTGCCTAAAACTCAATAGAGACACACAATTTGAGTAGTTGATCAGTTAACAACATCAGCACATTTCCTACCGATCAAAACTACAAATTCTACTGATAAGTTGACAATGGAATATATAGAACAGATAATGAAACTTCATAGTGTTCCAACAATGATCATTTCAAATCGAGACCCAAAGTTTACATTTCACTTTTGGAAGAAATTTCATTGAGCTTTTGGCACAGTTAAAGTTTAGAACAACACTTCATCCACAAACGAACGCTCAAACAAAAAGAACTATTTAGATGTTAGAAGATTTGTTAAGGCTCTATGTGCTAGATTTTGGGTCTGTAATTAGTTGATGTAACTACTAAAAAGAAAGAAGATATGAGAAAGATTGCTAATAGCCCGAGATAGGCAAAACAAATATTATGATGCTCGTCAAAAAGAAGGTTGAATTTGAAATGAATGACCAAGTATTCTTAAAGGTTAGCCTGATGAAAGGAGTGATTTGACTTGGAAAGGCAGTAAGCTAAATCAACGATTTATTGAACCTTTCTCAATAGTGGACAGAGTCGGTATAGTGGCCTATCATTTACTGTTACCTCCACAATTCATTAGCATTCACAACGTCTTTCATGTATCGACGTTGAGGAAGTATATCTCGGATCCATCACATGTGATAAATTTGAACAAGAAAAAATGAACATCCAATCCAGCTTGAGTTATAAATCAGAACCTTGGCAAAGGATATGAGAAGGTTGAGGAATAAAGATATTCCAATGATTAAAGTCCTACAAAGTAATCATACTGAAAGAGACGCAACT
The DNA here is from genome assembly GCA_019297695.1 of Apostasia ramifera. NCBI lineage: Eukaryota > Viridiplantae > Streptophyta > Magnoliopsida > Asparagales > Orchidaceae > Apostasia > Apostasia ramifera. Next base: position 312,294 of record JAEMOT010003482.1, read on the forward strand.
TGAGAATCTGAAGATGAAATGAAGAAATGTTACCCTAAACTCTTTGTTTAATTTCTAAAACAAAATTCTTCGAAGATGGAGAGAATTGCGACATCCACGTCTTAATTCTCGCTTTTTAAGTATTTACTTTACTAAATGATGTGCTAAACATGTCATTTTATTGGATGATTCTATTGAAGCAACTCAAAGTAGGATTTTAATTGAATTAGACTTAAAATAAATGAATTTGAATTTAAATGCAAAGATTTGAACCTATTTATGAGGTGAGAACCAGCAATTTTGCCATTAATTAGATAAGAAGTGCTTATCTCCTCTCTCCCTCTCCGCTTTTCTCCCTCTCTTCCATGAACTCCCTGTGCTCTTTCCTCCCTCTGAACTTTGTGTGTCTGTGAGGTGAAGTTGAGGAAGAAGAAAAAGAATTCCTTGGAGGCCAAGTTCTCTACTTCATTGAAGCTTGGAGATTTGGATAGGAGGAAAAATTTAACTCTGGTTATGGTACAAGAAAGGTAGGTGAATCCATCCCACAAAATCTCATGTTAAATAGATTGCTAGATTTTTGAATATTGATTTGTATTTACTGTTTTTGGATAGAAATTATTACTTATAGGGAGGTGACGATCTCCAAAATGATTGAGACATTTGAAGTGATTGGTTTTGAAACCTAAGACCTGAGGTGAAATAAATTGAATTATTAAAATTATATAAAGTGATTATGATTTTAATTTTAATGTATATCATAAAAAGCATACATTGTCTATTCATGCTCATTACTAATGAGATTGAAATTATATTACATTGAATCTATACAGAATATATTTGATCTGTTCAGTTTATATGTTTTTTTAATTATGTTCATTTATTATTTGAAATATTATTTTATCTACCAAGTCTGCTCTAACAAAAACCTTATCATGTTATGGCAAGCACATCACTTAGTACACACATGAGAAGAAGGGAAAGGAAAAGAAAGGTGAGCCAGAATAGTGTCTTATTTTGTTTACTGTAGTTTGGTTTTGTATAAAAAAAAAAATTTGATGTAGATATTGATATAAAACTACTACTTTTGTTGTTTTGATAAAGTGCTTGATTGATATGCTTTGTATGTGAAAAAACTTTATAAAATATGAAATGTTTTATATTGAAAATGAATAACTTTTATTTATTATTCGTCCATGTCACAACCGATCAACTCCAACCTACCATTGATTCACTACCGAGGTTGGGGTAGTCGGGAATGTGACAGTTGCTGTCAGTTCTAATGATCAATTAACAAATTTGTTAACTAGACCTTTGAGAGGTACTAAAATTGTGTACATTTGTAACAACTTGAACTTTATGATATTAAATGCACCAACTTGAGAAGAAGTATTAAAGACCTGGATATAATTCTGAAGTAATCTTAGAGACATGTATGATTAGTATACAGCCATTATTATATATATTACATTAATACAGTGAGGGGCACCCATTCAAATTTGCCCTCAAAGGACATAACATATTTTTGAACTAATGTTAGTTCACTAGGTTTTATCATTATGTGATCATAATACGAAGACGAGAACAAAATCAGTATTATCAGAAACTCTTCCTTAGCATGTAAACCAATTTAATAAAAATATGAATACAGGAGGACTTAGAATATACAAAATGCAACAAATTTCAGAGAAATTCGGCTCCTTCAGATTCTTCACGCACTTCTTCTACAAGAAATTACAAGATTGTTGAAAGAACTTAGAATTTAGTGAAAATTACATTTAATTGCAGTTATAGTGGTGCTAACAAAGTAACTAACACTGAAGCATACCTTTTGGGCTTTAGTATAATGTGGCTTCCGATTGTCAGCAGATGGAACAATCTTCTCTCCAACAGCCTTCTTCGCAGAAGCACTAAGCAGGCGAACAAGATTGGTAGCATCAACATCAGTAAGCTCGATCACTGGAGTTTCATCAAGAAGCATGGAGATCATGCACTTCCAATCCTGTTAAAATGGATATCTGATATCAAATCTGAAATAGCTTCTCTCATGAATAGGGAAAAAATCATCTATGAATTTAAACTTAAATGCAAAAGAAAAATATGATGTACATCTTTACATACTGTCATGGCCTTCATATCATCCCAAACATCATCAACAACATATGCACTCAGGATCGGATCATCAGGAAATTCTCTGAGTATATGCAACATCCGTCCCAAATGGACCTCAGAAGTTTTGTCATCTTCCTCTGAGAAAATGACTGAGGTGAGAACAAAGTATATTACATAGATTGTACAAGTACAGAACATAAATAAGGATATTGGGAGAACATGCCTCTGGATCCTGATTGGGACCCCTTAACATTTTGTGCTATCAAGTGGTCATATACTAATTCGCCTATAGCTCGCCTAATCATGGGTGGTTCATCAATGAGCAAGTCATATAAAGGACCCAATTCTTCATCTGTTAGTAGCTGATGTCTGCATAACCATACAAAAAGCCATCCATCATCAATGTGCTTATAATATAGTTTTTGTAGTATGAGTTGGGAGTATGAGAGGCAGGCCGTGTGACTACCTCAGAAGTAGCTTAATAAGCACTATGGCTGACACTGCAACTGAAATATCAATGTCATCTGCAAGTTCAATCATTCGGTTGCAAAACCTTTCAGTAAAAAGGCCAAGAGATGGTACATTATCATCCACATCATAAAGGTTTTGCAAGGCTAAGACAGAAGTCTTCCTGACAGCAGCGATCTTAAGGAGGAAGAGAGAACAAAGAAATTAGTACTACAGACAGAACAAACATCATAAAAGGTATTTTGCAATGTCTTCACAATATATTACTTTGTCATTTAAAGTCCAGCCAAGATATTTCAAATACAAATCCTGCAAGAATAGTGATGGATAAGACAAGATCCACACGCCAAGAGACTTAATACAAGAGACTCGAATGTCTGGATCAACATCTCGGTACCTATGCATGAATAACCTGCAAGCAATTAAGTTAGTATTTTCTCCATTTTGAAAAAAGCAGCATCAATGCCATAAAAAACCTGTATGAATTCCTTAAGTCAAAGTAAAGTCACCCTTGAAAGAGTTTGCGCATCATCTCTTCTAAGGAACTTATCATTTTATGCGTCTGAGATAATCTTTTATTTAAGGACTCCACACGAGGTCCATCAATATGTTTCTTCTTTTCAGCATTCAACTGTCTTTGAGTAGTTTCTCGCTGTCCTGCAAACCTTTTAGCGACTGTTATGAGGGATGTGACAAGCTGAAGCCCCACTTGTGTAGCCACATGGCGATAAACTCTAGGAGGTGTACTGCAGTAGACATAAAAAAGAGCATAAGAAAGAAATAATTTATTCCCTGGTACAGACTTTAGAAAAGAATCCAGTGAACAGCTCACCATGACAATGCAATGACAAAATCCATACACTTATCAAATAAGACTTTATCAAATAACGGGCCATTTTGACACTCAAGAACTAAATTGTCCCAAAATGCTGCCAAGTTTTCCTTAAAGTTTTTAAGTTCCTTTCGCTTAGAGGTGTAGCTATCATCTACTTCACCCTTGTAGGCATGTAAGTTAAGTCTAAAATAATTGTCAACAACTGAAAGACCAAAGATTTTTTATGTAAAAGGAATCATATTTTCTCTAGTACAAAGAAATTTAATTTTTCAGGATACACCAGTAGCAAACTCTACAAGTTTCACAACGACGTCATCCACATCAGTAGCATCGATACTATCCGCATCAAGCCCATACCTAGCACCACAGGCCTGTTTATTCCAATAAAATTCAAGAAAGTCGAATAAAACAATAAAGAAAAAATCAATGAGAACAGCAGGTTAACAAGTTTACCTCGAAGAGCATCATAAGAATGTCCACCAATATAGATTTAGGGTCAGCTTCATACCTCTCAACTAATTTTTTAACAGCATAAGGGATAAGATTCCCATTGTACTTGATGATATCTGAAAAATTATGTGCACAGAAAAGTGTTTCACAGCAGATAAAATAAAACAGGATGACAATATAAAATTTTAGGAGAGACAAGAACAAAAGAAAATACATTTTCTTTAAAAAATAATAGCAAAATTATGCATCAAGGACACTTAAAAGTATAAGGTCAAGAAGGCTAGATATGCATTTAAAGTGATCATTGGATGATTTTTTTAGGCCAACATAATTATGGCCTCTACAACTAGATTTCACATTTACATTTGTATGTTGTAAATACTAAATACTCAAACTTCAAAAAAATACTAAACACTAAAGAGATTATCTATATAACAACTGATACAATGCAACCTGTATACTTGCTAGCCTTAAATGATATGAAAATATCTTAGGAGTGTGGATATTTAATATTTTTACTACTGGATTGTCCTACCTTTAGAACACCACATTCATGTATAATTTCACTTGAAATTGCATCATTTTCAGTTATAGGTTATCTTACTTATATAACTCTTCTATTCTATCATGTGTCAGAATATCTCTTATTGTTTCTCATGTCTATTATCTTAGATAAGAATTTGGCAACTAATAGAGCGCAATGGAAACAAAGGATTCATGTAACCGACCCCACCTAATAGGATTAAGGCTTGGTTGTTGTTGTTGTTGTTGTTGTTTCTCATGTCTATTGTATTCATCCATTATGGAATGACAATTACACGGGGGAATTAGTCTGCACTTGGTAGAAAATGGATCCATGTTAAGGCAGCAAAGAAAATCATTTTATTTTTATCAGGCATACTGATGCCAAGGATCATAGTCATCATCAAAGGAAGCATCACCATCTTCGCCTTTGTGCACAGATTTTCGGTTTGCTTATTTTGCTTATAATTGTCAAGCCTTATGTTTATTGGAACTTATTCAGTCGAATTTATGTGGGGATGCCTACTGATGTTCATGTATAAAGTTTCCATTTTGTATGGATGTTGGTTAGAGAGCCTAGTGATCAAACATGTTTTATTTTGAAAAGTGGCATGTGCCCATTAGATTAGACTAAAAACTTGTACAAAAAATACATTAAGTTATATACTCTTTCACAATATTACAGAAATAAATAAGGCAAGATTCCCCTCTCAAGCAAAATCATTCCTAGTGGTTATACGCGCTAAGTAATCGACGGCGCTATTTCTAAAGCATGGTAAATAGCTAACTTTACAAAAATCAAAAGAAAAAATATGTCAATGAAAATCCTCAATCAAAGCATCATCAAGTCTTGCTCTTTGGTGTGTGGTTTCCTGTTCTTCTTGCGGGGGTCACTGTTGAGTCCTTATTGGTCCATACTACTATCAAATGCACCATACTTCTATCAGGTGCATATACTCTTGATGTTCGCGCACATCATGATCAATAGAAGGAACATTTAGCTATTCGGGCACTTCGTGCAGAGCTCGTTGATCTCGAATCCTAGTTGAACCTCTTCTAACCATGTCTTGCTGAAGTTAATGAATAAACTCCATAGAATCTCCCTCTAATCATAAACCATAAGGACGATGAGCCATTGAAATCAAAAGTTTTTAACCCTTCCAATGGAGTCACTTTTCACCGTGGATACTGCACTACTAAGAAGTCTAATGCCTCCCCCTTGAATGAACTCTCCAGTATGGTCCTTACCGGTGAATCCAGCTCTAGCCATCTTGCTACAATGCACTGAACTGCCAAAATTGATCTTCAACCAATTAGGCAGAGAGAAACATGCCCATTAGTGGTAGAAGGATTTCAAGATCTCCAGTAATTGCTTAAGTCACCCTGTACAATATTCAGTACAATAATAGCTATGGCCTTAGCTGAAGAATAATAAAGAATGGCTATTTTCTTAGCAATAATAAAGAATGGCGGCTTCGCCACTGATCAAACATAATTTAGACAATCGCCACTGATCAAACATGATTTAGACAATCACCACTGATCAAACATGATTTAGACAACAAAAGTTCAACCCTACAATTGAATTTATCCTTCAATCATTTTCACAATCGATAGTCATAATAAGATGAGAACAATGCCAAACAGTTATCCTTCATCATTATCCTTCGAATGATTTGGACCAAGTCGACTTCCCAAAACAACCATCAATCAAAGAGCTCGATGAGCTTGCAGATTTACAAAAGGTTAGATCTTCAATTGATTTCAATTTATGACTTTTTCGATCGATTTTCCAAATCGATTGAATTCCAAACGCGATGGCAAGTGATCGAATATACAACCAATTTTAATTTCCTTAGGTGTCAAACATGTCCCATTAATAGTGAATGAATAGGAACGTAAAAATATTTTACAAAAAAAATAGCAACTAACAATTGTTGATGATTTAATGACTACTGACTCAGAGAGAAAGCAAAGAGGAAGAGGTCCAAGTTCTGATTTGTTTCTTGCACAAGTAGCGGGGAAAACGTGGATCATGGAGGCTGCAGAGGTGTCGTGTGCCATCCTTGGATGTTGTGGAGTTGCCTTGTTTAAAGTCCCACTTTCTTTCCTAGATTTTCTAATTAGTCATTTCACTGTTTTAAGTAAATTTACAGGTTGCTTGTGTGTTAAGTGATCATGTTTCTTGTTAAAAGTTGTTCATGTCTTTCACCATAATGACGTTTCCAGTTACTTTTCGTTTCTAAATTAAATCTTTGAGTGTGTTAGTTTCAACAATTCCATAATTCAAGTGAAATTTGTTCATCCCATTCATGTTATAAACAATAGAATTACAATAAATTTATTTAATTCTAGATTCGCATTTCTAGGATTTAAATATTTATGCTGGATAATATCTTTCCTTTCGTTGTTGGTTAGGATTTTCATGCATCAAAGGAAATCAAATTCAAAAAATCTCTTTCATTCATGGAAACCGCAATGATAACGACATTATTAGCAGAATTTTTATGATCAAATTGTCAAAAAAAGTGAACGTTTTAGATACCTTGGATCACTCATACAAAATGATGGTAAAATAAATAATGACGTTATTAGCAGGATTCAAACAGGATGGGTAAAATGGAGAAATACTTCTAGTGTGTTGTGCGATAGAAAAATTTCATCCAAACTTAAAGGTAAATTTTATAAAACTGTAGTAAAACCATCGATGATATATGATGTTGAATGCTAGCCTGCAAAGAGAAAACAAACAAATAAAATAAATATTGCAGAAATGAGAATGCTAAGATGAATGTGTGAATATACACGAAAGAATTGAATGAGAAATGAGTATATCCGAAAGAAAGTTGTTGTTTCACCAATTGAGGATAAACTTAGAGAAATTCAGTTTAGATAGTTTGGACATATAAATCATAGGCCGATTGAAGCTTCAATTACAAAAATGAGTTATTGGATCTTGCCCATGTACAAAGAGAAAGAGGGAGACCAAAGAAAATATGACAAGAAACTATAAGGAATGATCTTCGTTACTTAGACTTAGATAAAAATTTATTAATTGATAGAGCGCAATGAAAACAAAGGATTCATGTAGCTAACCCCGCCTAGTGGGATTAAGGCTTGGTTGTTATTGTTGTTGATTCATAGAAACCGCAACCTTCAAAATCATCTACAATGCATATGTAGCATGCTTGTGTGAGAAGAAGATATTTGATGCACGTTGAATGGTTTTATGCTAGCATGAAACATTAGGATAGGACCCTTAGTAGAAATTTGAGTTAAAATTGTCCGCCTAAAACTTTGCTTGTCCGTCGACTTTAGAAGCCCAGTTGGCTAAAACCACAAATCGCTCAAAGGTCTGACTTTTCATAGGAAGAGTTGTTTCCATATCCTATTGCTTTAGTAATCTTGTTTAGGGTCCTTTGAGTTGTCTTTCTCCGTTTTCAGTGTCCAACTTCCTAAAAAGATCATCAAAAATCACATTCTTTATATTACAGACAGCTTTCTTAGGTTCTCATAGAAAAATTTTATACTCCTCCAAATTCTCATTGCTCTTGCATTTATACCAAACTTTATAATAAATTTTTTCTTAAATCTTTTTTTATATTTCTCGTTTCTATCACCAATTATCTTTATTGTTTAGAGCTTTTTCTTTAGATTCTTTCAATATATCTTTTGCAATCTTACAGATACAGTTAACAACCCTCAACCACATAAAATCAACTTCCCTTCAATGTCAAATTGCTCATATTCTAAAACCCTCTTCTTAAAGATATTTTTATTCTCATCATTTAGATTTCACCATCAAGTCTGACAGCATTATTTCGCGTTGCTATTTCTTCTCCAATATTTTATCTTAAAATCTAAAATCATTAATCAATGTTGAGCAGTCAAACATTCACTTAGAATAACTTTACAATCTTTATAATTCAAGTAATCGCATTTCTTTATAAGAAAAATAATCAATCTATGTTTTTAAAGACCCAATTTTTTTAAGTGATAAGATACTCAGTTTTTTCTTAAATAAACTATTAGCAATTAAACAATCACAAGCTTACCCTATCCATTAGTCCACTCAAAACCATACGCACCGTGAATACTATTAAACTACTCAGCCACGCTTCCAACATGATCATTTAAATCTCTTCTGATAAATATTCTCTCCTGATGTATCCCTTGTACCAACATTTATAAACTATTCCAAAAAATTACATTTTATACTGACATTAAAACCAACTTAAGGGAATACACGCTTACAATATTAATACTAAATACTGCAAAACAGAAATAAGATCATTACGCCAAAAGGCGTAGACGATAATGGTGAAGGCGATGTCGACCATGGAGGACCACATCAACTCTCCCTAATTATAGGGTTGTAAACAAGTCAAGTTTAAGCGGGTTGATGCTAAGTAGAACTCAAAATTTTCAAATACAGCTCAACTCAAACTCATAACTTGAAATTGTTCGATGTCGAGCCAACTCGAAATTCATTTCGAGCCGGCTCGAAACAGATTATATTTACATATTTTTTAACATATACAATATATAAAAATATAAATATATAAATATATACATATCTAAATACATATTTTATATATTTACCAATCTAATATTTTTCGAATTAATTTGAGTTCATATCGAGCAAGCCAGCCTTAGCTTGAACTTGACTCAATATGACACTCGAGCTTGAGTTGTGGCTTGAAGCTCCACTCAAAATCATTCGTGAACCCAAATTTGAGCGAGCTTCGAGTTATTTTTACAAGCCTTCCAAGCAACAAAGAACTCGACTCCATCAAGTGACATCATCTGCAATTCTCAAGAAAATCTGACCATAAACGATGTAGCTCCTTGACAAGAACCACGTGTTATCTATCACAAACAAATCATATCAGACACTTACACTAAGTATTTGCAGTAGTGAAGGTGTGACTTTGATCGTCCAAGATTTCCTTCCGCTTGTGCGAGAAATTTCATTACGCTGCAATTTACCACCTCAGTCTACCCAATTGTTTTGGGAAGGTAAGCCAAAGAATACATCAGCATGTTTCTCATCCGCTTTCATAGTGCTTTCAAAAAATAGCTCATGAATCGAGTATACCAAAGTGAGACAATGAACTTCAAAAGGCAATGGGGATACAAAATCTCCTTGAAAAACAAGAATGCCAAATAGAAAACATAACATGCAGTAGAACACGGTATAAAGTGAACAATCCTTAAAAAGCAGTCCAACACCACCAAGACTAATTTACACCTTCCCATTATGTGAGGTAAGCCAAGGATTAAGTTGATGCGAAGCTCTTCCCATGGTTGATGTTGTAAAGGCCACTAGACCTGCTAATGTTCATCACACTTTGCAAGCTCTACATTAGGATATCGCATTCTTGATGTCCTTCTTAATTTCCAATCAATAAAATTGATCCTTGACCATCTCGATGATCTTATCTCTTTCAAAATGTTGAACCAGACCTCCAGAGTGAAACTCATCAATTAGAAACTCCCTCACATATGAGCTTGGAATACATAGATGAGCACTTAACATAAATATTGATCATGATGTACTTTGGACTCCTAACAGTAGGCTGCTCTGTGAAATAGGTATAGGACACCTTGAAAACTAGACAATGGATACTCCAAAACCATCTTTTCAAGCCATACCAAGTGTGCATCCGTAATATTTAGCAAAGTGGCCGTCCTACTTAGTGCATCTATAGGTTTTTATTTAACAACAAAACAATGTTTGAGTACAATCATGAACTCTTGCAAAAATTACACCCACTTTGCATGCCTAGCATTCAGCTTCTTCTGAGTGTTGAGATATTGTAGTACCATAAGCCAAAAATCTCCATCGGGCCTCATTTAACTTCTCACTTAAGTAGGCAATGGGATGGCCCTCCAAGATGAGTACACCACAAAAACCAACTCTTGAGACATCACAAGCTACCTCAAAGACTTAAACAAAGTTGAGCAACCTAAGAATGGGGAATTGGTTAGACTAGTATTAATCACTTCCAAGGCATTGGTAGCTACACTACTCCGATAAAATTCTCTTTTCTTGAAACAATTAGTACTGTGTTCTTGGTATTAACTATCATCTTAAATTTCCTTCAGTCATCTTATCCGCTATTAACTGTCACACCCACACTTTCTAAGATATATGAGTATCCATATCTCCATTGTATTATCTTACAGATATTTTATAACTTACCTATCCAACACTGGCTTGGATATAGATGCAAATCAAAATGACAATTTAAAATTACTCCTCAGACACATTTGCTGCTACAATTAAAGTAACAGTTCTGAAACTTTGTCATTATACGAAAAAGCAAAAAAATATTCTACGTCAGTATAGCATGGGGATTAGTTTAAAACAAATCCACAAAAAATTTGCAAGTGAATCATAACTGAACACCAAGCACATTTATTCAACTGAAACGCAAAGACAATCCATTTACCAATAAGGTTTCGCTCTTCCATCCATCCAGCAGCCTTGGCAGAGAGCCCGCGCTTCCGCTTCGTCTTCGGCAAGCGCTCCCCGACCCCATCAGAAAACCCATCGCCATCACCGTTGCCACCGGACAACTGCTCGCAATCAGTAGGGCTTCGGTCGCCCTTCTCAGCGTTTGAGCCGCTCGATTTAGACGGCCCGCCATCTGACGGTTCCAAAACCCTAGGCCTCTTCTGCTAGCAATGGGATCCAACAACCGGTTGTTAGCTACCTTCACAGAAGGAAGACAAATGGAAGGGCGTATGCAGGTAGAAAGCTCACCGACACGCGGACGGAGGTCTCTGATGCTACTCCAGCGTTCTCCATGCCAAATTCCAGTCGAAGTAATTGCCGCAGAGATAAGAAGAAGGGACAGCTCGAGCTGAGCTATGGGATTTCCCGCCCCTTACGCTCGAGCCGTGACATCTCGCTTCAAAGAAGATGGAAACAGACCTACGTAGTGATCTAACCAGCCTGAATATGCCAGGCGTCTTCAAGAAGGAACGACACAGCGAAAATTCGTAATAAAACAAATCAAAAGGTAATTTCAATCCCTTTCGCAAAATTACGGCATACATATAATAAAAATTAGGAAATATTACACTCAGGACCTGAGTTTAAAATTTAATAACACATGGGTCTATATTTTTAAAATTAACATCAAGGTCCCTGAGTTTTTAATAAATTATCAAATAAATTTTTTTTATTTTTTATTATTAAAAAAAATTTAAAATTACTATTATATCCTTTCTCTCGAATGCGCGGAGATTGGGAGGAGAGAGAGGGGGAGAGGTATAATAGTAATTTAATAAAAAATTAATAATAAAAAATAAAAGAACTCATTTAATATTTTATTAAAAACTCAAAAAAATTTTATAATTTTAAAAACAAAGACCTGTATATTATTAAGCCTTAAACTCAGAGACTTAAGTGTAATTTATCGTAAAAATTATAAATTTGTGATATAAATTTTATAATTAATATATAATATTAAAATATTTAAATATTAAATATATAAAATAATTAAATTTTAAAAAAATGTATATAATTGCTCCAAAAATATTTTATTATCATTTTTCTCACTTCTTCAAATGAATAATTCTATGAGTTTCATCAAATATGATTATTAAATAAATATTTAAATATAAATTTTATAAATTAAATACATCTGACAAAAATTAACATAATCTACAGAAAAAAAATTAAGTAGAATAATTTTTTAATAGAAACTCAATCGAAAATGAGTGCAATAAGATGTCTGTCACAGCAGCAGATATGCAATTACTCTAAAGGGCCGTTTGGTTCGATGTTATCTTGGTATTATTTTATATAATCTAAATATCATGACATCTAGATGTCATATTTTGATTAATAATTTTATAATCTAATATAAGATTTTTTGTCAATATCATTAAACCAAACAATTGCTTTCTCTAGATAACATAACATAACATAACATAACAAGATAATATTGAACCAAACGCCTCCTAAATAATATTTAATCATTAATAGATAATTTTCATATCAGTCATATAAATTATTATAAGTATCAAATTTATCTTCTATTATTAAATATAACAAAAAAAAAAATTTCTTACAACTTTGATATTAATCTATTAAATAATACAACTATTTTTAGTTTATAAATTGAACAATATTATTATCCAATAAATTTAAATTTTGAATTTGGCCACTTGGTTCATGAATGTGCCACAAAATTGTTGATAAATTTTAATCTTAAACTTGACTTGAATTTTCATGAATAATATGATTAATCTACAATAAATTTTAAACAAATTCACATTAATATATACCTAAATTGACATTTCATCTAAGAAAATACTCATAAAAAGAAAACAGAATGAGAGAGATGAAAATTTCTTCTAATCACCTTTACATATATTGAATGAATATTATAATCTAGCTATATATATATATATATTGTTGACATGTGGGTCCAGCGCTGCATCACAGTCATACACGTGGTGCTCCTTCATCTTGAACATCATGCTCAACCTTTGAAGCTGGTAGCCTTCCAAATCTTACGAGTGAGGTTTCAGCCCTCCTAACCTCGTGGGTGAGGTTTGAATCCTATAACCTCGTGGGTGAGGTTTTGAAACCTCTAACCTCGTGAGTGAGGTTTCCGCCCCTCTACCCTCGTGGGTGAGGTTTGGGACCTTTAACCTCTACCCTCGTAGGTGAGATTTGGGACCTCTAACCTCTACCCTCGTGAGTGAGGTTTCGAGCCTCCCAAACCTCCTGCATGATTGATATTTTACAGCTCTCCCAGCTACATTAGGCATGATATTTCTCAGCCATACCTATCACTATCAGCATGCTCTGGCTGCATTGTTTCCAAAGCAACATGTTTCCTCCAGTCATGCAAATCAAGGATTCGCACGCTTTAGCTATCACGGATCCCCAGAAGAAGTACCAATATTAAAAGCTATCGTCCTTCTCAGACAGCGGCGGACCTCTTCGGTGATGGACGTAACGGCAAGCGGAGCCTGCACTTCACCTTTTCTCCGGAAAACTCGGGTGAAGCTGCACCATCCCTGCCTACAAATATCGCTGAACAGTTCCAGACAGGGAGGAGATACAGGAGATTGAGGAGATCAGCAGATAAACAGAGAGGAGAGGAGAGCAGTTTTTCATAGTATCAGGACCCCAACTGAGGAGTTCCTTTCTTCTTCTTCTTCTTCTTCTTTCCTAAAAGAAAGCATTGTACAAGCCTTCAGGGCTATCTTTTGATTTTAGTGAAATACCTTGACTGAGCGACCGGTGGACGTAGGGGATTTCCTCCCTGAACCACCTTAAATCTCTGTGTGCTTTTCTAGTTGCTTCGGACTGAATCTTCTCCCTGAGCCCCCGTTAACAGGCTCACCCCCTTTGCGCGCCGCCGTCTCCCGGAACTCTCTTTCTTTGGTGTTCCCTAGGATCCCTAGATCCTACGTCAACATATATATATATATATATATATATATATATATATAACTATCAAACTATCTTTCACATCATATTGAACAGATCAAAAATATGCATTAAGGTCCTGTTTGGCGCAAGGACCAAAACAGAACTAAAATGGTACTAATTTAAAAAATAACAATAATAATAATAAATAAATTATTTTAATTATTC
>JAEMOT010003482.1:326308-341269 GCA_019297695.1 Apostasia ramifera
TTTATTATTATCGTTGTTTTTTAAATTAGTACTATTTTAGTCCTGTTTTGATCCTCGTGCCAAACAGTGCCTAGAATTTCATAATTATTTATTTGCTAAATTGATCTGACAGGATCAGACCAGTCAAATACAGAAAGGATTGTTGATCTAATTGACCCCAAAATTGAAATTGAGCTTTGAAATATAAACATTCATTCAAAGCTGGTGTTCTCCAAATTCAATGAGAAAAAAAGCTTATTTAAAAATTAGAAAGTCTCACATTCAAACTACACTGTTAACACCAGGATTTAACGTTGAATCCCAGACGTCCATGTGGCTCCTTAAAAATGCTATTCTTAACCTCTGCTTTGCAGATCTCTAGCTTTGCAGAACGATTCCACCCTCCAACTCGACCTATTTATTATTCAAATTGGGTTTGGGTCATGGATTTTGATCCATTTAATAAATAGATTGGATTTGAGTTGAGGCTATTCGGGTCAAGTCAAATTTGAGTTTGACCTGAACCCAACTCGCAAACCCGTTTTGCAACCCCTACCCAAAAATTCTGCGGTGGCATTTTGTGAGATCATTTAGAAAGTTAGAACTTACAACTCAGTATGAAAATATGATCAATGGCTATTATAGAAGCAGTGTTTTCACTTACAAAACAACAAAATGATTAGCTATGCAGTTGTTCAAATAGGTACTTTGTATTACTATGCTTATATCTGGTTTTATTTCTGTGTGCTCACACGTATATATCTATGGATGTGCCTATGTAAATTACCGAAATACATAAATATTTGTGTATACAGATATATTTAAGCACGTGTATGCATAAATACGAATGTGTCAATGTATGTAATAGAAGCTCTGAATCTCAACATCAACCACCTCAAGGCTTGAGGCTCTGATCTAAAGTTTGAGCTCTCCTTCTTTGCTAGCTTAGCATGACACCTTGAGCTACTCCTTTGTTAATTGAGAATTCAACAACATAATCTTTCTCATTATTTTAAACACAATGGAAAACATTATTACTCACATATATTATTGATTTGGGGATCCAATGTGTTTCTTTGCCTCATTTGATTGCTTGTCATTAAAGACTATCCCCTAAGACGGTCTCGAGGATACTCAAAAACTAACGGTTTTGAGGAATTTTCTTGAGAATACTCAAAACCCAGTGACAAGGTTCAAGAAATAAGACCCGATAATAACTCAGAGTTCAAGGCATCATAATTGACAAACTGCAGCTCGAGTATCTTGAATTATGTCCAAAGGATTCGAGAACAAATCGATAGAACACCTCAAAAGTGACATGCCCATCTTTAGGCTTGAGATCACATATCTGCTAGACGTGTGAAGTCTCAAACTAATGTTGATATATAAAAACGAGTGATTATATTTCTACGTTGGTGAAATTAGAATTAAAATGCTATTTGCAATGTCATATGATCTTCAATGCATATAAATAAAAAAGAAACTCATATTCAATAGAAATCTCAATGACGCTTCCGTCCATAACGTTCATTAATCAACATAAAAGAAATTAACATGTAATGAATATTCTTTAAGGAACTCGAAAGATAGAAAAAAGTTCTAAATAGAAGTTAGAAATTTGTCCACTGAGCTACATTTCTAAGACTTCAACACATACAAGCTTAAGTTTCAATACCTGGCCATGGATGACATCAAAGATACAAAATTTTATTCATTCCTATTTGGCTGATAAAATATGTAAGCACAAATTTAACTCTATTAATGTGAGATATCAATAATTGTCATAAAAAATTAAGGAAAGATAGGATAACTGCAAGAAATTTAGAAAAAATAAGTTATAAGGATGACAAAATGATTCAAACTTTGTCGGTTGATCCCCTCGATCTAGCTAGCGACAACCCCATTAGTTAGTTTTAGCTTAGATCTTCTGCTCCCCTAGTGTCTGTCTAACCTAGATTTTCTTCAAAACATAGAAGAAATTAGTATTGATTCTCTTCATTTATTTGGCACTTCATATACCCTTTAACCTTATAGACTTACTACAACTCAAAGCATACGAAAAAATTTGTTATAAAAGCTCTTTAAATGCCACACTATTTGAGGAGAAATGAGACTTTTTAGAAATTCGCTAACTCTTTCTTCAAAACTAATATAAAATCATCGCATTTCAAAATAACAATAATAATAATAACATAACATCAACACGTAATTTCACTAAAAAATCCTTTTAATAAGTATGAAATAAACTAATCATGAAATAAGTACAAAACATAAATCAATTATGGAAAATGAGATCTTTAAATTATACTAAGGGAAGATTTATGAGCACAATATTTGTTTGCAAAATTTAATTTTTAACTATGTTAAAATTAAACTTGAATAAAAAAAAATTTATTGAAAATTGTGAATATGTGAAATAAAATTAGTTATTATATTAGAATATGTAAGGGATGTAATATAAATTAGTTATTATTTTAATATATGTGTAAGATGTGAAATAAATTAACTATGTGATGCGATATCCCTGTTTAAAATTAAACCAGATCAATTTTAACCTGCCAAACAAACAGGCCGAAAAAATTCATTTAGCACATAAGCTTATCTAAATAATAGAACAAACCTAATACAAATATTTTATAGTTTGAGATTCAAATCATTATCACTCGTTCCCTTCGAGACAGTGTCAAAATAAGGCGCTAATTTCAATCATGTATATCATGATAGATTCTAATTCTGATTCAAGTTGTTGAAGTCTTCTTTATAATCTCTTCGAGTTCACAAAGTATCATAAAAACTCCTTTATCTATTCATAGCTACAAAGTAGCTTGGGAAACAAGAATTAGTCATTTTCATCCAAATCTTACTAACATTGAACTAGAAGAATAGGATGAAAATGCTAATGGATCAAACATCTTGAGTCACCATTTACTTGCATGATCCATTCAATTAATTCATTCTATCCCATTAGATGGTTTGTGTAGTTCACATGTGCCAATGATTAGACAAACTAATCTAATGAACGTACGCTCTGTTCCTCTCAAAAATCTAATGCTCTGATTAGTTATTCTCTGAAGCATCAGATGATGAATGTCAAATACCTTGTAAGATATTGAGAAGATCACTCGATAGATGTCAGTATGTTATTCGTCTTCTTCATTAACATTTGACTAGTCAAAAGAAATATTTTTCTCCAATGACACTATGCATTAGTGAGATGACGAGTTTTCACACTACATATTTGCAAATACTTCTTCGACTTCATACATTGTAATGTTTATTTGGTTTTGAATTTTGCAAATATTCCAGGAGACATTTTGAAAATTACAAGAACACATGTGACGTAAATATTATATAGCTATAAACTTACATTTTACATATGCTATGCATCCAAAGAATTACAAACATGTAAGAGAAGAAATGTGAAATAGATGACTATGATGGAAAATAAATTTAAAAATATATACAATATACGTATCTTATCAGAAATAAATTTACTGTACTATTGTAATAATATGCAGATCGTACGTACGTACGTACGTACGATCCCTTTAACATCTTTTCTCTAGAGAATCACATCAAATCGATTGACAATGACCCAAACCCAACCTAGCCCAACCTCAGTCTAGCCAACATGTCCCACACTAGCCAATCCTGCTTTAGTCTAGCTGACCAATGGCCTTTACCATGTCATAATTAGTATAGTAAGGAAGATGACCACAATAAAAGCTATCCATCTCCTTTCTTATTCTGACCTGTTAGCAGCCAAGAACTCTCATTTAGGAGAAATTTTTTTCCTTCTTTAAAATACATATACGATGAAAAATAAATTTGTTGACCTTTCTGCCTTTCAACTAAACAAAAATTAGGCATTGTCCCAGAACGTAAAACTTGAATGATCATGCTCGATAATTTTCCAAAATTTTAATTTACCTTAAAGAAATTAATTTGATTTTCTTGCAGTTCAGAATGCAAATTGCATGAAAATAATTAGAGAATTACTCTACGTTAAGTTAGATTTATACATTAATATACACAGCACATTTGATTATAAGGATTCTAGCGATACGTACGTAGATATTTTGCAAAATTTACAGCAAATCCATTATATAAGGTTAGTGATAAACTCAAATTAGCTTGAAATTAATATATAAATTAAATGAGAGTTAATTTGAAATCGAAAATTTGGTCTGATATTAATGTACTCTCTCTCTCTCACTTTACCTTCACTCCACAGAGTACAATTAGTTGTGTTGCTCTAATTAATGCCTGCTCCCACCTAAAAGGGAAGACATACAAGTGGACTTAACAGGCTTGTGGCAACATAATATGTATAAATATAAAACGTGTGATATGGGAGAAATTTCCATGTATTCCTCATTCTTCACATGCCTATAGCTTGTTCCATGGCTTTTAGATCTTCTATTAGTCACAAGTCTATTTCCATAGAAAGCTGAACATTTTCTCTCTAGCTATGTTTTCCCTTCAGTTGAGCTCACATGCAATGTTGGGTAACTATTAACTTTCCTATTTACAAGTCACAAAACAATTTTTCACATTATATTCTTTATATTATTTAATATTTTTCAAAATAAGGGATCTGATATAAAAGAAAATCTGCTAAATCTGAAGAAATATTTTAAAATTTCATGTTATGATGAAAGTACCTACTTTGGTGAGTAGGGCAATCACCCTGAGAGCTTAAGAGGTAAATTGTCAAGAATCAATTAACATTACTTATAGTGATGTTGAAGATTAGGCTTAGCACACCATCCTCCAAGAGAGTTCATGTTTATTTTTTTGAAACTCGATTGAAGCTGGAGATACTATATATAAAAAGCAGAGCAAGTACATTAAATACAATAGTTGTGATCCTCAGTGAGGATTGTACAAAACCTAAGAGACGAAAGAGGTATACCTTCATTCCATCCTATATCAGCTATGTAGGCAGAGGAAGCAACAATGTCAGCCGCTTTATTGGTGGATCTATATACATGTGTAACTCTACATGTTTTAAAGCACTCAAAAACCAAGGATCTCAGAGAGTCCATGTTTCGTAGGTATTTATAAGCGATGTTGAGGGACGTCTCCTTTGCACATGTGCTAGAATTGAGAGAGATAGAGAGAATTAAGCTTGTGAGGGAGAGTCAAAATGAGTAAATCACTTAGATAAGCAGAATGTTCTTGATCGAGCAAACTGTTCGCTTGGCTGAAGGTGTTTGCAGTGGATTGAGCCATCTGTTTAGTGCACATCGGACGCCCTTCCTAGTTCATTTGTATGTGAACCATCTATTGGTTAATTTGCTATTGTATGTTCATGAGTCATATTGCATCGTGAATTTACGAAGTACTTGTGAAATAGTTTTGTAATGAATTGGGAGGATATAATGGGGAATCCAAGCAAACTGAAGAAGCAAAAGAAGTTAAACTTCTCCACCAAAAGCATCTCTTCAAAGACCTGGAGATGAAGTTGAAAAGATTAGAATAGTATTTATCTCTTTCTCACAAACTTTCATAACAAGACATATGAAGTTTATAATTTAGTTTCATGGTTCTATGTACATGTGACAGCATTATGCTGTGATCTTGTAATGTGTTGTTAATTATGTGTTAGTTTTTCTTCGATTAGTTACTTATCTTGTTGCCATCGATTTTGATATATACTTCATGGCATTGCGAACTTAGTGTTCAAGCATAAATTCAAGGGGAGCTATATGATTTTTCTGTGTTAAACATATTGGCATCTTTAAATGATAGAAATATGCATAGCTTGATGAAAAGCACTATTATTTCTATTTTATTCTTTTCGCTAACTATTGCGGTTTTGAGCTCTAATGCTCTATCTTAGTTCGATGATAATAGTAAATCATCAATAGAGAGGGACCAACTCTTTAGTTAAGTGTCTAAATTAAAACAAGATTTGTAATTAAGAGTAGTCAGAAATAAGGTAATCCAACTTGAAGATATGTTCAAATCAAGCATAGGTTGAGCATCACTTTGTAAGATTTTATGTGAGAACTGTACATGTATCTTAGGATAGTTTTTGAGCATAGCTTTTTTTTCACAGTCATGAAGATTATTTCAAATATATAAATATAGGCATATATATATGTCACAATGAATATTTGGGTAAAAATCACCAAACTAGAATTAAAATAAAGAATTAGGAAGAACCTGTTAGGATAAAATGAAGAAATCAACAGAGGGAAGAAGAAGAGAGATTTCTTTTGAAGGTTCCCGACAAAGAGAAGGCGAGGAGATCAGGAGTACAACGAGCTTCTTGCTATGTGAGGAAAACTCAGTTAGGACAATTAACTAAATGACAAAGGTTTGTTGGAGCCGATGATCTTAGGAGTAAGCGAACAGTACTGGACTGGAGCTTCCTCTAGGCTAAGAGGAATTGCTAAGATATGAGTTGTAGAATAGTTGACTTTTTTTATTTTCCTCTCTTCTTATCATAAATACTCACATTTATGATGAGAAGAAAGCAAGTGGGAGTGGGTGCTCTCAATAATGCTTGAATGGCTAAGTAGTGAAGGTAAACAATCCACGTTCCTATTAGGCCAAGCCTTGATGAAGAACACCTCCCTCTATTACTCCTAGGCTAGGTGCTGTGCAATAGGGGGCAAGGGTATGATGTGACAAGAGTTATTAACTAGTAATCCGTTTGTCTGATACTATTCAACTTGCTCCGAGATGTTCAATTTTGAGGCTAATTTGGCTAGGTCCTTTGAATCGATCTGGGGAACACAATTTGGGAGTGAATTAGGTCAAATCTCCCATATGTCAAGTTTGACTGATGTGTTGGATTTTTCTCTTAACAATGAAAATAAGATTCAAATAACATTCCTGATAATAGTGTAATAGATGCTTTGATCTAAATGGTGAAGTTACAATATTAAAATGCACTAAGTTAAGATTTTAAAAGTCAATAATGACTAAAGTATAGTTCTAGATTTTTGAACTGAATGTAGTCGTAAGACCTTGGATCAAATGGGAGGACCAATCCACAAATTAGGCACATGTGACAAATGGCTTTTGTGATTTGATAAGGATAATTAATTATATCATTTATTTCTATTGCACTTTGCTAAAATAACAAATTTTTATTTAGCTTCAAGTATGTGAGATCATTTTTTATAATTTCTTGTCATATATTTTTCAGTCTTTCTTTTCCTCTTTTCATATTAGCAAGGTTTAATAATCTAATTTTTCATACTGAAACTTCTATAATTTACATGACTAGTCCATAACTTTCTGTATAAGTTAATTTGTGAGATCATTCCTCATTTCTGCATTAACATATATCTTGTTTATGTATTTCTACCTTATAGACCAACATTCAACAGTATATATATAATACCATTGGTCTTACAAATGTCCTATTAAATTTACTTTTAAGTCTGAGTTGAATTTTTTTATTATAATGTGCATCAGATATATTTCTCTATTTTAATCATCATGCTAAAATCTTACTATGGCATCACTATTTATTTCAAATTTGTAAAATTCAATTTCATTTGCAATTAAAATATTTTATTTTTGAAATTTGAATTTAAAATTTGACTCGACACTATATAAGGATCCTAGATGAAGTTATAATTCCAAAGACCTACATTTAAAAATCTCTTGACTGCTATCATTTTAACATTTTCTTATCCGAATCACTTGGAGCATTATTGGCACTTCTTATGTGTATGTTTAGGAAGGATATATATATATATATATAAGTCATCCTCTATTTTATTACATAAAAAAGAATTACATTTTGTATTTTTCTTTTTCCTTGAGCTTGATAAGTAGCTAGCAAGGTATTATTTTAGAAAGATTATGGTTTCCATCAATACAAGGAGAAACCTAGGGAATTGCTTTGCCACATAGAGGAGAGATCTAGTTAGCCAAAGGATTGATTGAGCACAGTTTCACATTATGTGAGAAGAAATCTAGGTACAGTACTAGTACAATATATGTTTTTTACGATACCTTTATAAAGAAAGTTAATAAGAGGGACCGTTACAAAAAATTTTCAATAAATTATTATACGGTGGTTGACTGTTGCCTTACAATATGACAAAGTTGTTGCTCGATACGAGAGAGACTAGAGTGTTTACATATCATCTCACCTTATATAATGAGTGATCCCTTTGCAAAGGTCTGTACATCTGCGATGTGCGAATGTGCCCTGGGGGTACATGCATGTCCAGATTTGGACGAACTACCTAAATAGCATGATGTATTTTTTTCTGCATTTATAGGATATGTATTTGATTTTGATTCTTGCTAATTCACACTATTTCACTTTCAGTTTTTGTAATAAATTTACTATTAAATCTCAAATCAATATATATATATATATATAATTGGAAAAATTTTATATTGCCTCTTAAAAATTAAATTTAGAATAACTGAAATTTTAACTAATATCCAGGACTTCAACTCTCACTTGTGTGTGCCAAGCATTCCTACTTTATCACTCATTATGGTGTTGCCTTCTATTGTTGTTCGACGGTCAAGAAATTAGAGACTCGATGACATATTTGATCCTAATTTACACAACGTGTCATTCTTTATAATCTATTATCATCTACATCACAAGAGGAGCAAAAATTATCATCATTGACTAAGAATTCAAAGATAATAAATAATTAAGCTTGTGGTGATGATTGGAGCCAAAGGCCTTGGGATTATGTCTTACAGTATGACAAAGTTGATCTCTCTCCCTCTGTGGATATTAATTTGTTTTGGCCAAAAATTACATGCAGAGATGCAGTACTTGCATTATAGTAGTTGTTGGCATGAGCTTTTCAGAGCTCCTAACATAACATGCTCTTCCTAAACAACTTGTGATATTGGCTACCTGCATTATGGAGGTAATCTCTCATCAATCAATTCTACATGAAGTACTGATCATGGCCCTAAAAATATTTTTGGTTAGCTAAACTAATCAATAGCCCATAGCGAATCTAATTATTAACCGATCTTTTCTAACAAATCATTATAAGCGCGGGACCGTGCTGGTCGTTGGGGATCTTCTTCGCAAATTAAGCAACCAAGAAAGCGATGTGATTGTATTGAATTTCACAAGTCAAAATTTTTAAAATAGCATGTTTTGTAACAACAAACAGTTGTATAATTTGGTTCCAAGCTCTATACTCATGTCACTCTGACTGCAGAAGCGAGGGCAGTCCTCATTGCAGTGATAGCCGCCCAGGAGTGGGCGACTACGGCGGACGGGATTTGGATAGAGGGCGACTCAGCCATCATTATTGCGGACCTTCAGCGGGCAGCCCGAGGACACCCCCCTGACGAGACCACGCCCCAAGTCGCCGACCTGTTTTGCGCCTTCAAGGCATACAGGATATCTCATGTATACAGAGCTGCTAATAAAGCGGCCGATTTTGTAGCTTCCTTTTCTTGTTTAGATGATACAGAGTGGCGTAGGGGCATGTCCCTCCCACTCGATTTTTGCACGATTCTCGACGAGGATCGAACCTTTTGTACTTGATGTATCTTTTTTTACTGTTATAGTATTATAGGCTACGACCAAATTTCAAAAAAAAACACTTGTATAATTTGGTGCTGACCAGACAATCATACAGAGTATAAGTATAAGTCCCGTATAGTTTAACTTTTAAAATTATACCTGAATCTATAACGTGCGTGTGTAGATCGCGTGTTAGATTAATGATGGATTCGATCCGTCGAATCAACTCACGCAATTTCATGATTAGAACATTGATGATAATCGAAAGGCGTTCCCTAAGTTGGATTAGGATGTCATTAATTAATTTCCTACGCTATATGTGTGCTTTAATCATTAAGAGAACAGCAATGGCACATGCAGGGTTTCATGTTAGGAAGTGAAGTAGGACCATGATGGTCAAAAACTAGAGAGGGGAGAGAGGCCAGAAGCCACTGATGGGAATAAAATATATCTGATGATTAATGATTCAGTCAAGTCTAAGCAAACATCATTATTCATTACCACCATGCATATGATAGAAAAATGGAATGCCAATTAGTATAAAAAAAAAATATTGACAAATTCGGAAAAAATTACTAGCATGGTTGACAAATTCGAGAAAAAAACACTGATTTTGAGTTAGGCTCAACAATTACAACAGTTGACTATTTTTTTTAAAATAATTTCACGCAATATTTCAACTATAAAAAATTACTTGCGATAAACGTATGCTCAGCTATAAGAACAATTTTAATAATAAGAATCTAATTAATTTAGTCGATACTTAATTATCATTATCAAAATCATTACATCATTTCTCCGAGGATTTTCTATATAAATTCTTGTGTTTGTATCATCTTCTCATTCAATCTTATTACATTTAATTGATTTGTTGTATGTGTTAATTTCTAATTCATACGAATCAAAAATCAAGGGCCGTTAACGAAAAAACTCGTAGTTTATTGATCATAAAGTGTTGTTCTTTCATGCATGCATTTCTAAATTCAATTTCACTTCATGATCATACATGAAATATTGCAAGTACTCTCAAATGCTTTATATTTTGCCCCTCAACAGAGAGAATTTGTCAACTGATCTCATAATTACATACCTTTAATTATATATATATATATATATATATATAACCTTTTATTTTTATATATTTAATTAACATGCACCAATCTCAAACATATGAGCAAGCTGTTCTATATATTTAATTAGTTAGATTAAAATTAATTTTATTATATTTAAATTGACATGTTTTGTTATATATAAATTTTAATATTAATTTTTTTTTATCTATATTCAATTTTAACTATATTAGAGTTATCATTTGCAAGCAAAAACACATGCTTTTAAATAGAGATCATGAAAAAGGTACACGATCGATGAAGGTGATGTTTTTCAAGTCGGTATCAACAAAAGTGCGTACAGACCATTAGAGCAATCACATGTGTTTGTTCCAAATATTAAATATAATTAAGTAAAGTCCATCATATTTATGCATAATATGAAATAAAATTAATTTATTTATTTTAAAATATAAATATATAATGTGAAATATAAGGAATTTTATTTGCTTGTTTAATGATGGTAATAGTTCCACACCCAGCTAGCCTCCTACTCTCCTCTTCTTAAGGAGACAGGTTAATTGCTTTCGGCCTCGTTTAATTGGAGTTAATTTTTTTGTCCAACACAAATTTCAACTATAAAAATTAATTTTATTTCACATCTAATGCAAATACAAATATTAAAATTTAAAGTATTTCATATTTTACACAATTTATAATACTTAAAAAAAAATTCATTAAATTTAAAAAAAAAAAATCTCCTGTCAAAAAAAAATCGAACCAAACGAGTAGTGCATGAAAAATTGGGTGAAGTTTAAAGTTCTCTTACGATCAAAATGAACATACGAAGGACTTCACGATTTTTTACGGTAGTTTAGCTATAATTTGATATTCATATCGATATTTAGTTTGAAATATTGAGATTAAGTTTAATTAATTTATTGAGTTGAATCAGGAGCCATATTTTATAGGTCATGTTTTTTTCGAGCCGAGTTCATGCCATAATTGGATCGAGTTGATTCAGATAGAGATCAACTCAGTTTCTGAATACCATAATTTTTCTTATCTCATTTTAAAATTGTAGTAATAATGTAGTGTGGTTAGAATCTTAAGTCCTGTTTAGCGCGAGGACTAAAATGATATTAATTTAAATAATAATAATAATAATAATAATAATAATAATAATAAATAGAATTTTCTAATCTTTCTATACAAAATTTAATATAAAAAAATATTATTTTATTTTATATACTTAATAATTTTTAATAAAATATCAACTTTATTTCATATTCTATACTAAATACTAGATTTTAATATTTTCGTCTAGGATGTGAAATAAAATTTATATTTTTATTGAAAATTATTGAGTATATGAAATAAAATAATATTTTTTATATTAAAATTTGTATAAAATAATTAGAAAAAGTTTATTATTATTATTATTATTTTAAAAAAATTAGTACTATTTTGATCTTAATTTTAGTCCTCATGCCAAATAGGTCTTTAGACCTCATATATAGTATATAGGCAAACTTATGAACACAACTTAGATTTTTATTTTTAAATAGGGTAAATTGCATTTAGAGGCCTAAGATAGAAGGGTATACTTTATAAGTAAATTGATTCCAATTTTTAAAATTTTTCAATTTATGTTCCTCAGGCTCACTGCGTTGTTAAAAGCATGACGTTTTACCAATTTACCCTTTTATCATATGCTTTCTTCTCTTCTCCCTCTATAAAAGCTTAGCCTTCTTTTTCTCATTTTAAATTTGAAATAAATTAGGAAATTAAGTAATAACTTTTAAAATCTCCAAATATTTTTATCATAAATTACAAATTAGGTTAGAATTAAATTATAAATAAAATTATATTTTTTACAAACTTATAATGAGAATTTGTATGGCCTTTCAATTTTTAAAAGTTAAATTTCTTACTCTTCAAAAGAAATCTAAAAGGAGATAGCTTTAAGATATAATAATTAATTAGTGGTTAAAATATAGAAAAAATGAATAATTTAAGATAGCTCTTAATATAAAATTTTTATTTTAAAATTAGGATAATTACCTACATGCCACACAATTTAGTTTTATTTATGTCTTACCCATCCATTCTTAGTTAATTACGCTATGCACACTCAAAATATTACAAAATCTTACATACACACATTTGAGTTAAAACTTAATCAAAATCTATTTGAAAAAAAAAATTCTGTTAGTAAATTATTAAAATTATATTTTTACTCTTAATAGTACATATTTTCTCTTTCTCAATACTACACTAAAGCACTGATTTATCCTAAAATTAATTCATGTCGTGGATGTCTCCTTCCTTTGCCCCCACCTAAATATTAAGTTTTTAGGATTTTCACTTAAAATATATTTAAATATCCTTAAAATAATATGATGAACGACTCAGATTTTTCGTAATCTAACTATAGTTAGGTTATTAAAAAATTATGATTACTCATTATAATAAAAATAAGTTAAAATATGTATATGTAAGATTTTATAATGTTTTGAGTATGCATAGCGTAATTAACTAAGAATGGATGGGTAAGGCATAAATAAAATTAAATTGTATAGCAGGTAGGTAATTATCCCTTTAAAATTTGTGAAATATTTAAGATAAAATAAATTTCATTTTAAGATGTGCAGTAGATTATATCATAATTCAAAGCATTATATGTAATTTGGTGCCAAGGTACAGCACCTTCTACATGATATAAGAGGGATTCATTGTTAGTGTTATATATTATTTTGTATTATTTAGAATTTTTTATTTTTTTTTTAAATTTGTTTAAATAATATTATAAAAATTTAGTAGATTCGGTTAATATAAATATGTAGATATTAATTAATGTTAAACCATGCAATAATTTGAGAAGCAACATCTTCATTTTTGAAATACAAATTTATTGAGCAATAACTATAATTTTAATGAAATTCAAAATAAATTATTTTTTTATGGGAATAATTACCTATAGGCCACACCATTTAATTTTATTTATGTATTACCCATCAATTCTTAGTTAATTACGCTATGCACACTCAAAACATTATAAAATCTTACATACACATATTTTAACTTATTTCTATTATAATGAGTAATCATAAATTTTCAATAAACTAACTATAATTAGATTACAAAAAATCTGAGCCGTTCATCGTATTATTTTAAGGATATTTAAATATATTTTGAGTGAAAATCCTAAAACTTTGATGTTTAGGTGGTGGCAAGGGAAATAGACATCCGCGACGTGAATTGATTTTAGGATTTAATGTGGCATTGAGGAAGAAAAAAATATAAACCATTAAAGATAAAAATATAATTTTAATGATTTACTAACGAAATATTTCTTTTTTCAAATAGATTTTGACTGAGTTTTAACTCAAGTGTGTGAATGTAAAATTTTGTAATGTTTTAAATGTGCATAACGTAATTAACTAAGAATGGATAAGTAATGCATAAATAAAACTAAATGTTGTGGTATGTTGGTAATTATCCCTTTTTTATAACCTGAAGTCAACTAAATCAAAACTTTATATGTGCAAAAACATATAAAGGTACTTATAATTATAGGTGATCCATATAAGGTAATTAAAAATTTCAACGGATAATCGGATACATCTAGGCCGACACGCACTCAAAAATAAACTATTTTGATTTTTAGTCGAAGCTAATTACTCTTTCAACTATTTTGATTTATAGTTATATATATATAATTAATATTTTTGTATAATTTGATTATTAATTAGTAATAAAAAAATATATCAAAAATATATATTCTCATTTTGATTGATAATAACGTTATTAGCAGGATTAAAGCAGGATGGGTAAAATGAAAAAATATTTCTAGTGTGTTGTGCGATAGAAAAATCTCATCCAGAATTAATGGTAAATTTTATAAAACTGTAATAAGACCAGCGATGATATATAGTGCTGAATGCTGGCTTGCAAAGAAGAAACATACAAATAAAATAAATATTACGGAAATGAGGATGCTAAGATAGATGTATGAATATACACGAAAGGATAGAATGAGAAATGAGTATATCCGAAAGAAAGTTAGTGTTGCACCAATTGAGGATAAACTTAGAGAAAGACGACTTAAATGATTTGGACATATAAATCGTAGGCCTATTGAAGCTCTAATTAAAAAAATTGAGCTATTAGATTTTACCCCATGTATAAAGAGGAAGAGGGAGATCAAAGAAAACATAGCAAGAAAGTATAAGGAGTGATCTTATAAGTTACTTAGACTTAGATAAGAATTTGGTAACTGATAGAGCGCAATGAAAACAAAGATTCATGTAGCCGATCCCACCTAGTGGGATTAAGGCTTAGTTATCGTTATTGTATTTTGATTGATTGATATTTAACTGCATGTGAGCAATGTGGAAACATTGAAGGTTAAGGCACTAAATCAATGATAATAGTTTGTTGAAATTATGA